>OU744317.1:7089186-7242140 GCA_916610145.1 Eristalis arbustorum
ATTGTTTATCCCCTTTGCTGAGCACAGTTCAACAATACTTGCCACGTCGGCAGCGAATGTCTCCCGACAACGTTGGCCGCCGCCGACTCATATGCACCTCGGATGACTTGTTTTCATGGTTCAGTAATTGTAAATTTTTATGGAAATGCACTGCGCCCGGTGCAGTATGTCCTGCCCAGCTATTCGGATCTGCATAATGGATGCGCCGGCAAGGCGAACGGCCAGACGAGCGAAGGCTCCTTGCAGATGGATTTTTATTTCCGATGTAAAATAGATGTAAATGGAGGTGATTTCCGGGGAAGCGACAACAAATATGCAGCCGACGTAGTCGGACAAATTAAGGACCTTATTGGCGCAAATTCCCCGATGCCGTAGAGGTGCCAATATTCAAGGTACTCCGGTTCAGTTCGAGACCTCCTGCAGTGCATCGGAACGTCTGGCTTGCCGGAGATTTATGCCTTATTGATGAACTCCAGAACTCCTGCAGGACTCTCAGAATGCAGCCGAATAAAAATGCACACGCTCTGAAAAATGAGGCGTGCTCGTGCTCTGTTTCGGAAAATTTTATTGCACTTTTCTTTCAAGTCCTTTTGTGTCCTTAATTTATTCAAAATTTATTTTAATGGCCAGACATCCTGGCGCACAGTCATTGCAGCTGAAGCTGTACATTATTCGCTGTTTGACTCGTGGGACTCATTACCATTCGCTGTAGGAACGCGAAAGGCAATCACGATGCTGGTTGAGCTGAGGCTCCGCCGAACCCGATGATGACGCTGATGATGATCATGCTCCCGCTGATGCCGATGTTGATGATGACAAAGAGCAGGGTAATAAAAATTCCATTGGCACTTTGGTAACCCGTTGCAGATGCATGAGTGCACGGTGCACCATGTACCATGGTGATGATTTCGATGCTTTTAGCAATTAACTTTAATTACGCGTCCTTTGGGGACCGTTGTCCTCATTATTTGCTCACACCCATGTATGCACGCGAACGGGGAGGAATTTTTGTGTTTACGTTTCAGTGGCGCAAGACGAACACTGACGGAATGATGCTACGCTTTGCGTTGGGATTACGGGGGGTTTTTGTTTTTTGTCTGCTTTCCAAGGGAATCTTTTAATTAAGTGAAAAACAGAAAGTATCTTAAAGGAAAGCCTCTTATCGTGAAGTTGCGATGGTTCCCCACTCGAGTGGGTTTCAGGTGTCAGGCGTGGCAACACAGAAATATTCAAAATGAATAAATCATATTTGAGGTACAGGATGTTTTCTCTTTTTGTGATTTGGCTTGACTGGCAACCTGTCGTCACAAGGACAAACGACTAAAGTCGGTTTTACTCACTTTTAAGGAGGGCAGTTTGAGGATTTTGACAAAAATGAAATGAACGATGAAGCTACTATATTTTTTTCTTTTTGAAACTGTTGCCACATTTCTACACATGATATGCGTACGATGAGAGAAGCTGAACTCACTGTCATCATGATCCGTCAACTGAGCATAAACTGTAGTTGTGAACGCTGAACCTCACTGGTAGAGTGTCTCTTCGGCCAACGCGTAAACCAAGAGTGATTGTACGCCTTTGGTGGGAGAAACTACAGAAAAGTGAGGTGAGGTAATACTTTGCATGGCACATTCTGGAAAGGTTTGAACAAATTCGATTGTAGAGGGAGAGTGGCGACTGTTTTCTAGAGCTGTCATTACCTCTGCACGGGATGTTTGTGGAGTGGAGCGGCCTGGTCTGGCGGCTGATGTTGACATAGAAACTGCATAAAACACCCGGAGTTCAAGGAGCCATCAGAGAGAAGAAGAGGGCCTACAGAGACTGAATTCTCTTGAGGGACTCTGCTCCTCGTGACCGGTACACCGATGCGCGAAGATCTTGTAAATTGGCTGTGCGAGCAGCCAAGGAGCAGTCTTAGAAGGAGTTCGGCGAGAAACTGAAAAGCGACCAAAGGTCTGGGAAAAAATGCTCGCCAACTATTCGCCGACTCAGAGGAAGGAAATTCAACACCAACGAAGGAGTTAAATCCAAACAAGGTGTGCTGCTTTCCAATGAGGCGGCTATTTTACGCAGATGGAGCGAGCACTTCGAAGCTGCTTCATTCTGAGCAGGGCACTGAGGCTGGCAGACCCATGGTCTTGAGTACGAGAATAGTCCAACGGTGGAGGAACTCATTTTGACAATTGAATCGCTAAAAGTGGGTAAGTTCGCCGGTGTGGACGGAAAGGCTTGAGGCAATGGGTAAGGCTAATATATTAAAAGAGGAATAATCAACTACGACACATATTTTTTGAAGTCTTCCCGGTCAAGTCTACTCTAAGATGTTGAAGGCTTGCTGTAGAGCTATGGTCGCATCCAGAAAGGGGGACGAACAGTGTGTCCTTCGTCTAGGCAGTAGCACAACCAACTGACCTTTTCACTCTAAGAATGGTGTCTAGAAGGCTATAGAGTATGCCAAGCCAAGCAATGTATATGTATGAATTGTAGACTTGGACAAGGCATATGACCGAGTATCTTGAGGTAAATTCTGGGGTGTTCTGCAGGAGTATGCAGTTTATGGTCTTTTCTCTTTTTTGTGAGACATTCAGTCGCTACCCTCACGCTGTAGCAGCAGTGTTCGGGTTCTTCTTCTTCGATTGGCGCTACAGTCCGGGGTGGACCTGGGCCTCAACCAACATGCCTCTCCAGCCAGCACGATCTTTCGCCAGCTGCCTCCAGTTGCGCACACCAAGTTGGTTGAGGTCCTTTTCCACTTGTGTGCGCCATCTAGTGCGAGGACGTCCTCTGTTGCGCTGTCCCAATGGCTCGGTGTCGAAGACTCTTCGGGCCAGAGCTGTGGTGTCCATCCGCTCTACATGACCTAGCCATCTTAAGCGTTGGATCCGAAGACGCTTAACTAGGTGCATGCCGCTGTACAGCCCGTATAGTTCGTGGTTGAACCTTCTCCTCCACACGCCATCAACGCAAACAGGACCAAAGATCGTACGCAGAACTTTTCTCTCAAAACAACCAAGAGCTTCTTCATCCGCTTTCAATAGCGTCCATGTCTCTGCGCCATAGAGCAGGACTGGGATGATCAGGGTTTTATACAAGCTCAATTTGGTGTTTCGAGAGATGGCTCTGTTACTCAATTGCCTCTTGAGCCCAAAGAAACAGCGATTGGCAAGAGTAATTCTGCGCTTGATCTCGGTACTGGTGTTGTTGTCCCTATTTACTCCGGAGCCTAGGTAGACGAAGTCCTTGACTACCTCAAAGATTCTGCTGCCCAATATGACGCTCTGTCCGAGACGTCGATGTTGTGCGTCCTTCCGTGATGACAGCATGTACTTTGTTTTGCCCTGGTTTACCGCTAGACCCATTTTAGCCGCTTCCGCTTCAATACTAGCAAACGCCTCATTGACGGCTCGCTGTGTTCGTCCAATAACGTCAATGATTGGACGTGATCACGAACGTCCGCGTAAGCAATCAGTTGAACGGACCTTGGAAGATCGTGCCTCGGGTGTTTACGTTTGAGTTTCGCACGATCTTCTCAAGTATGATGTTAAAGAAGTCACATGACAGCGTGTCGCCTTGCCTAAAACCTTTTTTGACATTGAAGGTCTCGGTGAGTTCGTTACCGACCTTGATGGAGCAGCGAGAGTTCTCCATCGTCATCCTGCACAGCCTGACGAGTTTGGCAGCAATGTCAAAACTAGACATGGCGCTGTATAGCTAGTTTTTATGCACGCTGTCATATGCGGCCTTGAAATCGACAAATAGGTGGTGGGTGTCGATCTGCATCTCTTGAGTCTTTTCCAGGATCTGCCGGAGTGTAAATATTTGGTCTATTGTGGACTTTCCTGGCCTGAAACCGCACTGATAAGGACCTATCAGGTTGCTGACAAAGGGTTTCAGGCGTTCACACAGAACGGCAGAGAGTATCTTATAAGCGATGTTAAGGAGGCTGATCCCTCTATAGTTGACGCAGTCAAAGGGGTCACCTTTCTTGTGGTCTCCTTTCTTTTGTTCGGGTTAATAGTTCTAAATCAACGCCTTTGTCTGTGGGCGTTCGACTTCGCTAATGGTGCGTGTTGTCACCTCTTCTTTCCATTATATAAATATATTTGTTACAAGTTGCAGCGCAGTCTAGCTGAGGAATGTTTCACTTTGGGAGAGTTGAGGATAAGTCACCTACAGTTTGCAGACGATCTGGTTGTCCTCACATCCTCCCAGACCAAACTTTAGCATGCAGTCGATAGGAGTTTAACCGTATGTGCAGATGCTTATGATGATGGCCAACGTGGGCAAAGCGGAGGTTATGGTAATTTGCAGAACGCCTGTTCAATGCACTCTACATGTGAGTGGAGTCGGTAAGTGGCGAAGTTAGTATCTCGCGGTTTTTTTCATGAGTGTAGGGAATAGCAATGCTGAACCTTCCTGCGGGATTGGTCAAGCTGGACCAATAAAAGTAGACCGTCATAGATGAGAGGCATAAAGTGGTAATTCTGGTAGTCTTTTCTGTTTCCCGCGATGGGTCTATGGTTTGGTACGCAGCACAGATAAACCTTGAATTGTTCGTATATTTCGTCAAGAGATGCAATGTAGAGTTTATGGAGTTTTTTTGTTTTGTTTTTGAGCACACAAATTCTGTGGAAAACTAGTATTTTTAATGTTTCTTTTTTCATAGTTGTGATATATTTTGTGTCTATTTAAACAATTTTAGTGAAAGATTAGTCATTGTGTCATAAAACGGATTATCATTTCTGACAGACATAAAAAAAAACATTTTCTATTTTTTCGTGCTAATCTTCATCTTTCTTATCTCGTCTCTTCTTGTCTGTCCATCCGTGCTCTGAATTAGTGTATTAGGCTGACTTTTCTTCTTCCTCCCCATTTTTTTCTAGCTAAAGGTAGCTATGGGTACGAAATTCTTTGGCGGTTCATACGTGGTGTAGAATCCCTCAAGACCGTATCGACTTTTGAGAGACCAGCTCCTCCGGGTGGAGCGCATCTGAAATGTGGAACTCTTCCAGACCATGGTACAAAAATCACAATTTGTCCGTTGACATGGAGTATGATCAGTGATGCAGTATCGGACTTCAGTCGCAACTTTAACCCTTCTTTGATGTCAGCCGACCATGACATTACTAAGCTCTTTTTGAAACTTCTTATGTTTTCTTGTGCATTTTTGACATTATTTTGTATGAAACATATTTTTTCATCGACTGCAACTGCACACCGAATACATGAATCATTTCTTCAGAAATTAACGTGTTTTACACAAAGCACTACAACATTTTTAATTGCATTAGCTGATTAATTGGTGTCCATCTCATCAGATCTCACCGTTTTCGGTGATGGCCTAGTCGCCGTCGCTCTTATAGGAATATGGACCGATGGCGGAACTTTGCCTGTATACCGACGCACGGCTTTAAAATGAGTGAGGGTACAGACCCAGGAGTCTTATGTGACTAATTCGAAAAATCACTGCCACTAAGAAACGACTGCAGCGTCTTTCAGCTAACGTGGCTGCGATACATAAAGCAGCATTCGCTCTACGAGAACGCAAAATAACCAACAAAACGATCTCAATTTTCTACGACAGCCAAGTGGCATCAAAAGCTATAACATCCGATATGTTGACTTTAAGGCTTATCAGGTTGTGCAGGCAAAGCTTGACGAACACGGTGACCCTGTGCTGGGTACATGGCCATACTGGCGTTGATGGTAACGAAAAAGCGGAAGGTCTCATCAAGAAGGTATCAGAGTTTGGTTTATCCCAGGTAATCACTTATTTGTTCCCTACTCCATGAGAAGAAAACTAGGAGACGAAGCCCTAGGTAGAGTAATAACTTGATGGCTCAGGCCTGAATTTGGAGCAATAGCAAGGACCCTTTGACCGACGCTCAATACTGATCAATTTTAGTCGCAATATCATTATCAAGAACTGTACTATAGGCACGCATGCATCACGACTGAACAGATCACACAACGACTTTTGAAGGAGCTGCACAAGTCTACTTTGCAGAGCAAGTAGACTTGTGCGATGTTGAGCTGCAAATCCTCATAAGGTTGCCAAACGTAGTATGGCGGTATCAGTAGAACAGAAGTCTCATATTAGTATTATACACAAAATCATGGGCATAATGGCCCCAATTAATTCTTCTAAGTGAGCCTCGGCCGCAACTCACAAAGTATCGAAATGACAAGTAATCAAATTTAAATAAGCTTCAATCATAAGTGCGGCAAGAAAACATGTATACTTGAACGTGAGTGAAAAAGAAGTAATGATCAACTTCGGTCGCAACTGTATTGTATTCGGTAGTGAAGTGTGCATATTGCCGCGTATTTGATATCGAAAGGTTTTTTTCTTTTAATTAAATGCTGGTTGTGTACATACAGTATGGCGATCGGATGTCAATAAAGAAGCTTGGTGTTTTTTGCGTCTTGTTACTTCCTAGATGTTGTGGCCCGTGGGTTGTGGGTATTTGCGTCGACCCCAACCTCGACGTCGTAGGTTCGAGTCATACTCTGTGCGACAAGAACAATTTGCACGGCCCCACCTCTTTCGAGTCACTGACAATGCTCAAAGAGTATTTCCTGTCTAGAAAAAGCTTAGCAAACTTGGCCGTTCGGAGTCGGCATAAAATTGTAGGTCCCTTCCACTCGGGAGAGAACAATAGCAGGAACAACACGAGTGGTTCCTGAGAAGCTAGGGCCTGGCCCTCTTCGGTCTGTAGCGCCACCCATATTACTATTATTACTTCCTAGATAGTGTGACACTGCACGTTTGTAGTTTCCTAGTTCATTAGATCGGCACAAATGTCCATGCTTTGGCCATTCGGCCGTTCACTTTTGGCTATCGGGTTCCGGAACGTATGTATAAACGAGACCGAGAATCTATCCCAGGCTCCGATGCCTGCCTATCGGAGCGAAGTTGAGTAATGAGTGTCACAAACAGTAGAAACACAAATATTTTCGCACTGTGAGGTCCAACCAACAAGTGTGCAGCGGCTATATGTGATAGCATTCTGCAGTCATCCCACGATTTTAAAATGAATACATAGATGTACAATTGCAAGTCGAAACCCCAATGGCTGCTTTAAGAACCCTCACAATTAATTTTTACCACCGACCCATGAACTCAAAATAAATCAAAAATCTCTCGCCATGCTGCTCGGGGTAATCATTCCTCTTGGTGTATGCACAAAAATCAAATTAACAACCGTAGATGCACAAAAAAGTCTCGTTTGACAAAAATATTTGAGTACTGGTTGACAGCAAAAAATTAACAGCAAAATGTCAAATAAAATACCAATCCATCGTCACCCCGGTGAATTTGAATAAATGAGAATTATTTTTTCACAGCCGGAAAATATTTCATTTACAATACAAGTTAGTCCGGTCCCACGGGAAATACTAGGCATCACAAATGATGAAAATGCAGTCTCGGGGGACGCAAGCAGCGCTTTTGTTCCGGCACACAGAGACCATTGCGTGCACCACCGTCAATTTGTGAATAATTCACATTCATGCGAACAGACCTCTGCATGCAACTGATTGTATACAAAATGCATCATTCCTAGTCAAACAATTAATTCTTCATAAACAGCAAAGCACATGTTTAATTAATGTCACCCGGCTGATTTTATTTTTTTTTTTAGTTTTTTTGGCACATTTTTGCGTAATACTTAATGCGAATCGAAACCGGAAAAGCATGCATTTTCGAGTGGAAATGCATACGCATAATAGAGCGACACAACAGCGCGGCGATGAGGTCTAACCCAATCAGGTCTGACAATTGCTGCTGGGAACAATGCTCGATTGGGGAATGGGCGGAACCTCATTTCGTTGTGCGGGGACATGACTAATAACTTTGATCAGGGTTACCGATAAATGCTATTTCAAGGAAATGTTACTTAAATAATATTCAAAACACCAGTCGGCACGATTATGACAACGTGATCACGTAAGGCATGTGTCAAATATTCCAGATTGACGAATGTGGACCCTTTGATCATTTTCTCGTCACAAGCCTGACTATTAAATTTCAAACAGATGCATCAATCAACAATAACACATTTTGTCGTTAGAGATTTGAGAACTAGAAGTTGCCAGAGCCCCTTCAGTACACCAACATCTATCACAAACACAAGAGACATGCCTTTCCATTGCTTCTCAGCCTTTAGAGGTGTAGAGGAGATACCTACCATAGCTGAAAATAAGGGCAACCGATGCAGCTTACTTTGTTGTGAAGGAACTGGAAACAACGCCATCTTTAAAGTAGTATCGGGTTACCAGATGGGTGGAGATATTTTCTACACCAAATATATTGAACAGTCTAGGGACAAGCTAGACTTCATTAAGACAGCTCAATGTCTAGCTGCAGACTGTAGAAAAGGTACTCAGACGCTAATCGACACGCAATTAATACCCTCCTCAATTGGGCCAAGTCTTCCAGTCTTGGGAGCAACCTCCAAAAAAACGCAGCTCGCCCTTCGCCCTTCCAAGAGGCGAAGTACCTTGGGCTAATCCTAGACAGGAAACTAAGCTGGAAACTCAACTCATTGACAATAGACCCAAGAAGGCGCCGTGTGCCCTATGTGGATGTACACAGCTATTGTAAGGCTTGTTCTGATATACGACAGCGTAGTTTGGTGGTGGCAAGCCTGCTAAGAGCCTCCAAGCTACTCAAAAGAATTCAGAGAGTAGCATGTCAGGTCTCCCTTCCACTTCCGCGGGCTTACAGATCCCCCCTGATCTTCTTCCTCTTGGCCCCTATATGCAGAAGTCTGCCGCAAAAAGTGCTATTAGGATTACCCAATTCAAAAGCAGGCACGCAAGCCCAAACGATCGTGCAAGCATCCGAGACTGATTAGGTATAGACCATACTGTAAGCGACTACTCCTTGCCCTCCCATGACTTCCAGACACCCTCTCGGTATTATCTCCCTACAAGAGAGGAGTGGAACACTGAAGAACTCACCAAAAACTCTACCAGATCTACCAGGTCTACGCAGATGGCTCGAAGATGTACAATGAAACAGGCGTGAGCATCTTCTCCGAATTATTAAACTGTTCCATCAAATTACCTGATTACGGTAGGGTTTTCAAGCGGTCGTCCTTCCGGTCAAGGAAGCGGACAGTATTATATCGTTGTTGGAAACATCACCGGTTGCCGCGAAGGGCTCAAGGTTCTTGGCTCGCAGCATTCAATCACTTTATGCTGGGTCCCAAGTCATAAGGGCTTAACCGGCCGTGAGGTATCAGGAGAACTTGATACGGACCGAATCCGACCCATAACAAGTTATCATATGCTTCCATCCACCCCTAGCTGATGTTAGGAGCAAAGTGGACAAAAGGATCATGGAACTAGCTTATGAAAAGTGGGACTCTTTTCACACATGTGAGACCACTTGGACATTAAGCAATAAATATAGAAGTGCCAAAACGGACATATATCGCCAATGTAGCAAAAAGCTGCTGCGGATGGTAGTCGGGTCGCTAATTGGTCATAATCGTCGGAGATACCATGAACAGAAAATTACACTTACCCATGAGACTATATGCAGTGGCTGTTTGGACGAAGAATAGGATGAGGACACTTCCTTTGTTATTGGTCCAATTTCTCCATATTGAGATTTCTTCTTCCAGAGAACCTCCAAGACATTGCAAATATTTCATTCATCTCAATTTGGATGTGCGTCAAGACCACCGGATGGCTGGAAGGAACTGCAAAACAGTTTTAATTCAAAGCTACCATGACAATTAAACGAATACCCCCACGGGCATCACAATGGGAGCAATAGGACCTAATTGAGGCGTGGCCTTACCGCGTCTAACCAAGTATATAATATATATGGGTGGCGCTACAGCTCGTAGGGGACCAGGGCCTAGCTTCTCAGCAACCACTCGTGTTATGCGTGCTATTGTTCTCTCACGAGTGGAAGGGACCTTTCTCTAGACAGGAAATACTCTTTGAGCATTGTCAGTGACTCGAAGGGGGTGGGGTCGTGAAAATTGTTTTCGTCGCACAGAGTTGGAATCGAACCTACGACGTCGTGGTTGGGGTCGACGCACATACCCACAACGCCACGGGCCACCACAAGTACCTATCTTATCTAAGTGACATACAGGAATAGCGAATGTAACAGTGCATACAACTTTTGCCTGAATGACATTAACAAGTGAAAGGACGTAAAAAATGGCATATTAGTCGAAATTCGAGGTTAAGGGTGATTTTGTAATTATTATCGTTCTGACAACAGTGGTTTAAACAGCTGACTCACGTGTCGTGTTTTGTTTCACTATGAAACATCTTCAGTTTGGTCTATAATTGAACCATGAATCGTCTTACAAACGAATAACGCTTGCAAATTATTGAATGGTATTATTTTATAAATGCGTGCTGTGTAAAGAAAGTTCATCGCGCGCTTTTTGTTCTTCATTGTGTTCAGCGACGAAGCTCATTTTTGGCTCAATGGGTACATAAATAAGCAGAATTGTCGATTTTTGAGTGAATATCAGCCAGAAGCATTGCAAGAGCTACCAACGTATCCAGAAAAAGTCACAGTTTAGTGAGGTGTATGAGCTGGTGGCATCATTGGACCGTACTTCTTCAAAGATGATAGGAATCGTAACGTAACAGTGAATGGTAAGCATTACCGTGAGATGGTATCCAACTTTTTTTTGCCCAAAATGTAAGAGCTTGACTTGCATGACATGTGGTTTCAACAAGACGGTGCCACATGCCACGCAGCACTCGCAACAATGGACTTATTGAGAGGTGAGTTCGGTGAACATTTTATTTCACGTTCGGGACCGGTCACTTGGCCCCCTATTCGTGCGACTTAACGGCTTTAGACTATTTTTTGTGGGTCTATGTTAAAGCTCATGTCTATACAGACAAGCCCGCTTCAATTGACGCATCGGAAGACAACATTGAAGCATTTATTAGTGAGACACCGGCCAAAATGTTGGAAAGAGTATTCCAAAATTGGACTAATCGGATGGACCATTTGAGTAGCAGTCAAGGTCAACATTTGCATGAAATAATCTTCAAACATTAAATTATATGGACCGTACTATCGATTCAAATAAATATTTCATGCATTTCTGAATTTTTTTTTTGAAAAGCTTTCCTATAGCTTTTAAAAAATCATTAAAAAATCACCCTTTATATATATATCTTTTGCACTGTCCTAATCGCCAGTGGCCCGTGGCGTTGTGGGTCTGTGCGTCGACCCCAACATCGACGTTGTAGGTTCGATTCCAGCTCTGTGCGACAAAAATAATTTCCACGGCGCCACCTCTTTCAAGTCACTGACAATGCTCAAAGAGTATTTCCTGTCTAGAGAAAGCTTCTGAAACATGGCCGTTCGGAGTCGGCATAAAACTGTAGGTCCCTTCCACTCGTGTGAGAACAATAGCACGCACAACACGAGTGGTTGCTGAGAAGCTAGGCCCTGGCCCCCCACGGGCTGTAGCGCCACCCATATTATATTATTATATTATTATATTGGACGTAACTCGGGTGGACTCGGTTTATCAACTCGAGTTGGCCCAGTACCACATTCACCCCAATTTGCCAAACAGCAGGTCTGTGACCGATCTTACAACCGTAGAATATTTCGCATCCACGCCTTGGTCCATCTGTCGATCTTCGATAATCTGTGATGCCAGACATTTTTAATTCGGAAACTTGTGGCAGCTATACTTTGTTTATATTAGTCAACAAGATACTCATCATCGTCGCTGTAATCGTCATTGTTTTCGTCGTGATAATTAATGTATACATACTTAACCTTTATTCAGACCACTTCTCACTTCTGTGTGGCAACTTAACCTTGATGACCGCTACTGCTTTTTTCCACAAATTCACAATGGGACATACTTCATCCCGAAGATAAGTCCTTCATGCACTCTCGACCTGACCACCATCGACGCGTCTGTAGACGTCTGACTAGACGCCTGACTTCACCGCAAACAGGACCAAAGAACGCATAAGCCCGCATGAACTCGACTTTCATTCCAAATTCAACCCGAATGGGTCTTCACCTCACCTAGCTTTGTCAAAATCCTTGAGTGCACACATTCCTCTCAAAACTACTTCGGTTGTCTAGCAAATGAATCAAAGTCAGGGACATTGCCCACAGCCAAACTGAAACCCTTCTCAGCACCATTCTGATGGCAAATCAGCGCCATTGCCGCAACTTGTTGTGTCGCAAGTAAAATCCCATCGGTCGCCGCCCAGATTAGGATACCCCACAATTCACTGATAACCACACTGGCCATGTCAATTTCAATTTATCTCCTGCTACAGTCTACGACACAACCACTTCACCAGGGCAATCAATGAAACTCAAAGA
This sequence comes from Eristalis arbustorum, assembly GCA_916610145.1. Lineage (NCBI taxonomy): Eukaryota > Metazoa > Arthropoda > Insecta > Diptera > Syrphidae > Eristalis > Eristalis arbustorum. The sequence continues at coordinate 7,101,533 of OU744317.1, forward strand.
TAATTCAATTTACTGCTGACAATTTGCTGACGATATCCCCCCCTGAGTGAAATTTATTCACGCAAACTAATCTAAACCCATCTCAGCGAAGTGACCCTCCCCGTTCTGTGAACGTCCCTTTTTTTCTGTTATTTGATGGAGGGTGGCGAGGGGGCATGATTTGGATAAACTTTACGGTCATTCGCGCAAGGGACAGTTACCATTCAGTGAGCTTCTGTTTCATCATCCTAACAACCTTGTAATCCGTTTATTTCACTTAGATTACTCTGTACATCAGCACACACTCAGCTGCGGGAATTGCGGACCGCCAACCTGCAGACGTCACCGGCAACGCCGAGATTCATTTGGGTCGTGTACATTTCTTCAGAATTAGCTGGCTCCCTCCGCCCGCTCGCCTCGTTCGTCGGCGCACGAAAAGGGATATAAATCAACATTAAAAAATCGAATTTCCGAAAGAGGATTATCATAAATTTATTTGCCTAACCTGTGTTCCGGTGTGCTGGAGATCGTGCGCACGATTCATTGGCACCTGGCCCGGCGCTCAATGAGGAGCACGTCGCGCGGGCCGAGCGTGATCCACGAGCACGGCGAGGTGGGCGATGGACGGTGGGTGGCGCGTCAACTGCTTCGGATTGATTTGAAAAGGTGAAGGTGAACTTCTGAGAAGTTCAATTGGTCATGAACGGAGCAGGATGTGCCCTTTAATTTACATTTTGTTGTCTGTCAGAGATGCTGGAGATAAGTGTACTGTGAAATGCAGAATTTTTAGCCAAGAGCAATTAATTCAATCGAAAGTTGTAAGCAGACCGCTCAGTTGTGTCAAAACGTCATGTTCGCCTGAGAGTTCTGACAAGAAATATTGATTTAAGCAGTCTCCCGCACGTTTCCAAGCTTCCCAGCAGACCTGACCCACACTGAAATCCAACACAACACGAGCTCCCACGGTCGCCGAAGCCAGTATTCCGCCCTAGGGATGAATGTGAAGACGCCTCAAATCATCAACTTTGTTGCGCACACACGCCACCACCGGTCGGTGTGAAAGCAGATACGTACCGAGCACGAGAAACCCCTGACGGACACGCCATGGATAACTTTTCGGTTACGGGCTCATATGGTCTACACTGGCCTCACCTGCTTCTGAATTTTGGAAGAAAAAAAATACCCCCAACATCGTGCGTGGGTGTGGATGCAATATTTCCCACCCGACTAGCCACGATGAGTGCGCCAGAGAAAAACTAAAACTAAAACTATTCATACCATGCACAGCTTCCATATTGCACGGATGTTACTACACGGATGCCCCCTCCCCCTAGGCTCGTTGGAAAACTACTCCGACCCAAGTCTGGTCGCTAAACGCTGGTGTGCAACTGGCAGTGGTTAGTTGTGCGGTAAATGAAATTTAATATTTTTGCACTTGGGGATGGTTTTCATTCAGCCAGCACCCGGATGGCCCTCTGTCTCTGATGCCACCATAAGCATGTGGTAATCATGTTTACAGTCGCTCGGGTGAGCATGTGCTCAAGTTTTTTGTTGCGTTTATTAAATTTTTCTATGTGTGCGGTTCAAGTGTTGACCGACAATACTTTTCACGAGAAACTTTGTTGTTCACTGCTTGGATGTGTTTCGTATTCATTTTATTTTGATTTTTTGTTTGTCCACATCAGTGTACTTGAATGCGAGAGGATGCTAGTCCAGTGGCGAAGGGAAAAGTTGCTCATGAGTTTTTAATAAGGATTCGAGGAATCGGTCATGTAACAGGGTGGGTGGTAGGTGGTATGCAGTGGGGTCAATGGTATCTCAAATTTAGTTGCAAAACCAGTGACAGCAGATTTTTCTCACTCTGCCTTGACGTCCGTGATTAAGGTACTGAGGGATTTGCATTAACACGTTCAAGGGCCGACAGCAATTGCCTCGTTGAAAGGAACACTTATGACATTTGATGTTTTCCAGAAATGCTGCTGATCCAGGATTCAGAGAAATGAGCCGCGTCCTAAGTTCTGTCACAGCTTTGCAAGCAATTTGACACTTCATGGTGATTTGTGACAATTTGGCTTTGTCGTTCAAGCATGAACAAGCTCATGGCGAAACAAGGCTGACATTTAGTATGAATTTACCTAAAAACCATTGCAAGCTAGTGCAGCCTAATTGACCCTAAGGCTCACAAAAGTAGGTTCTTACAGGAATACACCACTCAGTTACACTGCCATACTAACAATTCGGACAGCTGCGCAGAAAATTAGACAGACATCTTACCACAAACTCTAACTCTAGGGCGGCCACTTCCGTACCGGAAACTATAGCAGGAACAAAGTTTAGTGAATTGAAGGGAAAGGGTCCCATATATTTACGGCTCCAAGACTAGCGCGAGTATAGGCTGTATAAATTTAATTGTGGGTCCCAAAGTATTCTTCAGAGTAAACTAATGGGCATTCCTGCCGAGACGTGTATTCCGGATTAATTTAAGGAGAGGAGGAATGCTGTTGGCTAGCTCGTTTGAACATCGTTTGTTAAAGTAACGATAAAACACGGACAAAGAATAAAGTTGTTGTTCACATATAATATAAGAAAATTTGTTACGAATTGAAATATTAGATGAGTTAAGCAACTCTTCGTTGATGGCGTTTGGAGGAGAAGGTTCAACCACGAACTATACGGGCTGTACAGCGGCATGCACCTAGTTAAGCGTCTTCGGATCCAACGCTTAAGATGGACACCACAGCTCCGGCCCGAAGAGTCTTCGACACCGAGCCATTAGGACACCGAGCCAGAGGACGTCCTCGCACTAGATGGCGCGCACAAGTTGAAAAGGACCTCAACCAACTTGGTGTGCGCAACTGGAGGCAGCTGGCGACAGATCGTGCTGGCTGGAGAGGCATGTTGGTTGAGACCCAGGTCCACCCCGGACTGTAGCGCCAATCAAGAAGAAGAAGCAACTCTTCGAAATGCCATAAATCTTCCTAAATTCGAAACAAGATGCAACTCTGAAACTGTCACCAGGAAACCAGTTGGTCATACCAGACTCACACAGGAACAGTATCAATCACGTGCCTCGCATCGACACGGCATCTCGATGTTCGGGCGAGTATAATGAAACCGCGATATTATTGTCTCGTATAAGTTTTATGGCTCATTTTTGGATTCTATCTAGCACGTACAGGGTGGTCTTGGAGGAACCAGAACAGATATGAGCGTTTAACTCTAAATCAGAAGTATTTCTTGCTTCGATTAAGGAAACCAAAGCATTTCGCAGCATTTTTGGAAATCTCGAGAATATGTTAATTCCAACTAGAATGGAAAGCTTTCCGGTTTCATTTCTAATGTCTGAGTATTAAGGATTCGATTTAGTGGCAGCAGACCGCATTGAAAAATTTAATTCCACGCTGTTATTCAGCCTCCAGTTAATTATGATGGGCTTCAAGATTTTGGTATAGTTTATGGGGTTTCCTACCGGGCACTGTGCCAAAGGATCACATGCAAAATCCCGAATTGGATACAATACCAATCCTCATAAGATGCAAGAGCGTCCGTTGCATCCCGAAAAAGTCACTGTCTTATCAAATCGGACCATATTTCTTCGAAAATTGAAATGGTCTGGCCGTTGTCGTCAATCCCGATCGCTATTGGTTGATGATGTCCAATGATGTCCTAAGGAAAATAAGGTGTGGTGGACAGTTGTACTGAGTTTTTTGTCAACAGAAAGCCGGAAACAGATAAATATTTTCAACACATACCAAATAAAGTAGATCGTTTCATCTTACATCAATTTGGAATGCAATTCTCATCTTCAATTCCCCCCTCTCGTCATACGAAATTAAATTGTTATGCAAACCTAAGCGATACATCTGCCGAGTGACAGGAAACGGGCCCTGAGTGAAGTCACAAAACAAAAAGATGGCGGTTTCGACAAGCTGTCCATCACACCTTATTTTCCTCACACCATGATTTCTTACTTCTAGCCTCAGGATCATAGGGGATGCGCAGATTGGCGACGATCATGGAAAGCCGGCCTAGCTCAATCTCAGACCATTTCTGGTCAGAAGTAAGTCCTTACAAAAATAGAGTTAAAAAATATAAGAGCTTCTCAAGAATGTCGGTGTTCGGAGCCGGCAAAAGCATGGTAACCTTGAAAATGAACCTTGTTGAAAATTATGGAAATTGACAACATTGTGTATACTACGAAAAATGTGTGCGTCTTATCACAGATCGCGGGAGAATCTGGCAATAAGTCGACACATATCTCAAGATAGGATAAGTGAATGAAAAATATACATACAATATCACGTAGTACAGGTGACCCGTGGCGTTGTGGATATATGCGTCAACCTCGACATCCTAGGTTCGAGTCCAGCTCTGAGCGACGAAAATAATTTTCACGCCCCATCTCTTTCGAGTCGATGACAATGCTCAAAGAGTATTTCCTGTCTAGAAAAAGCTTCTCAAACTTGGCCGTTCGGAGTCGGCATAAAACTGTAGGTCCCTTCCACTCGTGTGAGAACAACAGCACGCACAACGCGAGTGGTTGCTGAGAAGCTAGGCCCTGGCCCCCCACGGGCCGTAGCGCCACCCATATTATATTATCACGTAGTACAAGTTTATCAAAATTATGGTTAACGAGCAAAGTGTGCAGTGCGAAAAAATAACAAAACTGTCCAAGGGATATTGATCGCTACAGTGCGTCACGAGCAGAAGGTAGAAAAATTCAAATTTCGCCTGTGTTGGGTACGGAGGCACTCCTCGCAACCGTGAAGTGGACGACCATTCCCCTTGATTTGAATGCTAATTAAAGATCTTGAACCCGGGCAACCTTAGACAACACGACAAATTCGCTAATTGGACGCTGGAAATGTTTGAAAGAAATCCCGATTTTGTGCCAAAATGATCATCTCCTCGCTGAAAACAAGTCAACTTTTCTGTTTTTGAAGCGAATACAAACCACAATTGTTTTACCAAGCATCCACAAAGATAGACGGTATGGTGGGATTGAGGACATGGCAGCATCGTCGGTCCTTGTATATGAGGAAGGAGACATCGGTACCGTCAATGGTCTGAATTATAGAGCGGTGTTAACCGACTTTCTGTGGCCATGGCTGGACTTCTTTTTTGATTGGCGCTACAGTCCAGGGTGGACCTGGGCCTCAACCAACATGCCTCTCCAGCCAGCACTATATTTCGTCAGCTGCCTCCAACTGCTCACACCGAGTTGGTTGAGGTCCTTTTCCACTTGTGTGCGCCATCTAGTGGGAGGACGTCCTCTGTTGCGCTGTCCCAATGGCTCGGTGTCGAAGACTCTTCGTGCCGGAGCTGTGGTGTCCATCCGCTCTACATGACCTAGCCATCTTAAGCGTTGGATCCGAAGATGCTTAACTAGGTGCATGCCGCTGTACAGCCCGTATAGTTCGTGGTTGAACCTTCTCCTCCAAACGCCATCAACGCAAACAGGACCAAAGATCTTACGCAGAACTTTTCTCTCAAAACAACCAAGAGCTTCTTCATCCGCTTTCAATAGCGTCCATGTCTCTGCGCCATACAGCAGGACTGGGATGATCAGGGCTTAATACAAGGTCAATTTGGTGTTTCGAGAGATGGCTCTGTTACACAATTGCCTCTTGAGCCCAAAGAAACAGCGATTGGCAAGAGTAAAGAGTAAAGAGTCCATGGCCATGGCTGGACGACCTCCGTATATTTGAGAATTATTTCTAACAAGACCATACTTTAAGCCATAAGAGAGGAAATGCTCGGCGTCGGTAAAGTATTTTGGCGCAGTGATCATGTGACTTGATAACACAGACTCTATTCAGTCCGGAGTATGCACTAACGTAGTAGGCGTCACTTTGAATAATCTCGGCGTTAATGGTGGAGACGGTATTGGCGGATAATCGGATTAAATGACTTAAGCAGCAATGCTCGGGAAGCCGAAGCAGTATCCACTTGAATATGTGTCACAGACCACATAATGGCATGAATGCAGCTACAGAACAAAGCCAGAATTAATCTTACAACTCTCACTGCTGATTTCTTATTTGAACTTATCATCCTTTCGTTCTTATCTGGTAACCCTGTCGGAGTTGGATCCGATTGACATCAGATCTGTTTAATCGGACTACACCTTGTCTTCCATAAGATGTCATTTAGTCCCAACAAACTCCAAAGCACACTTGCCCAAAATGCAAACCACAACTAGAAGGGAACACTTGACCAACATCACAATCCTTGCATCCTACTGAGTTCCATCATCACCACTCACTCGCAGACGATGACATTTTCGAAATTATTTGAACAACAATCAAATTCACTGAATCAGTCCATAACTTAAGGTCACCATTAAGCAACGTCACCTCCACGCACCCACCTAAGTTGGGCAAACACGAAGAACGACGTCCATTGCACAGCTCCTTAATACGTTTCAATTTCATTGTCGTGTCTCGAAAACGAAAGAAAGGCTCTTGTAAGACCACTCCGAAGGGAAGCAACTCAAACACACCCACGACGACCGACTTGGAACTGTCCAAATGGAATCCCAAGCACCCCCCACACTCGTAGAGTGTCCTTTTATTTTAAAGTTCCTTCATTTCCTGCTGTCCAACAGTGGTTCGGAGAGGAGTGAATTGAAAAGACACTGAACTGGGTGAGGAGAGAGAGGGAATAAGAAAATCTGCATTATGTGTAAGTGCAGACACCTTTTCACTTCCGCTGCAGGGTCTGTAGCCGGGGATCCGTAGCTGGCCATCCATTAAATTCCTTGAGATGAGAAATGAAACTGAAGTCTCAAAGTGCGAAGCGGCAGCTAACAATGACCAGTCGGCGATGGGCGGCGGACGAAGGTGGCACGCCTTTGTTCTCAGTCAGGCCCCCCATTGTGCTGGTGGGTGTGTGTGCTCGGGCCAGGCGAAATGATTAAAATAGTACCCCTAGCACCGACCATAGGGGCCGGGCGAAACTTGAGTAAAGAGGGATTCCAATAAGACGAAGCGATAGTCATTTCTGCCTCGTTTCGCGTGTGTTTTTGTTCGATTTACTAGCCACCTCGCTGTGCTTGTAATATAAAAAGTAACCTCCAGCTAGAGAGTAAATTGCTCTTCAGCAAAGCGTAAGGTTTCCGCTTCCGTCGGTGCCTGGCTCTTGGACGTATCTTATGAGAGACGGTGCTGATTTCTTTGCGTTCGTCCTGAGCTTCTGCTCACTACTTAAGATGCCCGGACCGGCTCTAATGTATTTTTCGCGAGCACACGCCTTGAGAGCACTTCAAATAAACCCTCGTTCGCTCTCTCTCTCTCTCTGTGTCTAGTAAAATTTATTGCACGGGATACTGAAGCGGTGCTTTTTTTTCATCTTATTTGTGCGAGACGACGACGACGGGCTTCTTTTGGGCTTCGTTTTTATGCCCAGGATTCCGTTTACCGTATCTCTTCAGTTTTTCTCATTTATCCTGAGAATTTGTGTTCGTTTTTTTCCCTGCTTGCACCTCCTTCTGTTCTGGTCGCTGCTTCTGTTCTGGACGCGGACACCGAGAGCCAGTCAATCTTGGAGCGCATAGAAGAAGTATGATGAAGATATAAAGGGGGTCCGGGTGGTGGGTGGCGGTTCAGTGGGAGTCTTAGAATAGAGGCATGTTATTAAAAATCTCCTGTAAAGCACACAGACCAGCGGGAGTGTGAGAGTGCCATGGTCTCCCTGGCCGGAGTTTTCCATTTATTCATTTCGTGCACGGGATGAGGGTACTCTTTGTTCGGGTGCTGGAGCTGCAGGCAATGTTGGTCAAGTACATCTTGCTGCAAATAATTTTCACACCTGAGCGTGTGTACTTAGCGTCGGACGAGAGTCTAGCTTCGTTTCTTTTTTCATGTTAAACAGGAGATTTGTTTGAAGGATTGTGCTAGTGGATGGATTGCCAGCCAACCCTTGACAGGTTGATGGGGTAGTTTTTTTGTTCACTCTGTCAATGGTCTGGCCAGCGATGTGAGAAGGGGCACAAGCTCAGTCATAAGGACGAATTTACACATCACTCGACTTCAGTACAATTAAATGCATCGTTTTGTTGCAGTTTGTGCGTTTCGGGTGGCTGACGGGAAAGAAGTCAGTGCGTTAGTAAATCAACCCTAGGTGTGTGCTTCAATTTAGGGCAACTTAGTGAACATTAGCTGGTGTTTTTCTTTAAAGTAGATACAGAATGTTCGACGTCCACCAACCAACTGAACTGCTATACCACCCACCAACAATCTACAATCTCCAAGAAGGGCTTAGAGTAAATCACCCTAATCACATAAACCAACTTGACGAAATAAGGCTGGACTATGACAAGGATTATGCAAGTCTTCTTTGTCTGCTTGATTTTTCGAAAGCCTTTAATCGAGTAGATCACAACATCCTAGAGTGTAAGTTAAAAAACAGTTTTGGTTTCAGCCACAGGCTGGTTAAACTAATAGGCAGCTATTTATTTGGACGATTTCAGAGAGTTATCTCGGGGGGATAAATCGTCTTTCTTAAGGGCTCTAGCTCAAGGAGTACCTCAAGGATCAATTCTGCGGCCATTATTATTCTGCATGTTCATTAGGGATTTCTCATCAGTGTGCTCGCAAATATCTGTGCATCATTATGGTCATGACGTTCAGCTCCATCTGGGTAAGCCCTTCAACCAGCTCTCTCGGCTAATATTTCTTGTTAATGAAGAACCGTTCAGAGTATATAATTGGTCCATTGGTAATGGGCAGCTTCTCAACCGAAGGAAAACTCAGGTAATACATATATCAAAAAGAAAAAACTTGGACATTCTACCAGATATATGGTTAAGCATATACTAATTCCCTGGAGCGTTTTTTCATTCTCCAAATTTTAATCCGAAACAATCAATCATTATTGTACTGTAACTAAGCATATTTGTCTTGATGGAAAATTAACATTGTATCAAACGAGGAAAATTTGTGCTCATACTTTTTAAAATTGTTCATCTATCAAAACTGGTCCTTCGAGCCGGATATTAAGCGAATATAATTCAGAACTAAGAGGCTCTGTAACACAATTTATTCAGAAAAGAGCATCTGCTTAAAGTGAGTGATCCATTTTAAACAACGATTGCAAGGGTACAGGTCGAGGGGATGTCTTGCCTTCACGGGATGTATTTGGAGCCCAAAAGTTCTGAGTATAGGACTGTTTTGATCGTTTGTTAGTTCCGTATAAAAATAGTTATTGAACTTCAGTGATTGGCTTAGAAGTTTATAAAGAGGTATCGACGAGGAGGATTGCACCCGACCTTCACATTGCTATAATCGGCCTGCGGCTTTATGCACTCATAGGGCTAATATTTCCATGAGTTTGCCTTTATCAAACCCATCTCTATGTTGTGTGAGGAAGGGAGTATATTCCATTCTTTGACTGACGATACATGCTGTGGAAGTGCAATCCAGAATAATCTCCTTTGAAGATTACTGCTTGTGCTGCTCATCGGTTTGTCGATATTATCGGCATTTACTTTCAAACGAGAAGACGCCACAACGGGAACAATGGCAAGAATAATTGGTAGCAGAAGAAGGTGTATTCTCAATGTACATTGACGGTGCATTCGCAGGGAGCACATTTTTCATTAAATCCCTGGCATTAAGACACGATTGCACTGATCACGAAGAAGAACTGAACAAAAGACTACAAAGCGGCAATAAAAGCCATAGCGTGGCGGACATCTTGAAGTTGAAACTAGTCAGGTTATGCAGACATCTGTGGCAAATTAGGTTACCATATACTGGTGCAATCTGCTCAACATTTAAGTAATGGGGTATAATCAATTTCCACGTTGACAGATGGTGGCAATCATTATCGAGTTAGAATTGTGGCCTGTAATCTAGCTCAAGGTGTATTAATTATCCCGGGGTATTTTTCGCGGGTGATGGAGGATGATAATGCTGAGCATGCTTGAAGGATTGGCCAAGGTGAGTCAATTTTGAAACAGCTTTGAAATTCTGTAATCGATTTCGGAGCCGTGCATTGATGCTCCATCAAGTAGGCGACTGCTTGGCAGCTTGTTTAGTTGGACTTGAACAGAGCTCTAAGTAAGCTAGAGTCTATGGCGTGGGTTCGACTGGTCTGGTAATTATTATAACCTGGTTTGTCCCGCTAACTCTTTAATGCTTAGCAGGTCTAAGAATTATGGCTTTGAAGAGTCGTATGGGCTATTAAAGGGCCTGTGGGTGTGTACATATAATCAACTAATTCATCCATAGTTTCAAGAATTGATACACGAGGTAGACTTCGATGAGCTATCGCAGGACTATCACCGGGGAGTGTGCAAAGAGGAGGCTACACTATTCTTCTTTGGCTGCATGCCGAGGTGGACCTGAACCTCAACCAACATGCCCTCCCATCGAGCACGATCTCGTGAAATTTTTTTCCAGCCTCGCACGTTCATCTGATTGAGGTCCCAATCTGGCTGCGTGCACCATCAAAGGCGTGGTATTACCTCGTTGTCCCTAGGAGTTGAAATGGAAAACTTTTCGAATCGGAATATTCGTGTCCATTCTCTGTCTAAGACTAGAGACTCAAACTAGAGCACGATGAGGTGGGGCATAATTTGACAGTGGCTTTTTAAGTCTTCCAATTGATATTGATTTTGAGATATAGTGACTACCTTCGCTATTTAAGGACCAATTATCCCGCAAGAACCTATTATCGCGAGCACTGCCACAAACTTTTAAGGATTTTTATGTCCCCTACCGACTATCAGTCAGCATAATTAAATTGCCTGCATACATGATAATCTTCGCATCCACATTTTCAACTCTAACACCCCTGCAGGGTCTGTCCGTCTCCCTGAGGCAACATGCTACATTCGAATTTTTTCTGTGGGCGGGTTGTTAGCCCTCCGCACAACCGCTGCATGCATTGGTCACGGGTATTGTGACATCTATCCAAGGGCCGCCGCTAGAAGACTGCATGTCAACTTAGTCTATGCCTCGATAGAGATCGTTGTTGGCATCCCGCCAGGTTGAGTGCGATCAACAACTTTGCCCTGTGATTACAGACAGTCCGCGAACTCTATGAGCTGTACAAGGATGTGTATGTAGCCCAGAAGGCTAAAATCCGTCGACTACACTGGCTCGGCCACATCGAACGAATGGACAACAACGCTCCAGCAAAGAGGGTCTTCGAATCCGAGCTTGCTTGTTGGAGAAGAAGAGGAAGACCGAACGTATAGTACATAGACCAAGTCATCGAGGATGTAAGACAGTTTGGCCTTGATGACTGGAAGTAGCGCGCCTAGGACCATCACCGTTGGAAGGCAGCATTTGCTCAGGCTCGGACCCTTCGTGGGTCACTGCCATGACAAGTAAGTAAGTAACACCCTCTGCAGGAAAAGTAGCATGCAATGAATAAAGGGACCGAACAAAAGTAGACCTTGTACATAAGCCAGTTTTTGTATCAAAAAAGAATGTAAAAATATCACGCGCTGCAATTCCATGCTCGTACTTCGAAATTACAAGAACGAATCGAATCTGTCAAGCGCTATGCTGACACGCTTGCGCAGCGTAAACGTAAGGCAACTTCTGAACGTCGCTTATGACAGCAAAAAAAGCGATTTGCCAATGACTGCTTCAGAGAGCGCCATCATCCAATCCAATGGCTGTCTCCCAAGCTGCTCTCAAGACCACTGATCGATCAAGGGCTTAGTTTGTTAATGCGCAAAGCAGTCAAAAATGCTGCCAAGTCATACTATCTATTTCATGGATACTGATATTACTATCCTCAATGAGGCTTGAGGACATTTCGTGGTTTAGTGTCCCCCTGTTGCGAATACAGAAATTATTGAAGTTGAGAATGACTTACTTAGCTACCTCTTTCACTTTGATCAGTTCTCGAAATCACGAAGAAATGGTCGTGGTAATGACACCGCTGCCTTCAACACTTCTATTGCTTATAGTTTTGCAGAGCTCTGATTAAACTCACTGAATACCCCATTTACGACAGAATCAAATGGAAGGTGAATTGTTCAATCTCCGACCTCTTGTTGTACTATGCGTCTCGCTGAAGCTTGTGTCAAATCACGGATGTAGCGCAATGTCAAGAAAACATTGCTAACAAATTTGTGCCTTCTGAAGTTTAATTATTGTATTATCTAACTAAATGAAGAAATCAACTGTCAAGATTGCAGTAAACCCCCTCTTCTGACCACAACCACAACTTCAGTCATCTCTCCCTCAGCGCGAATAAGTTCCTGTAAACTATTTGCGAATCTCTCCTCAGTTCAGTTCCCGTTCACTCACAGAATTCGCGCATCCTTCGATGAAAATGCAAACAAAGTATCAGATTTCTTCGCAACACTTTCCCGCGAAAAGGGATCCAGCAACAGTTCCGCGATACAGAACAGCGAGCAACGTTGAAGGAAAAAAATCATAAAAATTTAAAGAATGAGAACGAAATTTATAAAACATAAAATTTCTGAATCCCCTGCATTCAGAGAGGGAAATTTGTAAACATGAGAAGGGAATTGGAAACGTTCCACGAAACATGCAGCCAGCACCATGCCCGTCCGCCGCCACCACCGCCTCTCGTCGTATCGTTGCCTTCCTGTCTCGCACGTCTTTTGAAAGCACGAAAAACATGGATCATCCCAAGTGAATATTGTGCGAATCGAAAGGTAGAATCGGGGCATTCTAATTTTTTTTGTGTTACTCCTTGCTGCTGCTCCTTTCTGTATCCTTTTTGAATTTGCAATTACACTCCGCGCAAAACGAATATATCTTAACTCCGGGGAATTTTTGAGTGCAAGAGAACAACAACGATGGATGTTTTTTAAGAAGGAACATTCTCAGTGTAGCCTTACGCAGGTCTGAAGATCCTGCGGGGTTAATTCACAAGCAATCCTGTGTTGGTCCGAAAAGGATTTCTGAATTTATATCTCATTTCAATTTGAAAGGAAATAATTGAAATAATTGTGCAACCACCAAACTGGCGGAGAGATTGTCTGGCGATGTTTGCCTGAAGCCACCGTGTTGGTGGCTTACAAAGAGTGTAATTGTAGGGTCATCCACTTTTCGTTAACTAGCCGTAAAAAACTCTTATGATTATAACTTTTTACGAACATCTTGAAGAAGACCCTCGCACATCATGCACATCTCAACGTATACTTTTCTACAACTTTGCACAAGGTATTGCAGGTTTTGCCCGCGAAAGTACTTACTAATTGTAGATTTGGTTTGGAGAATGACCCCAAACAACAGGAACAATGTAGAGCCAATTGCAATCTCTTGCGGAACTCCGGCAACGATTAACAATTGAATTTCTTCATTTGCGTGAACGTTAGCTCAAGTGCAAAACAGTACATCATAGTGCGTCGTAAGAGAAGCTCAAACGACTACTGATCTTATCCAAAAACTTCACTAATGTCAGCCACATTTTCAGAAAAAAATTAGTTGTGTTGGTCCATTGTGATACAGTGAGATTAATACCTCTGATCGACAACTTCAGTGCTGTTAATTCGAGAAAAACTGGAAATTATGACTGGACCAGTTTTGAAACACGGTAAAGGCGTGTTAAATTTAGCAGTATCCCGTGGCGCTGTGGGCATGTGCGTCGAACCCAACGTACATGAACCTCGACGTCAAAGGTTCGAACGTCTTGGTCTGTACGACGGAAAATAATTTGTACGGCTTCTTCCGAGTCATTGCCAATGCCTAAGGAGTAGCCAAGCCGTCCGTTCTGAAACGGCATGAAGCTGACAACTCGTGATATAACCATAGCATGTACAGCCCGAGTGGTCCAAACTAGACCTTGGTCCTACCGTCCTTATCTTTTCATTGCATGCTGGGTTGCTCGTATCTCCGTTTTTAATTGCCATGTTGAAGCACCGTCTTAAAAATGTTCCGAAACGAATTTCAGTAATGATGCAAACTACAAAAAAAATTATAATAAAAAAATCAATCTAGGAAACACTTGCGTTTACTTTCAAGCGTGATTGAAAGGTACCTGAGTGTGAAAGAATGCGAACTCTTTCTAGATATTGAATTGGGCTTTTAATAACGTAGAAACCGAGGCAATTGAACGTGCACATGTCCGAACTAAAGTTGAGCAACCTCTTATAACAATAATAATCTGTCCGCTCAGTAGAATATTCATTCACGCTTCTCTTGCTGATTCAATCATTCAGGTCATAGCATCAAAGGGTACCCCACAAGGAGGTATAATTTCACATTTTCTATGGGTGCTAGCGATTGAAGATATTTTACATGAACTCGGGAGCTAAGGCCATCACATACGCCGATGACAATGTTGTGTTGATTCTTCTTCTTCTTTGTGTGGCGCTTCAGTCCGGGGTGGACCTGGGCCTCAACCAACATGCCTCTCCAACTAGCGCGATCCCTGGCTAGCTGTCTCCAGTTTCGCACACCAAGTTGGTTGAGGTCCTTCTCCACTTGGGTGCGCCACCTTAAACGCGGGCGTCCTCTGTTGCGTTGCCCGACAGGTTCGGATTCGAAGATTCTTCGGGCCGGAGCTGTGGTGGCCATTCGCTCTACATGACCTAGCCACCGTAGGCGTTGGATCCATAGACGCCTAACTAGGCTCATGTCGCTGTACAGCCCGTACAGTTCTTCTCCTCCAGAACCCGTCAACATAAACAGGACCAAAGATCGTGCGTAGAACTCTTCTCTCAAAGAGACAAAGGACTTCTTCATCTGATTTCGAAATTGTCCATGCCTCCGCGCCGTACAGCAGGACTGGGATGATCAGTGACTACTCGAAGTTATAGCTGCCCATTGTGACGCTTTGTCCAAGACGTCGATGTTGTATGCCCTTTTTTAAGGACAGCATGTACTTCGTTTTGCCCTCATTCACCGCCAGACCCATTTTAGCCGCTTCCGTCTCAATGTTAGCAAAAGCCTCACTGACGGCTCGCTGAGTTCTGCCAATCACGTCAATGTCATCGGCGTATGCTAACAATTGCACGGACTTCTGGAAGATCGTGCCTCTAGTGTTGGAGTGTGAGCTTCGCACGATCTTCTCCAGGACGATGTTAAAGAAATCACATGACAGCGCGTCGCCTTGTCTAAAACCTTTTTAGACATTGAAGGTCTCGGTGAGTTCGTTACCGACCTTGATGGAGCAGCGACAGTTCTCCATCGTCATCCTGCACAGCCTGACGAGTTTGGCAGGAATGTCAAAACTAGACATGGCGTTGTATAGCTCGTCTCTATGCACGCTGTCATATGCGGCCTTGAAATCGACGAACAGATGGTGAGTGTCGATTTGCATTTCTTGGGTCTTTTCCAGGATCTGCCATCGCTTCTCGTTGTGTTGATTCCTAGCGGCAAATACCTTCCCACTATCTGTGAGTTAATGAAAAACGCAAAAGATCTTGCGGTCTAAGGATTAACTCACAAAAAACAGAATCGAAGGTATACCACTCCACCACAAAACTCCCTCAGACTAAAAGAGAGTGAGAAATATCTGGCGGTTATCCTAGACAGGGAACTAAATTACAAACTTAATACAGAAAAAAAATACTAGAAAGCATCCTGTGCCTTATATCTGAGCAACAGAATGTTTGGCAAAAATGGGGCGCCAACTCTAAAACTATCTTGTGGAAGGACAGGTTAGAGTTTTCTTTTAACCTCGTACCTCTATGTCTCCAACTACAGATGAAAGCATCAGTACCATCATAAGGACTAACCAATCTAAAAACCTCACGGAATATGTAATACACTCGTTTGGTGTCATTTCCCAACAAGGGAGGAGTAACAATGAGCCCATCAAGAATTCAACCATGCAAGTGTATACAGAAAGTTCGAAGATGAGTATGGGCACTGCTCTATCAGGAGTCTTATTAACAGCAATGCTTTGCAAGCGGAGGACCTGGCGGTCAAAGAAGCAACCGAAATGATATCAATGTTTGAAATACCATCGAAGAAGCGAAGAGCTCAAGATTCTCATCACACCTCACTCGATTACTCCTTGTTAGGTCTCGGGTCAACGTCGATGAACCGGTAACGAAGCAGCAGATGAACTTGCCATAAAGGGAACCGAAATCAACCTAACTCAGGCAAACCTAAGCAGTCATCCCCGTTTGGCAGATGCAAACTGAATGACAGGGATAATAGAAGGGTGAAAAAAACTAACCATATCTATCACCACTCGAATGCTACGGCCCAAGTGCAACAGTGCAAAAACCGACAAAATCTTGGAATGTGATAAGAAAACGATGGCCATAACCATCACTGATACGAAATCAAAATGGCTCTTACTACATACACAGCGGCTATTGAGACGACGAAGAAAGACCCAGTCCTCACTACCTCTGTCACAAGCCTCTGCAGATAGAGAATAAGATCGCTGGGAGATCACATATCCAATGACCTAAATTAACTTGCAGGGGTGCCACGGAGAAGGACAACACATGCAGTATGGGGCGAAGGTCTGGACACGAGAAAGGGGAAGAAGAGAAACACACCCCCTATAGGTATCACAATGGGTCTACAATGACCTGAGTGTGACGGACATACGGCTCGTCAGTCCACTAGCCTTACCTAACCAATAAGCGTTTGGCCTTTTATCAATTGGCCTCAGGTAAGCTTAAGACTCTGTTCGCTCTTTTATGCATCATCAATATAGAAATCTAGGAAAACACAACTCTAGGAGAATCGACTGCCGCTTTGAGCGTTACAATGGGTCTACGGGGACCTTAGTGTGGGGCCCTTTGGCGCGTCTACCTACAGACCTACACGTGGTAATCAGTGGAGGCCGACAAGAATTAGTAAAAAATTAGTAAAAAGTTCTTTCTACTTCTACTTTCGGAAAACAAACAGCAGCCAGCACAGCCTTGAGACTCAAAACACTCCGACTGTGGTCCGAACTCAACATCGGCCACTCAACCATTCTGAAGGAACTCAACTTCCCTCCTCGTGACACTGAAGGCCTAATACCCGAGGCTATCGTCGAGAAGAAATTCTCTGCGTATTTTCACAGATGGATCCAAGACAAGCGAAGGTGTGGGTGCAGGTGTCTATTCCCAAGATATCATCATTGCTATCTCCGTGAAGCTCCCTGATCACTGTAGCGTTTTTCAGGCAGAAACCATAGTGATTAAAGAGGCGTTGTCATGGCTCAAAAACAACGTGATAACAAAAAGGGATATGACCATCTGTTCGTACAGTAAGGCCGCTATAAGATCCCTGGACAATGTCATGTTCTACTCAAAAACATCCCTTAAGGCAGTCTATCTCTTAACGACATGGTTGAGCATTTTAACATTCACTTCATGTGGATGCCGGGGTACTGTAACATACCAGAAAACTGGAAGCTAGGTGTGATACAACCTCATCCCCATCAATAGCAGGGGCACCACCTTTTATGCTGATCGCTACCATCTTCTTAAGATCCGCACAATTAAAACCACTAATGACAAATGGCTAGAAGGCACCACCTGCCTTAAATAAAAAGAAATCTGCCCATCACTTAACCTAAAACGGTCACTCACTAAGGACTCTCATAGGCGTCATAACCGGGCACTGTTCAATTGGTTTTCAAACTCTCAGGATGGGTGCGCCAGATAATGTTTTTTGCAGAAGCTGCATGAATGAAGAGGAGGAAGAAAACACTCATCCCCTACTATGCTCCTGCAGCGCTCTGGCTAGTCGTACGTTCCTACACCTAGGGGCCTACTACTTCAATAACCTTAATGAGCTACACAGCGCCAGTTAGATCGTTTCACTACAAGTATCAACTGGTTTCAGTGTTAGGATAAGTCAATCCGCGTGGTATCACAATGGGCCTACTCTGGCCTAAGTGCGACTGCCCTCAGAAGTCGGCCGCTATTGCCTACCTACCTACCTACCTTCTACTTCTAAATCTTGAATTGATCAACATCACGGTAAAGCGTACAATTTGTATTTCAGTGGACGTCATTTGTTCTGTGCAGACAGCACTTACATTCCACCAACCATGTCATCCAGATGCACTAAAAATATTTATTTCAAAGTCACCATTCAAACGCAGTTATGCCAATCTGTCCGGCAAATTATGCCCTCGTTTATTCAATTCACTCCCAAATGCCTGAGATCAAATTACGTCCACGTCCCAACGCCACCGTTCCAATCACCTCACCTCGTCATTACGGCCCATCACTCCCATGCAATTTATTCTTTTGCGAGACATTCAAATTGTGAACAGCATTCCATTTCATTGGCACTTCCCATCATTTGATTGTGCGTTAATTTAAAATTGACTTCCGAAAATTAAATTACCCCCACCCAGCCCAGCCGGGCACTGGACAGTGCACTGAGGACGACGGTGCTCACAGCTAAACTGCCGGTGCGATCGCATTTCTCAAAGTCCTAAATTGCCTCTCATTGTCGCTCGGTAATTGATCTTAAATGACGTTCCATTAAATGTAATTATTTCAATCGAATTTAATTACACATCAGAGAAAGTAACACAACAAGGAGCAACCGACGACGTCGTAGTTGTGCGAACGAGTGGGCGGGTGTGGAGCTGGCGGGCTTTTGAGGGGGATAGTCCTGAATTGGGAATTGTCGAGGAGAAAAATCGTCATGGGAACCCAACATGGTGTCCTTGTGAAATTGTAAGCTCTTTCGGTTGTCGCATAGCACCACCACGCCACTGCAGGAGTTCGAGTGTTGTCTCCACGATAGAAGGTCACCTCTCACCTACTGCAGTAAACGGAAAGACAACAGTGTACCGCCAGTGACTTAGCCATCCCTCCCACACCCCCACACTCAACCAATGCCCAACGACATTGTGAAAGAGATAACCTTCAAGTTTGCTGTCGCCCGACATGAGATGCCAGTTCTGGGGAATGGATGGACGATTGCATAGTTCTTGAAATCCAAACCGATGTCATAAACGTATACTTCGGGCTCGTAATGTCATCCGTAGGGTTGCCATGAGTAGAGGAAGTTTGGAATTGGCAGGTAGAGGGTGTGTTCGTGTTAGGGGAGAGTAACGTTGAATAATGAATGGATGAAGAAAGGTGTCGTTAAAGATTTCCAGTTTAAGATGGACAGATTCTAAGGCTTTTTCGACACTAATTCTGTCTCAGTCGTTCCGGCAAGACAGCACCGTTTCGTCCCTTTTCCATAATTTTGAGCCACAATTTTGGACAAATGGTGTGTTATTTTTCGGGTTGTTCTCTTGGATATGGTCTATCAGAAGATAGTGGCTTTTTTACCCCTCTTGCTACTGCAGTGAGTTTTTTATTCTCATTTCCACATACCGCGTCGAATTTGGTTGGCTAGGGTTATTAAGTTCCATTTTTGCAGCTTTATAAAAGTGGTAATTGCGATAACATATAACAAACCTACAGTTGCTCTTAACCACAGTGGAGCCATGACCGGCGTTAAATTTTATTTTCCGTGGTTCGGGTCATTAGTTGCGACCAAGAAGACTCATATTTAAGAACGATTAAAGGACGAAATGGGATTGATAGTAGACATGCCACAGCAAGTACCAGGCAGTACACGTAATTGTAACGCGAACAAGCGGAGCTTCCACCAACGGTCCGACTTACTAGCTGTCACAAATGAAACCAACATTTCGAGTAATGAGACTTCTTATTGCGAGCGCAATCGATCGATATCTCGCCAGAATTAACTCTACCGACAGACAGCCATCACCATTCCACCTGTCCAGATTCTTCGGTCCGCATATTCGCATTCCCATTGTAAGAAAGGTGAATGTAACAGGCGTGTGTGTCACGTTAGCATTGGTTCTCAAGCGTTGGCTGATACAACCACAGGTCGTGTGTAATGTGATTACTTAGCTAGTCTGCAAGCATTCATAAACTTCTAATATGCACATTTAAATAATACCATTCAAACCTGCGAACTGCCACATCGGTCAATACTCCGAAGAATGCCAGGATGCGAGCAATAAGGTATATAAACAATGTCCAGAGCGTCTTAGCCGGAAATCTTTCAGAAAAAAATACTGAGATGTGTTAACATGCTTTTACGATCTTAGATGATGCCTATATTTCTAGAAAATTAACCACTCTCTCAAGAAAACATTACTTTGTTAAAGGTTCGCAAACAAGTTGCACCTAGTAGCAGCTCTGATTCCAAAGTAAATTGAAAATTATATCACAAAAAAAACATCAGTACCGATATCAAGCCGAGGATAACTATTGCCAACTGCTGTTTTTTTGGGGCTCCAGAGACAATTGTGTAACAGAGCCCTCTCTCGTAGAACCAAGTTGACTCTCTATAACACACTGATCATCCCAGTGCAGCTTTACGGCGCGGACTGGGTACATATGGGTAAAAATAATTATTTAATATTAGTCGCTCTCATCATCGCCATCATCTTCATCGGAGCTGCTTCTTCTTCGCGATCTCTGGCTAGCTGTCTCCAGTGTCTCACACCAAGTTGGTTGAGGTCCTTCTCCACTTGGGTGCGCCAACTTAAACGCGGACGTCCTCTGTTGCGTTGCCCGACAGGTTCGGATTCGAAGATTCTTCAGGCCGGATCTGTGATGTCCATCCGCTCTATATAACCTAGCCACCGAAGGCGTTGTGACGCTCTGTCCAAGACGTCGATGTTATATGCCCTTTTTTGAGGACAGCATGTACTTCGTTTTGCCATCATTCACCGCCAGACCCATTTTAACCGCTTCCGTATCAATGTTAACAAAAGCCTCACTGGCGGCTCGCCTTCGAGTTCTGCCAATCACGTCAATGTCATCGGCGTATGCTAACAATTGCACGGACTTCTGGAAGATCGTGCCTCTAGTGTTGGCGTGTGAGTTTCGCACGATCTTCTCCAGGACGATGTTGAAGAAATCGTGTGACAGCGCGTCACCTTGTCTTAAACCTTTTTTGATATTGAAGGTCTCGGTGAGTTTGTTACCGACCTTGATGGAGGAGCGAGAGTTCTCCATTATCATCCTGCACAACCTGACGAGTTTGGCAGGAATGTCAAAACTAGACATGGCGTTGTATAGCTCGTCTCTATGCAAGCTGTCATATGCGGCCTTGAAATCGACGAACAGATGGTGAGTGTCGATTTGCATTTCTTTGTCTTTTTCCAGGATCTGCCATTGTGTGAAGATTTGGTCTGTTGTGGACTTTCCTGGCCTGAAGCCACACTGATACGCACCTGCCAGATTATTAATGAACGGCTTCAGGCGGGTACACAAAACGGCAGAGAAGATCGTATACGCGATGTTAAGAAGACTGATCCCTCGATAGTTGGCGCAGTTGAAGGGGTCTCCTTTCTTGTGGATCGGGCAAACAATACTGAGATTCCACTCGTCGGGCACGCTTTCCTTAGACCAAATCTTGCAGATGAGCTGGTGCATGCGCTCTACCAGATCATATCCAGCTGCTGTAAACAGTTGCGCGGACAATCCCTCCACTCCAGCAGCTTTGTTAGACTTCAGTCTTGATATTGCTACCTTGACCTCGTCTAAGTCTGGGGGACGGAATTCGTGTCTGTCATCGTCCAGATAAAGTGGAACATTCTGCCTGACAGCGGTATTTTGGTCCTCATCGCCGTTTAACAGTCTGGCGAAATGATCTTTCCAGATTCTCAGTACCGACTGCGACTCTACTACCAGATGTCCATTTCCATCCCGACAGGCTTCTGTCCGAGTTGTATATCCATTGGATAATTGTTTTACCCTTTGATAAAACTTTCGGACGTCATTCCTGCCATAACACCTCTCCATCTTCTCGACCGCACGCTTCTCATGCTCTTTCTTTTTTCTTCTGAGAAGCCGGTGCTCTTCCCTTCTCTTCTGTTCGTAGAGCTCACGAACAGCCCTCGTTGTTCGATGCAGCGTTGCCTTGTAGGCCTCCTGTTTGGCTGCATGCGCCTGCCTGCACTCGTCGTCAAACCATGGGTTCCTTCTAGGTGGTGTCGTAAAACCCAGCACATCAGTGGCAGCTTCTTTGATGGCTTCTTGACAACGACTCCATTCTTCTTCGATGTTTTGTGCAGGCGGCGTCGAACTTAGAGAGAGGCAAAGATCCTAGCAGTCCGCTGCGATAGTAGCTTTGCGACGTCAAACCGTGGTGTTCGTTCTCGACTCCGTTGTTCTCGTGATATCCTGATTCTTACCTTGGCTACAACAAGGAAATGGTCCGAGTCAACATTGGCTCCTCGGAAAGTTCGGACATCGAGAATGCTGGAGGAGTGTCTGACGTCGATCGCAACGTGATCAATCTGGTTGACGGCTGATTGACAGATCTTTTTATGGATGTTGAGGTGTGGGAACCGCGTGCTAGCAACAGAGAGGTTACGTCCCATGACAAAATCGACCAGCCTTAGTCCGTTACTGGACGTGGTGTCGTGTAGGCTATGTTTCCCGATAACTTTAGCAAAGATTTCTGCCTTACCCAGCTTAGCGTTGAAATCTCCTAGAACGATCTTAGTGTCGAAGCTGGGGCATTGATTGTTTGTTCTTTCTAGATCATAGAAGTCATATTTGCTATCGTCATCCTTCTCCTCTGTCGGGGCGTTGGCGCAAATCAGGCTGATGTTGCCGAATTTAGCCTTGATGCGGATTGTTATGAGGCGTTCGCTTTAACAGACAAAGCTTAAGACATTTTGCCTAAGTATGCCTCGAACACCAAATGCACATCCAAATAAGCGCCCCTCTCTGCTGCAATCACCGTAGTAGATGTCGCAGTCTTTCATCGTCTTCTTGGCCGGCCCATTCCATCGCACTTCCTGGATGGCGGTAACTTCTGCTTTGTAGCAGTCAAGGGCCTGCGCGAGTTTATCGGCTGCACGTGGTCTGTTCAGGGACCTCACATTCCACGTGCAGAACCGAAAAGCAGGGTTATTTGTTCGTTTGCTGGGGTCGTCAACAGTAGATCGGTCAGTATCCGAGGCATTTGATTGTCTCTGAACAGTTGGTGGTGATGGCGTTAAACTCATGCACAACCGACGAAGGGTTCGGATGACTCCGGTATCGGTAACCTCGCTGAGGTTGTGAGTGCCGCTGCTGACCCTATATGGTAGGGTTCCTCCACCGCCAACTCTTTTGTTTGCTCTTTATACACTCTTAAATGTTAAGAGATAGACCACTGACGTCTTTGACGACTTTGTTCAGAATTGTCTGGAAAAGGTTGTGGCACCGACAATTTGTTTTTTATTGTTTTTTTTTAGAATGGAACCAAGTGAGCGCAAATCTGCTTTTTATAACTTCAAGAAAAAAAACTGGACTAAATACAATTCAAAAATAAACGTAGGACTTACTGGAGTTACCCATGATTTAAATAGAGTTTGCTGTAGTCGTAATGTTGATATGATAGCGAGTAACTTTACCAATATTGTAGCCGAAGCAATTGTAAATAGTGTTCCAAGAAAGAATCAGTCTACTTCTCCTTTAAAATTACCAAATTACATTACCGAACATATAAAAATCCGAAATAGTATTAGAAGAAATTGGCAGCGATATCGGCAACCAAATCTTAAACTACAGTTAGATCACACAAGCAAACTGATTCACAATCTTATTCTGGATTTTCGAAACTTTAAATGGAACCAAAAACTAAAATCTTTAGATAAAAATTGCAAACCATTTTGGAACATCGCCAAAGCAATCAGGCATAAAAATAGGCATATTCCTGCACTCATCTGTGATGATGACACCTTCTTCACAGACAAAGAGAAGGCAGATTTACTTTCTAAAACCTTCTCAGCAAATCATCTTGTCTCCAATAACTTAGGGGAAACGGAAACGGATACTCTGGTTAATGAAGCAACCACAGTTTTTAACAATGATATCTTTATCACTCCAAATAATGTATTTATTCGAGTGAGCACAGTCAAAAACATTTTGAAAACTCTAAAGGTCAACAAAACTTGTGGTTTAGACGGCATTAGAAACATGTTCTTGAAACGTCTGCCTCAATCGGGCATAAAATATCTAACATTTCTTGTCAATGCGTGTCTTAAGACTCAATATTTCCCTGACAAGTGGAAAATGGCAAAAGTTATACCAATCTTTAAGCCAGGAAAACCTGCGGAATGTCCCAGCAGTTATAGACCTATTAGTCTGCTTAGCAGTGTTAGTAAAATCTTAGAAAAAGTTCTGAAGAAACTAATCCTAGAATTTACAATTGAAAATGCAATATTTCCCGATACTCAATTCGGTTTCAGACAATCCCATAATACTTCCCATCAATGTCTTAGGATATGTAATCATATCAGATCTAATCGATTAATAGGCAAATCTACTGGTATGATTCTATTTGATGTAGAGAAGGCGATACTGTGATATACACATCGCATGAGTATGCTCTCAACGTTGAGAGGATACTATTAAATGCAAGTGAGCTAATACACAGTTATTTCAACAGGTGGAAAATAAAAATTAATTCTGAGAAAACTCAAGCTGTCTTTTTCACCATGAAAAGAAAATCTTGTTTTCTTCCTCAGAATCCAATTCCCATTTTTGGAACACAGATAAGTTGGAATTTGTCTGCAAAATATCTTGGAATATACATGGACTCAAAACTTACCTTTAGTTGCCATGTCACGCAGACGTTAAAAAAAATAAAGATTGCGACCACCTTATTATACCCTTTAATAAACAGGAAAACACAACTATCCATTGAAAACAAAATTATTATTTTTAAAGTTATCTTCCAGCCAATATTAACTTACGGCTGCCCGATTTGGGGTGGTATGGCCAAATGTCATTTAAAAAGACTTCAAGTTGCTCAGAACAAAATTTTAAAAATGATCTTCAATTTACCATGGCACTTTTCTACGAATGAACTGCATGCAAGGGCGGGTGTTGAGCTGGTTAACGATCGTATTGAAAGGCTTATAAGGAACTTTAATATCCGTTGCGCTCTTGTGGATAATCCTCTCATAAACAATCTTACCGTATAAATGTTATTAATATAGTCATTAATTAAATTGTTATTTATTTACTCGTTTATACATAATTTATTTATTTTGTTTTGTTTTTCTATTTATTTATTTATTTATTTATCTATACATATCTATTCACTTATTTATAATATATATATTTATTATTTATTAATATTGTTATTTATATATTATGTTTATATATTTATGTTTATATTTATTTGCTTATCAACGTAGTTATTTATATATTTATTTATTTATATATACACATTAATTTATTTAATTTTATATACTTGCTGATATTTTGTAAGTGTTCAAAAGACACATTTTTTTGTTTTCTTTTTCTTTCTCTCTTGTTACGAGGTTTTTGTTTGCACTTTTCCTCGATTTTTTTAACTTGCCTTTCATAAACCTGTTTTTGTAAAATCTTAAAGTGTTTCTAAGTAGCAAGGTACTCGAGTGCCAAATCTCTATATGTAAAATGTGCTTTTTAAATTGAACCACTGGAGACTACCTTCATTAATTGATTTTATCTACTCCGTTTTCTGAACACATTCGTGAAGACTTGAACAAAATCGGTTCAGTGGTCTCTAAGTTAAAGGCGAATGGCTGAGATGGGGTGTGTGAGCACGAATGCGTGTTTTTTTAAAAACATCATAGAATTACCTGTTAATCTGATATCAAGCGCAGAAGGAATAAAGTTAATAGATGCATAAAATAACACACGTGCATCAGCGGCTAGTTTTTGCCAATTTGATATTTGAGTCTTCGATTTGACGTTTCATTAAACGTGGGCAACACGTTCTTGACGCAGTATAATTACTGCTTTATACTCTGGCCAAAATCACTTCTCATTTTACGCCAACAACTCACTTGCCGACCCCTAACCAAAGCAACACCACCCTCCACTTCAGTAAAAATGCATCTCCATCAAACTCTTCACCCACCTATCGACAAGTCGTGGCAACCCTGCCCCATGGTATACATTAGAACTCAAGTAATTTTACTTCATTCAGTGATTTCATTTATTTAATGTAATATTGACGAAGTTCCATTTTGCTGAGGCGGATCCGAATCAGGACACGGTATCTCGGGGTATCCCATTACGTAACTTACCGATGGTCTAGACCAGTCGACTGCCACAGAAACACCACCGCCGCCCCCGAAGCACACCCTATCCAACGTCGACGATGAATTCTCCCCGTCGCTCTGCGGATCTGGGGAGCTTCCACCGTCAGGGTTAATTATGCGGCATGGTTCCGTTTGCCTTTAATGATTATATTGTTGCGCTTTGAAGGTGATTAGCACGGAATGTAAATTCAGGACATCGCCGCGCCAGAGGGTTGATGTTTGCATTCCACCTCCTGGACATTCGCAACGTCCGAAGGACCCTACTCCCGACAGTTGCCAGCGAATTAAATTGTAGACCGTTATACTTTCTAAGTAACCTTTCGTGTTTGTAATTATTTTGTTGTAATTTCCCTGTCAAGTCCACACACACACACACCCACCCACCCCCAATTGAGTTGCCGGCACTCCCACCTACTTTCTTTTGAGTATTTTCAAAGATTTTAACGATAAGTCACGCTTGTGTGAACGACGGCCGTGGTGTAGGTGCTGCCAGTGGCGACGATGGTGCGGCGGACGGTGCCAAGTGACGTTTGTTGACGGTTGTAGCGGGCGCTGAGGAACCTTCAGCCTTGAGTTGACCTTTTTTAATTACCCCACTGCTGTTGAGGGCGATTTGTTTTCTAATTTTTTTCCGTCCCTTTGCGTATTTTTCTTTCTCGTTGTTCTGCCTCCCATTCCCGTCCTAATTTGCCTCTAAACTCATGTCCTGATTTGTGAACTTAGATTGGTCCTGCGTGTTCTCCCGCAGGCAGGGCGACAAGCGACCGGTGATGGCGAAACAAATGTACGAGCATAATTGGAGGGCGAAGGGGTGGACTCTCGTTCTAGAAAAACGACGACGCAGAAAAAAAATAAACAAGAGCATGGGAAAATGCTTGGCATGACAAAAAAATGACAGCAGATCGCGTAAAACGAACGACGACAACGAAGAGCCAACGTGGAACATGGGTGTGCGCTGGCGACGAAAAAAAAAGACGGACGACTCTGGACGACTCGGGGAAAGATGAATAATTAGGAGACAAATTTAAGTGGCAAATTTTATTTGCATGAACATTCTTTTTCGGGCGTTTTTTTGTTTTTGTCCGACTCACATTCACCCACCGTCCTTCACGGGGCAGAGATGGATGTCCCTCAGTGTCAACCCTGAGTAGGGCAGAGTGCCGGCCAGAGAGAATAGGATTGGAACGGAACAGAACTTTCGAAAGTCGGACGGACTTCGAGGTAATAAAATGGCGGCAATAAAACAAACTCTCGGAGAGTTCTGGGCCGAGGACGAGATAAATCTATTGCAATAATTTATGTTTATTTACTTTTGTAATTTATGACCCCTGAGAGGGTGATGGGTGGTGGCGCAACGTGGCGCAGCGTTGGGAGGCCCAGCGCGACAGAATGACGTCGAGTCGAGCAATTGGATTGGATAAGTGGCCATCGGATCGTTGTTGGGAGCACTTAAGCAGTTGAGGTAATGAAATAAAAATGTTAATGTTTGAATATTTGCGCAAAAGTTGTTAATGGAATTAGTGGCTGAGGTTCTGCCGATGTGATTGGATGGCACTTCACATGGGATTTTTGTTTTATTCTAAGATTCGTAATTGTCCTGGTGAAATGAGGACTTTAATGGATTCTGCGGTGTTTTTTAGTGATTCCCAGGACTGCAATGATAAAAAAGTGTGGGAGTGGACGTGAAACAAAGGAAGACACATTTTTGCACATTGTGGTGGGAATTACGCTAGTTGTTGGAAGTATAGTCGTTAAGAAAGTATCAATACACTAATAGAGGTGGCAAGAGGCGCTTTGCTGGTATTGCAGCGGAAGCGGCTAAAGTGGGTCTAGCGGAGCTTTTCGTGGACACTTTGTACCGGGATATAAATGAGTTGCCGGCTTTCAAAGTTCGAACGTGTTCATTGGGACTAACTTGCCAGCCATGTGTATATAAATCCGTAGTTCAGATGCAGCCACTTCCCTTGGAGAGCAGCTCCTTATTCAAGAATGACTTGTGCGGAGATTTGCGATGATAGCAGAATTGTCTCTGCGATTTGCTGAAATGTTGATTGATCATAAGCTGTTCGCACTGCTTCACCAAAGTACTTGCTTATTATGGAACGAGCGGCTTGTTAAGTATGGGGCGGTCAAGTTGATATCAAAGCTAGGAACACAACCGGATGATATTATCATTCTAATTCACAGTCAATCGATACGAATACGAAATCAAGTCTCTTGCCAAAAATGGGGCTAAAACCCATCCATCACAGGGAATAAAACCAAAACCATGCATAAAATCACTTCTTTCAAGAAAACATTTTAGGAGACGATCTTAAAGTTAGCAAATACGGCCGAACTCTATAACAACCTATGAGACTTGTGGTTCACTCTGTAAAAACCGACAAACACCTAAAGAAATCGTAATCGGTAATCGCGCTAACTGGGCGTCATCATCAAAATTATTATGAAAGGAAAATGGGACTAAAACATGACTTTACAGAGGCTTCAACGACGTGGGTGTATACTCTTCACTACCTTCGCCACTGTCTCTTACATTTGAGATTCAGGAAACTGAGAGAACACTCTCAACACCTCAGATGAATAACAAACATTCCTCTCAGACTGAGAACAGTTTTCTAGAATTTAATCTGTGTTGGCACATAGGCTACTTCTCTGAAGTATGACTTCAACTCGTTCTAGACAGCTTAAAAAAAAGTAATTTAAAGCGGAACTGTAATCCTCTTAAATTCAAAATGTGCTCCTTCCTAAAACCCCTCACACACAGTCAGCAAAATTGCATCTCACTCATTGTTCAAACTCCACTGCTTCAAGTTTGAATGTAAGCCCTTGTGCGGCCTTCCAGCCTGGGAGGAGAACCATTCAATCAAAATTGACACGAACCCCAATCGAAGTACATCATTTTCAGAACCACTCTCGCAACACGACCTTTTCGTGTTGCCTAGAAAATGCCTGTGTTTTACTGCCGCCCGAAGGTCTAATCAACGACCACCACTAGCACTTCCACACACCAACCTTCCCCACAAACGAACTTCATGCATAAAAGCTTTATTTCACGTTTAAAGAAGCATAACCGACTACTTTGCATACAAGGATATTCCCTGTTTTTCGAATTTTCGCCTCTCCCCACACGCTGCACATATCGTCTCCCAGGAGGTACACAAATCAGATTCCATGGCTAACATGCCAGCATCCCTGGAAACTGAAAACAAAGGAATGAAAAATTTCCCAATTTCACCGGGAAATTCTCTCCAATTGTTGTCGGCACACACAACAAAAGCCGAAAGGACTTAACATTTTTCAACGCACCCAGCGCCCCGCCTCATGCGGTGGAGCGGCAGAGAAGTCCTTTCACCAACTACCATTGTATACTTTTCTTCAAATTTAAATTAGAAACATGTGTGCGAGTGGAAGGGGTCGGGCCGGTACAGTGCTCCTCCCTCGGGGAGTTACGGCAGCACCCCACCCACTGAGTGAAAAGCCTGAAACTGAATTACGTCAAATTCGTAGTGAATTTGGCATTGTGCTGAGCTGTGGACTGTGGAGTGGAGTGGTGCAGCTGCTGCCGCGCGGTGTAAAGCCTGTACACAGCTGACAGAGTACGTTCCCAGCAACCTGCCAGGACGAGTGGCTTTTATCCTTGACTCTTTCATATTTTTTGCCTCTCTGCTGCCATCAACCGACGCCCGTTGCTCGTCGCCCACCGCAGTCGGTGGAGGCGGCAGCGCCCTCCCGTGGCATCGTCCTTTTTATCTTTTCATTCAGTCATTTAGTCCCTTCGTGTTGCCACCTCGCTGTCGTCTGCCTCATTATGATTTCATTTTTGTGTATGTGACTGTTTTGCTTAGTCAACAGTCAACACACAAGGCCAGTGGGTATTGGACTGGCAAGCTCCCGAGCGAAATACGATTTTCGCTAAGGACATACGGAGAGAAAAAAAATTGGAATTATGATTTGAACACGAATTGAAAATTCCAGGTTTTGTCTGCCAGGTTGGCAGTCTTGGCCTGCTTGGAGAGGTGCACATCTCGTTGGTGCGCCATAATGCTGATGCTGATGACTGTGGGGACTGTGGGCGAGGGCAAGGACGACCAGGACGACGACGACGATTCGTATATTGTTTACTGTTTCGTAAGCTTTCTCGCTGCGCTCTGATTCTATTCAGTTGTCGGGATGTTTTATGATAATTCGTCCTTTTTTTGTTCTTCTCACGAAGTCAGGTGGAGCCCTCCTGTTAAAGGGGCCCGAGGACACTGTGCTTTACGCTTGTGACGTCTGAACGCGCGGACTCTCGCCGCTGTCTGCGAAGCACTGAGCCCGGGCTCTTGCGAGGCGGAAGAACATTTTTTCCCCTCTCAAATCCTCCTTCCTGACTCATTCAGAATGTCAGCATACACTTGTGAGCTTGTTGCTGTCACAGCCACTGGGAATACGAGTTCAGTATTACCGAACAAAAGGACATTGTCTGCAATTTTTCTTGTTTTTTTTTCGCGTCGAGTGGATGGGTGGGTTTGAAGTAACGCGGTTGACACAAAATCGTTATTTTTATTCAACGGAACACATTTGAAATGAAATTCATTCAAGTCAGCGCCGTGAATGGGAATTGATTGCGGGCTGCTGTGCTCGCCCGCACACATCCACGGCGCGGCAAAATTCGCTGACGAGCGATTAAATTGAACGCAGGTGCGGTGGTGCGGAGCCGCCGGAGCGGTGAGGTGAAGCAGGCTGAAAGGACATGTCATACGCATAAATTATTGTCTGTGGCTGTTAAAGGGGAAAACGCTCAAGCACCTCGGAGGGCGAGCACTCGAGATGAGCACAGCACCTGCTTTGCATCGTGCATGCCTGCTGCCTCGGCCTGAACACTCCAAGGACTTGCTATTTAGAGCGGATAAACGGGGTTTTTTTTTCACCGGCCAGGAATCAGAGTAAGAATTTGCTTAATCTCCACCGGGAGAGGGTATTCATCGCGGAGCGTGTGTAATACGTGCGATAAAAGAGAATACTCGCACAAGGCCAAATTTGATTAAAAGGAAGTTAAGGTTAAATGCTTTGCGAGGCACTGGAAGTGGCAAGTGGGATGAATGTGTGCCAAGGTTCGCTGCCGTAGGGGCCGAGGATGCCGGGAATCCTTTGCGAAAGGTGCTCCCTCGAGCTTTGTTTGCAATTCAGTCTGCATTCAAGAATCAAGCTGTCAAGTTGTGTTGGGAAATGTTTTCTAAGCTGCTTCACAGACTGTTGACATGGTGCATAAATCCGAAATGATGCGTTGGCGTTGCAAGAGTGGGGCTTATTCAGACGACGCACAGTGGAAGTGGAGGCGTCGACTGATGAGTCCTAGACATTTTTAGCGCGTCAGATAGGTGGGTACTGCTTTGTATTGATGGTAAGTGAATGTTTGACATTTGATTTGAAACTTAATCATGAACAAGAACGTTTTTCAGTGATCTTTTCCGGGCATTGGGACTTGGGAGTACAAAGCTTCAGAGATGACTTGGACAGAGTATGAACAATTCACGAAGGTTCAGGAATACACGCTAATGCGCTAATAGTGCTTCGGCTACCAAGCCCCTGCTGTGCATTCTAGGAGGAAGTTACAGCTGTTTACGCAGCTGCAATCCGAGTATCGGTAACGCAGGTGGCAAGTGGAAGTGGATCTAAAATGAATAATGCGTGGGAAACTGATGGCAGCTAGCAAGAAATATAGATGACTGGAGACGTTTGTTGAGGCCAGATCTACCCGAATTGTAGCGCCGCCCTGTAAAGCATGGAATTCATGGTGAATCTATGGAAAGCGGAGGAAAATTGTATAATGTTTTGATTTCGCAAGTGACCAATGAGGAAAATATAAAAAAAAATTAATATTTTAGTGCCATGTGCTTTATGTGTTCAACATGATTTTCATCTACCTCCAACTACTAAATTATTGCCGGAATATCAGCAGAAATTCGTTTCGTCTATCCTGATAGCTCTGAATGAAATAAAAAAAATATATTGTGGTCATGGAAATAGTTTGGGTAAGGTAAGGTAAGTAAGGTTGTAAATGAAATTAAAATAATTAAGCAACGGCTGGATGACGCAGTTCTTGGTTCTTGGCCTGCGCTTGGTTATAGGTTTCGATTCGAATCCCAGTGAAAGCCACATTTGAACCCAGAACCTGCAAAAAAACATGAGTAATGCGCTATCCCCTTCTGCGTGACCTTTTTGATGTAAGTTGCAAGCCGATTGGTTTTACAGACTGCCAATCGAAGTGATTTTAAACTGCGATTCAAAAAAGTAAATTCAATCCAGATTCAAAGTGCAGGACGCTCGAGCAAGCTTCCACCGCAAACAGACTCGATGAGCATCATGATGACTTTCCCGTCCACATTCGGTATAGGTGTAACCTTTTTCTTTTCTTTTCATTTTCATTTGTATGTACTTTTTTTTTCTGGAATGACTTATACTAGACAAAAATGACTAAAATCTATCTTAATATCTAACAATTCATGTTCTTAATTCTATCTTACTGACCCTTCGCGGGTACTCTAAAATAATCTAATCTATGTAGCTTATATATTTGCCTTTCGGCGTCTAAACTATGAACTTGTGTTTTTTTAGTCCTTAGGTCAAACTTTATTATTTTTAGACTTACGGCCAAGAAAACTATCGAAAAACTTGGCGCTCTAGACATACTTATTGGTACTTAACCTAGACCTTAACCTAAACCTTAGTAACCTAAATTAATCTATATCCGTAACATTACGGACGTGTACACAAGAGCGTGTGTGCTATGTATATGAGTAGCATATGCACCTTTTTTTTTTTATTTTTTTTTGTTTTTATTTTTTTTTTTTTTTTTGTCTTAAATCTACCTTACATCTAAGTAAGTGGGCCGTTAATCCACTACACTAACTATAATTTTCAGGCAGGGGCGGGCAACGGCGGAGACTGATTCTGGTATAACCACTCTCCTGTCTCGAGCGGGGATCGCTCTACTGAACCGGAGGAGATCTTCGTGTTCGCGGACGACATCCGGTTCGTACAGGAGTCGCCTGTCAACTGTTCGGCGTACCGCGTGGTAGATTACAGGACATCCTTCCGTGTCCTGGATCAGGCCGATCGAATCCAAATAGAGGAATGCTTCAGGTGGAACAAAACCTTTGTGGCGCACCTTTTCATGGTACATATAATTGGGGCAATAAGCCCCGAAGATCAGGCTGTTGGCAGAAGTCATACTTCTTGCAATGTGACTTCTTATTAATTTAATAATAAAATTGTCTATCCTTTTCACGTTTGCCCTGTTGTACAAGACCCCGTTAGGATAGTTCTTCTTGTACTCAGACTCGGGTGTTCGATACAACCGGAGACAAGTCCTAAGACACCGTCTCTCGAAGACCCTCATCTTTTCCATCTGGGAAGGACTCGGGTTGAACCACAGGGGACAACCATACACCATGACAGGCCTTATGAGGGCCATGTAGCAGATTACCTTCACCCGGGTATCAAGTTGGCTGCTGTAAAACAGCTTACTTGCCACAGCAAAGGCTTTTCTAGCATTGGTCAGAGCCTTCTCTGTATGTTTGTCAAAATACAGAAAATGATCCAACCAAATGCCAAGATATCTAACTACAGTTTTCACGGCTAGCGGCTGACCCTGTGGGTCAACTATGGCGAACTTCTTCCAGTTTACGCGTGTATCCCTTGAGGCCTTGGCCAGCGGGGTACGGAAAAGGATAGTTTCACATTTCTGAAAGTTAATAAGCAGCTTCCAGTCATCGCAATATTTCAAAGTGTTGTCGAAGTCACGTTGCAACAAGGTATTAATGATATCTACCTTAGGACCTGATCTGTACGCCACTAAGTCATCGGCGTACGCGATTAGATGCGGTATTGACCTTAGGAGATCTGCAGTGAATATAGCAAACAATATCGGGGAACCAACAGCCCCCTGTTGTAGACCATTATTGATATTAAAAACTGTGGTAGAAGTTACACCGCCACTTTTAACGACGAACTTTCTACCTGTTATCATGTTGTATATCATGTATAGCAATGGTTTATGTAAGGCAAGTCTAACGAGCTTAAGGAAAAGGCCCTCTAACCATACAGTGTCGAACGCCTTCTCTAAGTCGATCGGACAGGCACCCGTACACTCTTTCTTATTTTTGTTCCATTGAATGTCGGATACCAGTTTTGACGCGGCATGTGTGGTGTAATGCCCCGCCCTAAATCCAAATATTGTTGTCCTCGACCCACGTTTTCAGAGCTCGAATGACAATCTTTTCGAAGACCTTGCTGATACAAGGAAGAAGACTTATCGATCGGAGGCTTGACGGGATGCTTTTGTCTTTGTCCCGTTTACTTATTGGTTGCACTACAGCTGTTTTCCAATGTTCTCGGTAATATGCATTACTGAGCGCATTGTTGAACAGTGTAGTGTAAATGTCGATTGCATTTGGAGGGAGATGACTATATATGACTAGGTGTAACCTACTTGCATATATATAGGCAAAGTCTACTCCGACCATGTGCCCGATATACGCTGTCGTACGATAATACGTTCCGATTGACGTTATGCCTCAATCCCATGTATGGAGTTCACACTTATGGAAACGAATACTACCATAATCGCATTCACATACAGAAGGCGACCGGGGTTGCTTCTGAACCTACAATATAGTGTTTAAAGGGATAATATCGCTTTGAAAATTTAAGGAGCAACGCTAGTCATAACAAACTCAGATCTTGTACCTACGTGCAGCACTTCATTTACATCTGACACACTTCTCGATGTTGAACATGAAAGCGTTTGTGTGAACCAATATTCGTGTTTTTTACAAGTACTATGCAGATAAAAATCAGTATAAAACTTAATTCATTTGAAAAAAAACTTGACACCAAAGCCGTATTTGACATTTGTAACACTCAGCTGTTCGAAGAAATAAATATAACTCACGATTTGTTTCCCTTAGCCATTTTCAATGCCATTGCAGTTTTGGTTATAATTTGTGTGTCAAACGAATGGCTTCAGGGATGAATTTTATGACTTTTCATAGCGAATTATCGATAACATATAGAAAATGATGGTTGAAGCAGTGTTTTTATACCGGCTTCACAGACCGCAGTGAAAAGGAGAAGCAATTTAGTCCCAAATTGTTGCTAGTATATTTAACGAGAAAATTGAAATGTATGCCTATCTAGGAATGCAAAAAAAACAAGCATAATATCTAAAATCCGAATAAGGTTGTGAAAAAGGGCAGCTAAGGCGTGTGCTCCCTTCTCCAGAGCCGAGGTAGACAAAGTCCTTGACTATATCAAAGCTTCTGCTGCTCATTATAACGCTCTGTCCGACAAGTTGATGTGGGTTTTTTGTAATGACAGCATTTATATTGTTTTGCCCTGGCTTACCGCTAGTCCCATTTTAGCCGCTTCCGCTTCATTGACTGATGGCAATCATATCAAAGTCAACTTGGTGTTTCGTTTGGCGCTACTCAATTGCCCCTTCAGGCCAAAGGAGCAGCGATTGGCAAGACCAATTCTGCGCTTGATTTCGGTACTGGAGTTATTGTTCATGTTTACCTCAGAGCCGAGAAGGAAGAAGTCTTTGACTACCGCTAGGCTTCTGCTTCCCATTATGACGTTCTGTCCGAGACGTCGATGTTATGCTTTTATGCCTTTCCGCGATGACAGCATGCAGCATGTCAGGACTTTGGGAAGACCGTGCCTCGGGTGGTAACGTTCGAGTTTCGCACGATATTCTCAAGTATGATGTTGAAGAAGCCACATGACAGCGCGTCAACTTGCCTAAAACCCTTTTTTGACATTGAAGGTCTCGGGTTGTTCGTTTACGACCTTGATGGAGCTACGAGAGCTCTCCATCGTCATGACGAATTTTGCGGTCTCTATGCACGTTGTCAAATCCTTAAAATCTACGAATAGTTGGCGAGTGTCGATCTGGATTTCTTGAGTCCTTTGCAGGATCTGCCGCAGTGTGAAGATTTTTTCGCTGGGTGAAGTCCCGGGCTGAAACCAGGTTGTTGACAGACGGTTTCAGGCGTTCAAACAAAACGGCAGATAGGATATTGTATGCAATGTTGACACTTATTACTCGACAGCTTGCAACAGTTGGTCTCCTTCTTTGGGGATCCAACCTAGGTAATTTACTTCGTGGAAATACGCATTGTTCGTGTGTTTACTGCTCCTCCTTGTGTCGAATATTTAACACAGAAATTTTAAATATGTCAAGAAGCAAGCAGACTTTCAAGTAAAAACTCTAGTTCCCCCAGTGCTTCGGTTGGGAGAAAGAATTAACGTGTTGCCAGCTGGTCTTAAGAGCTCACAATTATTTACGGACAAGGAGCAAAAATTGCACTGAAAACTTTGTTAGACGAAATAAACTCGTAAAAGAGGATGAAGTTGCATTTCTCCATGTCTTGCATCGAATGTAGATCAATGTGTCGAACCGTGACTCGGGTGGTAAGGGACTGCGACGACTAAGCGTTCTAAATTGGTTGCGCTGAGCTAAATATCGACTTGGCTGAAGATGCTTGTTGGTTCGAGGCTATGTCCACACCATGCTGTAGCGTCACCTTAAGTAAATGAGTGAGCTACGGCTAAAATGCACGAGAGATTAAGAAATGAAAAGCAGCGGCAAATTGGGTAGCGTTGTTGTTGGCAAGGAAAAAATCGTTACACACGGTTTTTTGACATTTCGGGAGATTTTTAATGGGACAAGAACGTTGAAGATCTAAGTGGGAAAAAATTTGACGTACTAGAAAAAACTCAATTTTAAAAATTTATAATTTCTGTAATTTGTTTGTCACCACCCGTGGCGTTCTGGGTATGTGCGGCGATCCGAAACTCGACGTCGTGGGTTCGATTCCTGCTCTGAGCGACAAGACCAATGTTCATGGCTCCACCTCTTTCCCGTCTAGAAAAAGCTTCTCAAACTTTGCCGTTCGGAGTCGGCATTAAACTGTAGATGGGCTCCACTTGAACCTACAGTTATCCGTGAGGTAACAATAACACGCACAACACGAGTGGTTGCAGCGGTGAAACTAGGCCCTGGTCCTCTATGGGCTGTAGTTCAGTGAAAGAATTAAATGCGGACATGCCAGGTCAACTACATATTTATTCAATTCCTGAAAATGTATTATTTTTATAACTTTTTGCATTTTATCACAAAAAATAGAAGATCTTTTTAAATCCTTTCTGTTCTACTTATCAAGAGCGACCTCAGTGAGAGCTGACTTTTGACAGTTCAGTAATACCGAGGATTTCGAAATGACACCTCTTACTGAACGATCCCACTTAAGCTGAGGAATTAGTCCTGTCAGCAGGTTTTTTTCCACATTGCTCACCACATAGACAACATCAGTGGCTGATGTATCAAAAAAGCAAACAAATTAAGCCTGATACACAATCTATTTGGCCTGGCATCCAATATCACTACTCAACGTGTCATTTTAAAATTAGCTTTATCTCCCAACTTAAACTGTTGCCATTACAATTATCGCTGCGTCGCCCGGGCGCGCGCCACCACGGACACATCAGCGATGGCTATCGGGCTTCGCTTCCAATAAATTCCCGCAATCATATATTTCACCACTTAAAAACGAAATTTACGCCAAATAAAATTCCATCTCTAATTACAGCTTGTTAAGTTTTTGCCCCACATTCGGTGTCGTTTTTTGCACCTGCCTCTGTGCTCGTTTTTCTGAAATTCAACCAATTAATGCCACCCTCCAGTGGCGCACAGAGAAATAAGTTAATTAGCCGCTTTATCATTGCATTTGTAGAATTACCAATGAGCCCTGAAGAAAACCGCAAATTAAAAAAAAACGCGCACACAAAAGTTGCAAACAAAATGTTATTGTAGCCTGTTTTGTAATCTCGGTTTATGAATGCAAACACGGGCAAGTGCGAGCAAAAAATGAACGAATGCGAGCGTAATGAATTTTTATTGAGCGCCATAGCTCCTGGGGGCGGAGAGCGATTTTAATTGCATTGTTGCACTGTCCTTGGCGCGGTAACACGCCCGCCACCATGCGAGGCGGCATTCATAACAGGTGTCGATTGGCGAGGTGTAGAGGTCAATTGCAGGCAATTGTCCCGAAGCCGACGCAGCAGCGAACAAAGGCGCTCGTCGTGAGCGAGCGGAGACCGTGCGGCGCGACGCAGAGCGACATCCCTGCGGCTATCAATTGAACGGGCTTTGCATCTGCGGAGAAGAATTACCCGTCTGCCGGGCGCAAATGAATTTATGGGGTATTTAAGTAATTTAATGGCCGTCTAATGCCGCCGGCCAGCTCGGGCGAACAAATGATGATTATCTGGATCCTTGCTGCTGGTCTTGCTGGTCCAGGTGACGGTCCCCGGACACTATTTTGTGCGCTACGTGCCGGGGACTGTTCACGTATTCTGCTACGAAACACTCACGCACGCACCGAATCAGCGCCCTGTCGCAGCATGTGAGAACGAGCGTGATAGCCAGACCCCATGTACATCTTGCGTGACATTAGATGGAAGGGGCATGGACATGGACAACAAATATTCCAGCACACCGGGCGCCTACCTCGGGGAATGGTAAATGCTGGAGTTTATTAAACGCTTGTTGACAGCGTCCCAAAACCCCGAGTGAGTTGTTCCATTCTGGTTGAATAAGAGTGTCCAGAGCACGGGGGGCGGTCGGACGAGACAAAAGGACACCGAATGCGGGGCGGACAAAAAACGCTTTCGAGGCTGGTTGCTGATGAACATGCTGTCCCATGGTCAACAGTTTGGGGTTTCATTCTCCTCCTAGAACAATGGATTTTGCTGTAACACTAACTAACCTAACTCCGGCACGGGTACGACGGCGGCGGTGAGTGTTTGTGTCTTTGGCAGGACGTCTCTTTTAGGGTTTTTTTTTGCCTTTTTTTCTGGTTTTTGTCTCTTTTTTGTGTCGAGTGTGCTTTAGAACTAATTCAGGAGTTTGAAGGATGAATCGTAAAAAATACGAATTGGAACAGGTTGTTATTGTTGGTGTGGCCCTCTGTCGGGGATACGTATTGAATGTCGAGTCCGTGGGGTCTGTTTTTTTGAAAGGACAAGGTTGGCGTTGTTTTAGAGTAAATTTTATGCATTGAATTGAACCCTTTTTCATGCTGACGCTGGCTTCCGGGGAAACCTCAATTAATACTGAAATATTTCAACGTGCAGGGGACCGGCGTTTAAGACAGGAATTTGCTGAATTTCGGGAATTTTATTGAATGCAGTGAATCTGAGCACAGAAATATTTTTGTGTCGTGTCAGTGAATCTGAATATCTCGTGCAGTAACTTTAAAGGCAACACTACACTCGTCATGAACTAGTGTCAAACTTTGAGTTGATCAGAAACTAGAGTCATTTAGTTCGATTTGACGGCCATTGGAAGAACATAACCTCGTGAATTTTAACGACCTTCAGCGATGGAAGGCAGCAATTCCTCAGGTTCAGATCCCCTATGGCTGGCAGGCCTGAGAAGTACGTAAGTAAGAATTTAGCGAAACATTTAAGCCCTGTGCATGGTTGTTGATACCTATAGCCATTAAAAGCCTGATTAACGCTTTCGCGCTTTGCGAACTTTGTGCACTACAACTTTCAAGGTAAGTTTTGGAGGTAAGTTATAGTGGCTGCATAAGCGAACGTTCAGGTCGTCCAAAAGAAGTCTTCCAGAGACACTTTGTGTTCCTCTTGTAGGTACAAGACTTCCCTTATAGGTAGAGACCCTGCAACTATTGTCTCAAAAGCTTAGATTTAATCCATGTGATGAACTACTTCACCTATGAAAAATAGCAAAAAATATGGATTTCAACATGAATCAAAAATGGTATTAGGGAAAATAACAATATTCTGATAAAACTTAAGACACAATATGTAATGTCATGGTTGGGATTGGAGCAATCGAAGAAAAAGGAATGTAATGCGTGTATTGATACAGAGTGGGTTATTACATTACAAGTCTCTTGTTACTGTTCTACGTATTATGGCTTTATAAGTAAGAAAAAATATTCGCATTCATTATGAGACAAAACGTAGTTCAACCGGCTACATCGGCTGACTTCACCTTGGCGTATTCTGTTACCCCAATTTTGTTGATTCTTTCAGGCCTTAACTCACGGGTTGAGTGAATGATATTGCTCTTAAGCCAAAAGGGATCAAATTGCAGTTCCGAGGCTGATAATACGATATTGGGCTTTTTGGTTTGGCACGATATCCTCCAGGAACCGAAGGCCGTCCAATGTTCAAGTCTTCAATTTCAGTAAGAGAAATAGTTTAATATGGCTTAACGTTGGTCGAGGTGTTCTTCTCATCACAGAAAATTGCCAAATTATGAAACCGCTCCACTACAGGCACATTATCACCTACGCTCACCCTACGGCGACGGAGACCATTCATTTTGTCCATTAACTAACTTACATGCAGCAGTCGTAGTGAATGCTTTATTTCGACCACATCTTCTTCTTTAAGAATGGATCGTTTTCTTACTCCCTTTGGAAATAAGTTTTCAATATTTTTCAACGTTGATTAACCCTTTTGTCAATAAGTTGGTTTCGTTGGTTGGTTTCACTCAGATTCTTCAAATAACTTTGTTTACAAAAATATAAGCACTGACAATGTCAGAACATTTTGGTAAAAATGGAAAATTCGAAAATGGAAAAGGTCTCGCCCGACCTGCTTCTTGACGGAAGAGTTAAGAGTAAAATGACTGAATTTATTGCTCAAAAGGTGTATACATTTCTATGAAAATTTTTAGCGCGAACTAGTATGAAAATAATCTGTGATATAACAAAAAAAAAATTGGTTGGTGCACTCTGTATTCTCTGAATCCAATTAAAATTTGTTGAGTGTTGTGAAACCTTCTCTTTTCAGCTTCACAAGATCTGGAATTAGTTTTAGAAGACCATTTGAACACTATTCTTCTTTCGCTGATGTATACGTTTTCTTAACCTTAGAAGCGACGGATAATCAGGTAAAATGTGCTCAAACGACTTGCACTCTTCAAGGCATAATCGAAGACTTCCTTAAAGGAACTAAGCCTAAATCACATTTATTGGACTTCGTGACAGGGCGCAACCTCACTGTAGCCAGCACGCGTTTCCCTCACCACAATATACACAAAGGGACCTGGCGGTCCCCTGATCAATCAACCGTCAACCAGATTGATCACATTGCGATCGACGTCAGACACTCCTCCTGTGTCCTCGATGTCCGAACGTTCCGAAGGTGCTAACATCGACTCAGATCATTACCTTGTTGTAGCCAAGGTCAGAACTCGGATATCGATTGTACAACGGAGTGGAGCAAAACCAAAACAGTTTGATGTTGGAAAGCTACAATCGCAATCGACCGCTGGGAACTTTTCCGATCGAGTCTCCCTTAAGCTCTCAGAGAGTCCAACCCTGCCAGGCGAAACAATCGACGAACAGTGGAACCGTTGTTAAAACGCCATCAGAGAAGCTGCCTCTGATGTGTTGGGTTTTAAAATGCCACCAAGAAAGAACCCATGGTTTGACAATGAGTGTCGGCAGGCGCATTCAGCGAAGCTAGCAGCATATAAGGCGACGCTGGATAGAAGGACGAGAGCGGTTCGTCAGCTCTACGAACTTAAAAGAAGGGAAGAGCACCGCCTTCTCAAAAAGAAAAATAAGGTGCATGAGAAGCGCGCGATCGAGGAAATGGAGAGGTGGTACGGCAGAAATAATGTCCGAAAGTTTTACCAGCGGGTGAAACAATTATCCAAAGGGGACAAACATCGGACAGAAGCCTGTCGGAACGAAGAGGGGCAACTCGTAGTAGAGT
Organism: Eristalis arbustorum; assembly: GCA_916610145.1. Taxonomy (NCBI): domain Eukaryota; kingdom Metazoa; phylum Arthropoda; class Insecta; order Diptera; family Syrphidae; genus Eristalis; species Eristalis arbustorum. The sequence continues at coordinate 7,143,287 of OU744317.1, forward strand.
CGCAGTCGATACTGAGAATCTGGAAGGATCACTTCTGCAGACTGTTAAACGGCGAAGAGGACACCAATACCGCTGTCAGGCAGAATGTTCCACTCCACGCAATGGACGACGATAGAAGAGAATTCCGTCCCCCCGATCTAGACGAAGTCAAGGTAGCGATATCGAGACTGAAGTCGAACAAAGCTGCTGGAGCGGATGGATTGTCCGCGGAACTGTTTAAGGCAGCTGGAGATGATCTGGTTGGGCGCATGCACCAGCTCGTCTGTAGGATATGGTCGGAGGAAAGCATGCCCGACGAGTGGAATCTTAGTATCGTCCGCCCGATCCACAAAAAAGGAGACCCCTTTGACTGCGCCAACTATCGGGGGATAAGTCTCCTTAACATCGCCTACAAGATCTTCTCTGCCGTTTTGTGTGAGCGCCTGAAACCATTCGTCAACAACATGATAGGTCCCTATCAGTGCGGTTTCAGGCCTGGGAAGTCCACTATCGATCAAATTTTCACATTACGGCAGATCCTCGAAAAAACCCAAGAGATGCAGATCGACACCCACCACCTATTTGTCGACTTTAAGGCCGCATATGACAGTGTGCATAGAGACGAGCTATACAGCGCCATGTCTAGTTTTGACATCCCTGCCAAACTCGTCAGATTGTGCAGGATGACGATGGAGAACTCTCGCTGCTCCATCAAGGTCGGTAACGAACGCACCGAGACCTTCAATGTCAAAAAAGGTTTTAGGCAAGGCGACGCGCTGTCATGTGACTTTTTCAACATTGTACTTGAGACGGTCGTGCAAAACTCACACGCCAAAACTAGAGGCACGATCTTCCAAAAGTCCGTTCAACTGCTAGCATACGCGGACGACATTGACGTGATTGGCCGAACTCAGCGAGCCGTCAATGAAGCGTTTGCTGGTATTCAAACGGAGGCGGCAAAAATGGGTTTAGCGGTGAATGAGGGCAAAACAAAGTATATGCTGTCATCAAGAAAGGACACACAACATCGACGACTGGGTCAGAACGTCACCATAGGCAGCTACAACTTCGAGGTAGTAAAGGACTTCATCTACCTTGGCTCCCAAGTTTATAGTATGAACGGCATCAGTACCGACATTAAACGCAGAATAACTCTTGCCAACGGCTGTTTCTTTGGGCTCAAGAGGCAATTGAGTAGTGGAGCCCTCTCTCGAAAGACCACGCTCACATTATATAAGACCTTGATCATCCCTGTCCTGCTGTATGGCGCGGAAGCTTGGACCATCTCAAGAGCGGATGAAGACGCACTTGGTCTCTTCGAGAGAAAAGTTCTGTGTTCAATCTTTGGTCCTGTTTGCGTTGAAGGTTCCTGGAGGAGAAGATTCAGTACGGGCTGTACAGCGACATGAGTCTAGTCAGGCGTCTACGGATTCAACGCCTAAGATGGCAAGGCCATGTTGAGCGCATGGACAACACTGCTCCAGCCCTAAGCATCTTCGACTCCGAACAAGTGGGACAACGCAATAGAGAACGACCACGAACCCGATGGCGCACTCAAGTGGAGAAGGACCTCAACCAACTTGGAGTGCGAAATTGGAGGCAGCTGGCTAAGGATCGCACCAGCTGGAGAGGAATGTTGACCGAGGTCCAGGTTCACCCCGGACTGTAGCGCCACACGAAGAAGAAGAAGAATCACATTTATTGCCTACCCATTAAGCTAGGCAAAGCGCTTGTTCTTGTTATCTAATTGACAAAACAGCACTGTTCCAGGCCTATGTCCAGTAATTCCGAACCAACTATGGCGAGCTCTTCTGCGGATTCTGTGCCTGCCATTTGCCTATGTCCAGGAAACCAACTGAGGTTCACTTGGCTGTGTCTGGCAAGGGATCACAGTGTGTCGGAGCACCACGTGATCATTTTCTTGTCCATTAGTTTTTACGACAATGCTTTTGATGCTGCCTGACTGTCTAAGATTATCTGAATTTCTTAGCCCTTAATACTGGTGTATCTCGTATACTGTCAGCAGATCTCGATGGAGTAGACTGAAGGGCTAAAAACACGGTATGACTTGACCTCACAAGTTGAACTCCGTCACAACTCCAGAGTCCATCTATGAACTGTTCGTGAGTCAAACCAGTCTTCTGACGTCTAGTCGAACACCTGTGGTCCCATTCTCACATTCCAATATTTCAACTCGAAGTAATCTACCGAAATATTGCTGAATGGAGATAATCTCGGGCATTGTACAAAACATGTCTCTGTTAGTGACTGAGTTCAACCTACTAAGATGACCCTTTAGGTCGCCTGATTTGTATTTATACTACGTAAGCACATCAACAGAGAGAAGGTCAATGTGAAACTGAAGTCAATTCCTAGATCCTCGAGAATAAATCGCGCTTTTACCATTGCTCAGTTATCCATTTTGCCTAACACTAAAACTCATTTAATCTGCTTTTGTGTAGCCAAAAGATTAAGGAGTTAGCTTCTTAAAAAAACATCAAACAGGCGGTGCTGGTAAGCCATGCAAGCTGTATGCAGCCCTTTCAAAGGTTCGTCGTCAGCAATGGAAACACAGTTTTGCTAGATGATCTGTAAATCGCACTCCCCAACGCCCCCCAGTTCGCGCTGCTCCAGGCAACACTTTCAAATCACGGTAATCCGACATAATTGCAAAACATAAATTCATTACCGCCCGTTCTTCTTTATCCATCCGACCATGCAACTAGCTCCTCTGATTGCCGTCGTCGAAACCACCACCACCTCGAGAAGCACGCGAAACTTTAACCAATTAATTGTTCTTATTGAAGTTTCACTGCTGCGCATGCAAGTCATCCCGGCGCTGCCTAGACGCCCGAGTCAAAAACCCGCACACCTGCAACAAGAAGCGCGGTTTCAAAAAAGCCTCTCAAACGAAAGCCTCATGGGAGAACTTTTAACAATGTTTTGCCACCCGCCAAAACCGACGGCAATGACGCAGCGACGCTATCAAATACGACGCCTCGGCTTTCCCCATTTCGGTTGCCGTGCACCGCGGCAGCGAAATCCCGACAATCATCAACTTACAACGCCACGACGAGAGCAAACTTTTAATTTGCTAACTAATTTTCGTGAAAATTCTCTAACGGCAAAACGGGCGAAGCAACAAAAAACCACGAATTACTTCCGGGAAGACTGCACGCCCCCCTAGCGACGGGCGCCAACACTCGCGAGTCACAAGGACTTCATGTCTGTTGTTTCTCAGATCTCTTCATTTCGCAGGTTTCTCAGGGCTTCCGCCGCAGCGGTCCCAGCACACCTACTCCCGCAGCAGGAGATTAAGATTACGGAGATTTTTATGCGGAAGCAGCGAAAATATAAAAGATTTCAAAAAGTTTTTAATTTCCACCGGAGTCTGTGCGGGGAGTGGACAGACAAATTACGGACCCGCGCCGCGGATCTTCAGCGCCACAAGGCGTACATACGCCTGGTATGTACGTGTGCCCGTAATAATCTGCTCGCTTATGCTCGCCACGCAGAGGTTGTAGCCGCGCACTAATCGAAACGTTTTTCTGTGGGGATATGCAAAAGCCTTTAGGTAACCTTACCCTTCCTCGGCACATCCACTGCCGTGGCCGTGGCACACCATCCGTTCGTACTTAATATAATTGTAAAATCAGTGGAAAAGTTTAAAGTACTTTGACTGGGCGTTCCTTCGTCGTCGCCGGGACTCGGTGGTCCGCAGCGAGAGCCTGAACCCGTCCTTTTATATAAATTGGACTTGGACACACGGTCATTGTGCGATGGGGGCAATGGAGCCCTTTGTCTGCGGTTTAAGCCATCTTGTTATCTTCCCTTTGGCTGAAAGGGTTGTGATTATAGCGGACTTAGAATTAAATTGAATTAATTTGATGGAAATTGAATGCGGCCAGGGCTGGTAATTGAGGTTTTGAAAATGAAAATTTCGTTACTGCACAGATGAGCCCGAGATTGAATGGGTTATGCTTGTGCATGCACTTAGGCGGATCCGGCGGGGAAATATTATTCTAGGGTGACCAAGTGGTGCTGGGTAGGGGGGGGATACTGGGGCCACACTGTGACTAGTTATTTCAATAACAACAAGAGCTTTGCTTCGGAATCGGGGAAGGGTGTGTCCAGCTGGCTGGACTTAGCTACTGCTGGGCAGTTGGTACGACTGAACTGAATCAACACACTAGAGACCCGCTTCTTCTGTGTCGAATTTGAGAGTCAGAAATTGAAACTTGATTGGTCCTCGGCCTCTCTCGGGGGCACGGTTGCCACTTGAAAAAAAGTGTGTCCAAATTTGGAAATAAAAATGACCAACTGCAGACAAAAATGTTAAAAATAGTCGTAAGTACAGAGCAATTAACTTATCACATCGATTTCACAATATTGTTCATATTACAAGGATCACATAATTATTTTTTTATTATTAATGAAAACGCAAGCATTTAAAACATGTACAAGCTAGTTTACAGTGTACCTTATATGTTAAATTAAAACATGTTCTACATGTTACATTATTTGGAAATTCTTTGGCCAGCATTATGCCCCAAATCATCTTAATAAATCTCTTTTATTATCGCATCTAACTTTTAACTGATCCATTTGACTCGATTTAATCCGTGAATTGCAATTCTCGAAGCAAAAGAAATTGTTGCATCAATCAAAACTTCAAAAGCCTTTCTATTTTCTATTTAAATTGTCTCTGATGACCGAATATAAATTCAATTCTTCTTAACGGATGGTCCCCCGTTAAGTGGAGTCGCGGGCTTGAACCACGCACTAGAGACCTCCAAGCCACTCGTTCCTCCACCATAGACTCTAACTCATCAGGATTTATGCCCAGGCGCAATCATGCGAGTTTTTGGACATGGTCCAACCACCTCATCCTGTATCAACCAGAGGATGCCTGCCTGATAGAGTCCTAATCAAAGTACGCCTCGGCAGACATTCGTACCACGTGACCAAGCCAGCGAGCAGAGCCCTTTTCGTACACTATCCCGGTCAGTAGCTCCTACAACGGCAAGAATAAATCTCATCTCGGCTGCTTGTTTGCCTGATATTTTTCTTTCGGTCTTTGCTCAAATGTCATGAAACTAGGAGAGAGTTGGAACACACAATGAGTAAGAACCTGCCTTTGACACCAAGCTCTGACACCAGCTTGGCTTAAGCATTACTCCTCCATCCATACATCCTCCTGCTTCCATGTTACTCCACTTACATCTAGTTCGGGATATGACTATCCCGTTCGCCTTGTCGACGTTTGCCTTATCCCAGTATCTGCATATACGGCCACAAACCTATCACGCTGGATTTACGTCTGGAAGGAAGTGAGAAAACTCTTTAAATGTGCAACATTAATCACATCCATACAATAACAAAATTCAGTTCTTGGTTTATGCCATGTTTTGGAGTCAAATACCCCAGTGTGAAGCGTATAGAGTCAAGTATCTTCTCCCCACGGGCCTTATGGGACACCAATGCGGCAGTCTGCGTACAAACAAAACAACGAATGCACCCAAACGAGATAATACTTTTTGACGACAGTCATGCAACATACTGTTCAATATGTTGGACCATTGTCATGCTTGGAGCTTCGTAAAAAATCGATATTAACACGAACCAGAAGCTCCTGACGTTTGCGTTCCAAAACGGAGCACCACCTATCATAGGTGACCACAATTGCCAAGGACCCTACGTACGAACCTTCATCTTGAATCACAATGCCTAATGATGAAAACCGAGTCCTTTCGTATTTTAAAACATATTAGCGTACAACACGATGTCAAAAAGAAAACACCGATTAAACAACGAAATGAAGAGGGCGTCTTCAAATTTTTATCTTTTCTTTGTCTCAACACTTGTTTGACATAAATCATATTCGTTTGGAACTGTCTTTCCCTCAGAATGTGAATGATTCACCCGGAAAAGGAAATGACAGCTTAAATAGGGCATACCCTTGTTAATTAAGGCCATGACACATTTCAGGTTTAATGTCATCCCGTGACATACGTCAAGCTGCAGTACACGGCAACAGCTATTTACCGCCTTATTCCACATCCTTGCACGGGAAAAAGGCAAGCCGCCCGCCCCATTAAAATCTCACCGAAACAATTACGCTTCCAGTGAATGAATAATTGGATGATTACCACCTACACGAAGAATTAAACGAGACCAGACGCCATTAAAAAACCGACTTCAAGGCGAATCTCATTTGCGAGGATATGATGGATGTGTGCTCGCGGGAGCGGGACGGAGTAACAAATGGAATGCCCCATTCACGGCGGCTGTCAACTTCTCATTAAAACAATTAACCAGTCTGCATTTTCTCATCAAATCTTGTCCTTATCCTTGAAAGGAATTTAATTACTTAACGCTAACCTTCAAGCGACTTCACTCAAGACCCATTAAATTGCAGCCATAACCTAGATTAAAAATCCAACTTTTCCTTCGAATTCATAAATTCCATCATCCTCGAGCAGCACCAGCACCGGCACCAGCACCACTCCCACGGAAGGCACGAGGGCCGAGACCCGAGGACCGGCTGTTTGAAAATTAAGGCCACATAATTCTGCAACCGTTGGCTGAGAGCAAGTCGGCAAAAAATAGAGAGAAAGAAAAAAACCCAGCACGGACGAAGTGGGACGAATAAATAGAAAAGGAGGAAGCAGGAAAATTCAATCACTCTTTACTCTCTGCCACCATCAACATCGTAATCAGCGTGACTTATTGCTGAGGTTGGAAGAAATTCCTGCCCCGGCCTGTCCCCACCGGCCGGCCACCTTCAAGTGTGAGTTGATCCTTCGCCGGGAGCCCATATAATGGGATACTGTCGTGAATGGCCTCTCGAATCCCACACTGAATGATTAACAGTCATTTTGCGTGCCACTGATTTCCTTGGGATGGCTCTGCTCCGGCCTGTGTGAGGAGTTCGCTCTCCGTTTTTTCTCCCCACGGCTCGTTTGGCCGTGCTCGTTCCCCAGCGTATGGTTTAGTTTCCATTTTGCGCCTAGCCAGGAGGAGGACTCCATTTAACCGCTCAGCTGGGGCCTTTCGTTAAGGGGGGCAATGAAATATAACCGCACTTAGGCGGGGGCGTTCGTCGGCAAGTGCACGGAGTTAGTGGATATTAATGCTGGGCGTTGCTGCAGAAATTAGTCTCGAGCGTCGACTCTCCACCCGACATGCAGGCGAGGCGACCTTCAGCGCTCGGCGCTTTTCCCCGAACATGACGAGACGATTTATTTTCGCATTATTCAATCAGATGCAAATGTGATGGAACACCAGCTTCGCCCACGCTCGCAAATGATCCATGAATTGAGCACAATTTAACAGTGCCTTAACCATAAGAGCGCAAATGAACCCTTTGCGTGTCAACCTTTGTCACTGTCTCGCCATCCGAGCACTCGCAGCGCAAAGCAACTCCCCGTCATCGAGTGCCGCAGCCCGTCCTCGAGCATTTCGCCTGAAAATCGAACTCTATCTCGATTTTATGGTGTCGCCAAAGAAAAACAACCCGATGTTCATCACACTGCTGCCGCCGTAAAACCAATTCCGTCCGCACAGTGAACTCCGGCCACCGAGGCAGGCAACCGACAAATCCATCCCTGATACATCGCACCGCAGCTAGTTCGATGGCCCTGCGCCCGTCCGCCCCACGCGGCGTGGATGTTTCCATTTTTCATTTCTAATGTGTGTCGGAGGGTGTCAGGATTTCTATGTTTTTCTTGGATTTTCTCCTGCGGAAAGGGTTGTTTTGCTGAATGAGCCCATTTGGCCGACCTGCCCGGGAAAACAACTTTTCAAATCGTTCGCCAGTGGGTGGAAAATTGCGTGTATGAAGTAAGGGACATTTCTCATATTGACATCGAACACATTTTTGTGCGCCCGCTTTGGTCCTGCTTCGGTGAGTGCGAGAGGCCGAGGGTTGCGCGAAGAGATATGAGTAAATATCAATTTCATTCTTCCACTTATCAGTCAGTGTCAGGGGGGATGCGAACGGAAGGGCTGCGAGTGGAGTTTGCAAGTCTGCAAGCTCGCAAGACTAATGACGGACGATCAATTGAGTCGCAACGCAATCTCCAATTTTGTGGTTAATTTTTATAAGGGACGCAGTTCAAGGATGCAATAAGTGGGAGGTGATTGCGATTGATGGGATAGTGGTTGGATATGCCAAAGTGGTGAGGGCACGGAGACAGATACTGAGTGTGAAGATGGGATAGTCAACTAGACTAACATAAAATGATATCTTTGCCAGTATTTTGTTCAGTGCTTTGAAGGATTGAGGATTGCTTTGACAAGATTGGAGGGCAGTTGGACGGCAATGCAGCAAATCAGATATTGCATAATTCATCAGCATGAGTGCCAAGTGCACGTCTTGTCACCTTTCCCTTCATTAGAGTACGGTGGCAGCGCAACTGAAGTAAGGATTGCCTCTGAAAGAGAAGCAAATTGCCCAAAAGAAAAATTATGCATCATCATCATACACAAACACACGGGCGACCACAATGTATTGTTGCACAGTTGTTTCAGGAAACACATTCACATTCGGCAACACTAAATGTCATCATCTTCATTCCTCATCTCGATGTAATTGAGAGCACCACAAAATGTAAAACAAACGGACTTAGCACCAACCATAGCCCCAGTGATGAGCTTCATTCAGCGCTTTTGGAAGCGGAAACAATTGCAGGATCGAATGGTAATAGTCAAGGGGAAGACACACTGCCGGCGCATCGACGAGTTCGGGCTTATTCATTCTGACATCGAGGCTGGTTGGGCTGTGGAGACAGAGTGTCAGTGGGATGTCCTTCTTGAGCTTAGTGACCGTTCCCGGATCATACTTGTATCTTATGGGGATCGTACCTCGGCGAATCTCTTGCAATTCAGGGTGCGCGTGCGCCTCTAAGGTCCTTACGAAAAAAAAGAACATAAAGGCAAGAACGAACCAGAACAAGAGATGACAAGTACTCTGTGAACGACAAAATGAGAACCTTATAACCAATTGGTTTTAGTCCTTACCGCACATTGTGTCATAGGTGCATATGAAATGCGTGAGATGAACACACAGCACAAGGAAGAAACACAATTTGTTCAACATCAGCACTGCTTTTGCCTTAACCCGTCTAAGTTAAAAATGCAGAGCTGATGGACTTAAGAGGTGTTAAACTGATGAACCTTCAAGCATTCTTATGTGGATCTGAATGGTCTTAGAAATAAAGTTAGGTCTTAAGCCATTCATCGTCAAGGAAACAATGAACCACATTTGATCCTCGGCCTGTTTGTCGTTTGTAACGCCATCTATGTGCAAAGGTCGCATCGATGTACTTGTAGTACGTTTGCAAATATTCGCATGGAATGAAGTTGTTAAGCCTCAATTAGTCATCAGAGTACTCAAAACCTAACACACCAAGTACACCAAGATAAGTCTCAAGACAAAGTGATTTTCTTTGTCCCATTGCAGGTGTACAGCCTACAGTCTCGCTCACCACCCCCAGTTCAGTTGCAAAACTAATTTATTTCTCACTAGCCATACCACTTAATAGAATAGAAATTGGTTTTTAATGTGACCCATTCTGCCGGGGAGTGCAGCAGGGGTCAACCACAGCAACTCGTCCTCCCCCACTCGACCTATCCATCGCCCACGTTGCCATCACAGCTATCTGATTCCATTCTTGGAGAATATATCTTTGCCTTTGCTTCCAAAGAAACAACCATCCCGGCAGTCAGTATTTTGTGCCAAAAATTTCAATTAAGGAAACCCATCACCGAAAGTGTCCTTGTGGGTAGATCGCAATAAATTATCGCTCTGGCTACTGCTACCGCCACCGTTTTACCCAACCCCATTCTTATCCAAATCATCTTGTCCCGCTTCCGCATCCGCATCCGCATCCCCATCGACCACCCCCGACTGCCACTTAAGAGACCAGGATACGGAGTTCGATTCTCGAGAGCGAGCCCAAAAACTAAGTAAATCAATCCCATGAAATATTGGGAGTGTACTGAAGCCAACGAGAGGTATTTAAGCCAACCACCTCGCCCCCTCTAAACAGGAGAATCCACTCAGAGCACAATAGAGGATGTGCACGGGAGACGGAATACGAATTGAGATAAATTTCCGACCATATTTATGGGATTTAAATTGAAATCAAGCGCAGCCCTGGAACGGGGAGTTTCGGATTTTCTCCTCTTATCGGCTCCCCGGATCAGATGTTCTCCGCTCGAGTCCTGACCACACACTTTTAAGGCGAAACCTCGAATCTCGGCAGATGCTCAGACCGTTTGTTATGGTTTCTTGGGGGTGCACTTCACATTTGGAGCCACATGCAGGAGACGCCCTCCCACACACAGAGAGAGTCTCTGTTGGCGAATGGCACTGGAGCCGGCGGTGTGTGCACCTCATTGGAAGTGGCCCGCTGCGGTCAGCAGTACGCTCGTCAATCCGATTAGTTATTAGGCTGGAAAATGCATTGGTTCACCCGGAGTGGATGCGCCTGACCGCAGTTTAATTGGGAACCTGTTAACGAACTTCCTGCCACCGAGAGTTGCCGACCACGGCTAGGACCACCCCCAGAGACCACCAATCGTCGGAGTGTGTGTCTGGTTGCCAATACGGTTCCGTTCGGATGGTAACCAGCCACCCTCTCATCGGATTTTCCGCCAAATTAGGAAGGGTTGAGACCGGCCAGAACGGCTCCATCAATCTAATTAGAAATAGCGATGGGAATTTAAATTGTTTCCAGGTACGGCGACGGACGCTCTCCCATCCGTGCGCCGAAATTTGGAATTAATTTCTTTCCGAAAAGGGCCTCGATTGGTGCACAGACACAACACGCGCTGGCTCCAACCAGCCGAGTAATTGTACAAGGTCATTTGCATTTTGTTGCCCACCTGGCCGCTAAGGCCCTCCGTTCAAGCGAAAGCCTCCAATGCACCTAGTGGACCTTGCTTGTGTGACGCACTGTGTGTGTGTACAATTTTAGACGCCATGTGGTTGCATTCGCAAGGCAAACTCATCGATTTGTCTGTCCGCAATTAATCATCGTTCGGCACAAAGGGCCACAAATCCCAGGGTCAGCCGACCGCAAGTCCACAATCCGCACAACAATTCAATCCGGCGCCCATCAATCTTCGGATGTCTCTCGGTCTCATCGCAAACAGCTCCATTCGGACCGGGGCCACAACGACCCGAGAACACTCCCCAGGTGACAGTTGAAAACAAATTCATTTCTCAAACAGAGACATCCGACTGCCATTGTTGAGGTCCTCGGCATTCATGTCAGTGTCATTTAATTTTAGAGTTTCCTTTTTTCTTTCTTTTCTTCTATTCTTCGTTGTTTGTTTTTTTTTTTCTGTTGGGTCTGTATTTAAATATACTTCTCATTTCTGGTCGCAGAGAGTGACGGCTGTCCGCGGTGAACTGGCACAGCAGAGCTGCATTATGACATTGATGTCATCATGGCATTCATTGGGACACGAACAGGGTACGGAGCAGTGAATGGGGATCAAGCTCGTCCCCGCGTCGCCCGTCGGAGTTCGCCTCAAGAAAGTGTCAACCTCGAATGCCCCGCAAAGTTGTCATCCCACCCAGAGCACCACCGCCGCCCTGCTGTTGACTGTTGGCATTGTGATGGGGGATGTTTCTTACTTGCTTCTTTTTTTCGTGCCTTTCCCCCCTGCTCCTGTCCTTTATCCTTCCGACAGTAGGTAGTTACTCTGCTCTCGTGGGTGCTGTAAGGTGTTCTGTCTTCCGTGTAATGTCCGAAATGTTGGCGTGGAACAAGTTCGTGTGTCGTTGTTTTTTGTTTTCTTTTCGTTCGTGTGCTCCTCGCTGGCGGTAGCCCTTCTCAACTGTAGCTGCACATAAACAAGGGACAAAGAGGAGATAAAAAATGAAAAGTAGTCCAAATGTAAAGGGAAATAAAACGAAGGCTAACACGATAATTTTCAATTTTCCACACTTTACACTTGAGTTTTCCTTAAATATTTTACGAAGGGAAAGGTTGTTTCGGAAATGAGCTTTGCAGCTCCTTGCTTGTTGTGGGGGTGCGAGTCGGTGGGGGTGCGAGACCGGTTGTGAAATATACCGGTTGGGTGTTTTAAAAGAACAATCATTCGTTGATGTTTATGGGAGAGGAGACTTTCGGCGCGGGGCTCTTCGATTAGGCCGGCTATGTGCCCTCGGACGAGGGGAATAATCTCTTAAGCGGTGATAAATGCGATTCAGGAATGCGCTCGACGATGGTGCCGTCAGGTGGAGTGATGGGAAGCATGGTGACAAGTGGATTCAAGGTGACGATGGAGTGGAAATGGTTAATGAGGGTAGAGACTAAGAGACTCTAAAGTGAACAGTTTTGGAAGGGAGCTACTTAAGTTCACAGTGAATACTGTGTCAATGAGTTCAGAGACAACGAAGATAGTAAGGTGTCTGCGTCTATATCACATCTTCTTCATCTTCTATCAAATAGACGATACATAGATTTGGGCGGAGTGGCGTATGGCCAAAGCGCAAAAGCCTTTTAGAAGAAAAAACTCATCTAGCAGTCACCCTAGTAGTTGTATTTTCGTTGACAAATGCCTTCACTTCACAAGGCTGTTGAGACTGTGCATATTTCCGTGCCATAGAGCGGAGGACCGTGGTGGCCCGTGACGTTGTGGGTATGTGCGTCGAACCAAACCTCGACATCGTAGGTTCGATTCCAGCTCTGAGCGACACAAATAATTTTCACGACCCCACCTCTTTCGAGTCACTGACAATACTCAAAGAGTACTTCCTGTCTAGAAAAAGCTTCTCAAACTTGGCCGTTCGGAGTCGGCATAAAACTGTAGGTCCCTTCCACTCGGGAAGCTAAGCCCTGGCCCTCTACGGGCTGTAGCTTCACCCATATTATTATATTATTATTATTATATAGAGCGGAGGACAAGAATAATCAAGATTCTAACATTAACTTGGTTCATCGTAATCAGTTGCCCCTCGAGCCCAAAATAACAGCGATTTGAAAGAGTTTTTCTGCGTTAATATCGGTCCTAGTGGCGGTCGTACTGTTTACTTCAGAGCCAAGGTAGATGTTGTCTTTAACTAGTACATATCCGCCCACGCGGAAATCGACAATAGTGTGTGAACAGGCATCGTTTCACCTTCTGATGCTTCTGCAAATGCCAGCAAGTGGCTCATTGACAGATAGTTGTTATTCATTGGGAGCTGTGAAGTTGGTATTAGGACCCAAAACGAGAACGGTAAGCAGTCTTCCTATTCCGCAAACCAGTTTGAACGCTTTATGAAGTGTTGCGACCTCGGCGGCACACCTCCATCCGATGGTTCAAGTTTTCGATGACGCTGAAGCATAATTGACGTTCTATGCCGTTAATGTGTCCAATTATCTCATCCTTCATTGTTGATGGCTTATCGACGTACACCCTTTATCGTCCACATTCATATCTTCCATTAAAATTTCGTTAGCATTTGACGATAGCGAACTCCATTCACATGCACTGCAATTTTGGGAAAAATGAAATTGAGAAATATCAAATGAAGTGCAGAAAAAACTTGACGTTTTGGTGTGGTTCACATTCAACATCGGCCCTTAAAATTTAACCACTCTTTACGAAGCATCAATTAGTTGTCAGAAACTAACTCGTCTAGACGATTCAAATATTTTTGAGTTAAATGAAGCAATGCAACCGTTGCAACGACGTAGTCAGACAATTGTCATCTTGCGCGATGAGAGCAAAGGGTTCCTGTGTGAAAGCAGAATAGACTCATCTGATGCCGCAGTGATCGGGCAATACCTTGCCACCCCTTCAAATATTCAAATTATAATTCTGTACCCAGTGTCTCTAGTATTAGTAGTAGTTCGTCCACCAGAGGAGAGACATCGCCTTGTGTGTTTTGCCCTGTTTGCACACTTCTGCAGATCTCGGTTTAACCTAACTTCGAGCTTATGATCCTTTTATTGAGAGGCTAGTAAATTCAATCCACTAATGACTTATTTCAATCACGAGACTGGTGAATGCTGTGGTTATTGCTATGGGTTCGGGATTGTTTAATGCTCCTTAGACGTTAAAGAGGTGCGGACGTGAAAATTATTTTTGTTGTCGCACAGATCAGGGATCCTAGACTAGACCCTAGACACGGTGGTCCAAGTGCAGTCCAGACGTCCAGGCACATAACCACAACGCCACTGGCCACTACACTCTTTCGAGTCACTGACAATGTTCTAAGAGTATTCCCGTCTAGAAAAAGTTTCTCAAAACTTGGCCGTTCGTAGTCGGTATAGATATGTTGATCCCTTCCACTGGTGTAACAACAAAAGCACGTGCAATAGGAGTCGCTGAGAAGCTAGGCCCTGGCCCTCTACGGGCTGAAGCGGCACCAATATTGTTATAATTATTCAATGCTCCCTCGATATCCACAAAGGTATTAATGGCTTACTCTGTGTGCTCCAGAGATTCTTTAATCTTCATTTAAATTCGCAGATGGAGAAGAGGTCAGTTGGTTGTTTCTCTAGTAATTCCATATAAGAGGCGTGGTAATATAGAATCGCAGGACAGTGCCATTAAGTTTACAAAAAATAATCGCGGATTACAATGACTATATACGACTGCAGCCACAAGGGTTTCCTTGGACACCTTAAACAGTTTTTTTTTGTTTGAAAAACAACCGCCCTAGCCGTAAGCACTCTACATTCATCAGCTCTTAATGCCGAGGCTTACAGCCGCATGCATGTGCATAGAGTGCGAATATATTTCGCACAAAAACATGCGGATTATTGATGTTAATGTGTTTGCACGTCCGGATTTAATTAATCTGCGAACTCATTTGATTTGTCGAAAGATACTCTGGAGTTGATTTCAGCATTTTTTTGATGTGTCATAATTGACAACATTCACTCTGTCACTATTTCATCGCGCAAATCCCCGAGCATAAACATCAGCCACATTCACAATTAATACATTTTAATTAAAATGAAAATTATTACCCGGCATTTCCGGAAAAGATTTCGACGTATATGTGCGTACCGATGTCAATAATGTCCGACAAATTACCTATAATTTGAGTGGAAAATTGTAATTTTTTGGTAATTTTCATCCTCGTCAGCCGCGGGCAGTGCCTTGCCAAACGTGAATTTTTCCCTATCGTGCGCGCATACACACGCAGAGAGCCACACAAATGCACATTCGCGGTCACATTGAACGTACTGCTGTGCAGGAGTGTCGCCCCTTGCCGTGTTTCGCGATGGTGTGAAGCAATTTTCATTAACTGCAGGCACACACAAATTGATTTTCTTTCCTCGCTCTCGCACACACCCCGCAGGTGCGATACGGCAGCCCTGATGAATGGAACGGGTATGCGCCAATTCTATAGTGATGCAGTTTGCCTTTCAATTCGATTCGGGTTGATTGAATTCGGTGACAGAAATTAATGCCATAACGACAAGAATGTTAAATATATGTACGCCGGAGCATGTATTTTGTGTACACGCAAAAAAAAGTCCCTACAAAGCCCGAGTTTAATTAATAAAGCACATATCTGTAATTGGGAAGATCCACCAGTCACTGGCGTCGCGCTGATACAATATTGAAATATGCAAATTGCAATTTCTTTTCTATACTCGCTTTGTTTGTATTTCGCGCATACATGCTGGGTTATCGGTTTTAATAAGTGTGCATGTTTCATGCGGCGACAAGGAATTAATTCCGCGCGGAAAGTTTAAATCGTGATTAATTTGTTGCACTCTGATTGGCTGGTCGTCAACTGAGATGCGTCAACATAATAAGGTAATTTTCATAATAGCGCTGAAAACACATGGTGCACATAATCTGAGCGGTCCATGGTCGTGATGTTTTTTAGGCAATGAGTTGTTTATCCTACACCTTCATTCGTGGATAATGTAATAATGTAAATAATGTTACTTCAAAGGTGCAAATAAGAACGCGAAATGACCGATAACCAATCTTTATCTAGACTCCGCGGACCATTTGACCGGTTCTTGCTCTTCCTGTGAAAATCTCTCAAACTTTGCTTATTGGTTGGGACTTTCGGCTTGTTGGGCAGAGTGCTTTACCTCCTTTTCCAGAGTATAGCCATCCGCTTGAAAGTAAGCATTCTCAGGCTTTGCAAGTTTCCACTGTGGATCTTCGCAATGCTTACAATCTGAAATGTTCCTACTGTCATCTTCGCCAGGTTTCCCAATTCGAAGAGGTCCATGTTAACTACTAGTCTATGCTAACTTACGGACCATTGTGGCATAGAAAACCCCCGTGATGAAGTTATCAGTCGAGATCACCGCTCTGGCAGTATGACCTCGAATCAGCAACTCGTTTCAGTTTCGCCCTCTTGTAAGCAACCTTAATTGGAGTTCAATTTTCTGTACTGAGACTCTGGCGTTCTGTAAAGATGAAGGAAGGCCCTAAGACAAGCACTCTCAAAAACCCTAATCTTGTCCATCAAGCTTGCACTCACGTTGAACCACATGAGGGCCAAGTAGCAGATTCAATCCTCACATCGAGTTGGCTGTTGTGAATCACCCTATTTGTGTAACTAATAGTCATTAAAGCAAACTTAAACCATTGACGGTGGGGTGCCTTACAATATGCATGTTCAGTCATTTCTTTTGTTATTTGTTATTCAAATTGTGGACGAGTAATTGATGCTCAGAGAGCTTCAATGTCAAAAAAGGTTTTAGACAAGGCAACGCGCTGTCATGCGATTTTTTCAACATTGTACTTGAGAAGGTCGTGCAAAACTCACACGCCAATACTAGAGGCACGATCTTCCAAAAGTCCGTTCAACTGCTAGCATACGCGGACGACATTGACGTGATTGGGCGAACTTGGCGAGCCGTCAATGAAGCGTTTGCTTGTATTCAAACGGAGGCGGCAAAAATGGGTTTAGCGGTGAATGAGGGCAAAAACAAAGTATATGCTGTCATCAAGAAAGGACACACAACATCGACGACTGGGTCAGAACGTCACCATAGGCAGCTACAACTTCGAGGTAGTAAAGGACTTCATCTACCTTGGCTCCCAAGCTTATAGTACGAACAGCATCAGTACCGGGATTAAACGCAGAATAACTCTTGTCAACGGCTGTTTCTTTGGGCTCAAGAGGCAATTGAGTAGTGGAGCCCTCTCTCGAAAGACCAAGCTCACATTATATAAGACCTTGATCATCCCTGTCCTGGTGTATGGCGCGGAAGCTTGGACTATCTCAAGAGCGGATGAAGACGCACTTGGTCTCTTCGAGAGAAAAGTTCTGCGTTCAATCTTTGGTCCTGTTTGCGTTGAAGGTTCCTGGAGAAGAAGATTCAACACGAATTGTACGGGCTGCACAGCGACATGAGTCTAGTCTGACGCCTACGGATTCAACGCCTACGATGGCTAGGCCATGTTGAGCGCATGGAGAACACTGCTCAAGCCCGAAGAGTCTTCAACTCCGAACCAGTGGGACAACGCAATGGAGGACGACCACGAACTCGATGGCGCACTCAAGTGGAGAAGGACCTTAACCAACTTGGAGTGCGAAATTGGAGGATCGTGCCAGCAATAGAGGATTGTTGACTGAGGCTCGGCTTCAACCCGGACTGTAGCGCCACAAGAAGAAGAAGAATTGATGCTCAGTAACAAACGAAGTGTGCTCAGATTCAGTAACTAACTATGCGAAAGATGTGATGTTTCATTTAGGACAAATGTGAGTATATTTTTATTTTGACACAAAAAAGCCAAAGGCTAAAAATGTCACCATTTTTAGGCTGTACCAGTTTGTGTGTCGCCAAATGAAAATTAAAATCGCCACATCTGACAACCCTGCCTGTAACAGGGGTTTTATGCCGCTCTAGTAAGCAACACTCTTGGACGAATGTTCCAATCTCTGTCCACCAGAACTGCAAGTTCTGACCAATTTTAGGTGTTTAGTTGGTCGAACTGATAGTAACCATAGGGGGGCTCTTAGTTAGGGGCCCTGCAGAGACTGCTCGTCCAACCTTCTCGATTACCCAAGACATGACATCAGAATCAATTCTCTGATCAGACACCTGACTTTATATTCCCTTGCCAGTGCTACCATGGGCGGATGGTGCTAAGTATGGTGGGTAGGGCCGAAAAGACTGCGGGTGAGTTTTATAGATTACAGCCGATGTACGACCGCGGGCGAACCTTGTTTTAACAATTTTTGCTATTGGTGCAGACGTTACTTATCGTTTGAGTCGAGTTCGATGTCTCACCTAGGACAGATGATCTTTATCCCTTAAGCTATCTGCCCACCACAAGGAATCCACAAATCAGAAGGAATACGAAACTGTAGTGAATACTCTGCTTCTGGAACATACAAATATGTATATCCAGCTTACGGCAGCTATTGGAAAGTTCCTCAATCGACGGTGATGAATTTCTGTGATGTAAGAGACTTAAGTTAAGATTTAACGAAAACTATGAAGGAGAGGATCAGTCAACAATGGCGTCTGAGACATTAAATTCAAGAGGTATTTAAAGCTGTGTCCTGGCCTGATGATTGATGTGTAATTCTTTGGTACTAGTATCCATGCAACCAAGAGGTTGTCCTCAAGTCGGTCCTTAATTTGGTTTCAACTAATCAACTAATAATTTACAATTCAAGCAGTACAAATAATAGACGACCTTTGGTAACTATTCATGAAATCACTTAACCAAATCAGTCATCATCACTCCAAGGCTGCCACTGTACACCTGTGTAGTCGCTTATGTACTGCAACACCCAATTATGCTTGGCTTAAGCCATGAAGCACTCTGTAATGCTTATGGAGAAGACGACGAATCTGGTCAGATCTTCTTGTCTACTAGCCGCCCTCAGTTATTAGGTGCTCATGAGGTAGGCTCCTCTTTACACACGATCGTGCTGGTCTTTTGGAGGACACAGATATTCCAGCAAAAGTAGGTTGGTGCCTGGTAGTACAATGGACCAGTTTTAGTGTCAGAGTGTTCCAGTCTAGTGTTAAGAACCTCTCACAAATATCAGTGCGCCATAGACTTGCGATAGAAATGTAAGGAAATTATTAAAATAAATATTAAAAATGACGTCGTTCGTCGTGAGGCTGGTTTTCATACTGGCGTTAGTGGTGAAGATGCAGACTCATTAAATTTCGTGTCCATTTTTTGGAGAAGTACACTAACTTTGAACATGTTAAGGACATATAGCCAGAGCGTAACGACATCAAAATACCTTTTGAAACAACAAGACGCCATAAGAGCGACGTTGTGAAGAAAAATTTGGCAACTGGGTTGTATCACAACGAGCTTTCATCAATTGGCCGCCGCTGTAATGCGACTTGACACCACTCGATTATTCTTTCTGAGGCTCTGTGCGTACGTATTTCCGACTGAAATTTGTATTCCTTCTTCTTATTCTTTTCTTCTGCCGAAATAGCCATGAACCAACAAGTCTTTCCATCTAAGGTGATCTCTGCTTCCAATATTGCACTTCAAGCCCAAGTCGACTGAGGTCCTCCTCCACTTGCCTTTACACCTCAGACTTAGGTGTCATTTGTTGCAGTCACACGGATATCCATCACAAGGGATGTCAAAGAGAAAAACAATCCATTAATTAAATTGCATTAAGATCGCGATTAATTAAACCCCATCCACCGACCGGCACGAATGGATACTGCACACACATCTGAAAGGACATGCGTTGTGTTTGGGAACGAGATAAATTACCTCAAACCGCAGAAAATCACGTCAACTTTTAAAGTTCCTTCACGTCTGCCCGCACCCCTAGGGGCTTCACATTTTAAAGGTCAGACGTCATAAAAAGCTGATATGTCAGAGGTTACCGATTTTTTGTGTGTTAAATCTGTGAATTTGTGATAAAATCTCGTGGTATACGAATGTAAACGCAGACGCATTGATGAATTGCACTCACATACCGACGAACAGAACTGTCATCAAGTATTCCATTGGCGATGCACACTTAAAATTTGAACTGCTTTAAAAGCGGCGAGTATCGATTGCGTCGACTTGAATGTCGCTGATGCGGCTGTGTTTTGTTTTCCTCCTTGCGTGAGGCAGAAAATGTACGTTTATGCAGAACGTGCGTTGAATATTCAATCAAACATGAATACGAACTGTCACGCCTCATAACCTTGACATGTCCTGGGGATGGTTTGCTGTGGTAAACAGGATGTCAATTCATTCACACAATGCTCCTTAATCTGTTTTAAATCGGATCGCTGCTGAAGTGATTTTTGCGTAGTTCTTTGTTAAACGATTTGACTGAGGGTGGGTGTCTTTGGAAAAAATACGAAGCAAATTCGCAATAACAGATTTTTAGACAAACCACGAGGACATGAAAAATTATGGGATGCAAAAATTAGTGGAGAGTGCTTTACAGGGGACAGCAAGTAAAAGAATTATTAAAAAATTGTTACGTATACGTCAGAGTTAGCCTACAGCAGTAGATCAAGCTGAACATGAACTGACAGCTGACAGATATTATCCCAAGTTGGGGAAAAATAACAGATTTTCATGAGTTGAGAAACCACCACTAGTAGAAAGGCAGCTAGTAGGTATAAGTATACGCAGTTAATGTTACAAAATACTGCATTGAATGCGAACTTGATTATGAAGAAACATCTAGAAACCATAAGACCGAAGCCACACTCGCAATCTCATCAGTATGGCGTCGCTGCAAGCCAACAGGAAGTATGCAATCCAACTGATAATGAGTGGCGATAGACTGCCACACGTACACAGTAGTGCAATAAGATGTAGAGAAGTTTCAGTCAAGAATGGAAACGACTATCAAACTGTTGTGTATTTCTACACATTATGCTGAAATACTATCAGAACAAACTATTCTAATAGAACGCAAAGCAACAGAAAAAATTAACATAATTTTTACATGGTTTTTGGGCTTGGTGGCTACTCAGACCAATTCGAGAACTTACTGCTTGATGGTTGGAATCCAAGTGTAGTTCCTTGATATGCGTGTATTGCTTTGCCAATTTGTTTCGTTCCCTGCCTGTGTTCCCATGTCGTAGGGTACTCCTGTTAGGTTGCAATTCCTCTTCTGTCGCTGAACACTGTGGCACAATGTATTGAGAATCTGGTGGACGGCCTTGGGCCAAACGATAGTTGACTTAAATTATATAGATATCCTCACATCACTATCAGACGGAACTCCAGCGCGCAGTCAATAAATTTGTACGAGAAGGCCTGTTCAATGCAGATTCGCTTGTATGCGCCTGAGCATAAATACAGATGAGATAGGAACGATGGCGGACGATCGAGTGTCTTGGAGATCTCAGGTCGGTGCCTTACGCCTGCTACTTGTTTAGCTGATCGTTCGGGTCACAAACACCGCAATTCCGATTGTGATGTGATTGCAAATCACAGAAGTCTGTGATGCGAAAATTGCGATGCCTACTTTGTGAGGCTTCAGGTTTTTAGTATTGGTGTGAAGAAACGTGTTTATGTCATAATCGCGTGTCATTAAAGAGCGTAATATGAAGAGAGACTTCCCCACAATGCTTTCAGATTATATTTACGATTACTTTCAGAAAATAAAACGTATTACCTTTTTAAACTGACTAAAAAACAATACCATTTGTGACTATGTTTTCTGATTCCATGAGCATATGATTATTAGCAAAATCAAGAACAAAATTATCCTCCAATCCCTTCATTTTTCGAATTTTTTCTCAACAAATAAATTTATTTTTCTTTGTGATGTGCCAGGAAGTTCAACACAATTTCGACACAAGCTGTGAGGTTTTACTCAGAATACGAAAACCACTCACGTTATGACTCCCCAGACTCTATTAAAGCAGTTGTAAGTTGCGTCACGTCACAGAGGTTTGCGAGAATACGGGTGTAAATAGCAGTTTAACTCTTTAAACCACAGTCTCAATCTCACTTCATCGTCGGAGATCTTTCTAGTACGTCTAGGACGTGACCAGGACGTCAACTATGTACAAATCGCAAAAGCTTTTGTCAATAATAAAAACACACATTCGAACCGGGGACCCCACTAATCAAGGGCAGGGACTCAACCAACTGCGCCCTCCAGCCGTCTAAGAAAGAAGTCAACAGTCGACAGATATTGTTCAGACAAAGAAACCAGCGCTGAATTGAAACGAAAAGTAACTTTTGCCAATCATTGCTTCTACAGGCTAAGATATCTATTGCCTAACAAACCCTTTACTCGAACAATAAAAGTTAGCACAGATAACCATATATTGGCTGCTTCGAGAGAAGAAGTCTGTAAAGCGGGCCTTTATGAGCGGTTCAGCGGCATGGACTTAGTCAGGCTAGACGATTGAAAGGCTAGGTTAAGTAGAGCCAGTGGAAACTAATGTTTCGGGCAACCTTCGAATCCACCAGCAATGCACAGTAGAGGAAGACGGTAACTCAGGTGGTGCACGCAAGAAGAAAAGCACCATGACCAAATATACATGCGAAACTGGATCAAGCTGATTATTGACGCATGCTAGTTGAAGCTGAATTCAAACCTCGACAGATCCATTTCTTGATATGAATTTTCATACAACGAATTACAAGCTTAATTGATTATAACTTACGAATTGCTATCTCTTTGAAGCTCCCTGATCACTGTAGCTATTTTAAGGCAGAAAAATCTCAAAAGGATATCGCCATCATACATCCCTTAAATACAGGCTGCCACTGTACGAGATGGCTGAACCTTTTAACATTCACTTCATGTGGGTGCCGGGACACTGTGAAACAACAGGAAACTGCAAAGCCGATGAAAACGCCAGGTGTGGTACAACTACATTCCTATTAATAGCAGGGATACCACCTTTCATGACGATCGCAACAGCCTACCATCTTTTAAAGATTCACACGATTAAAACAACAAAAAATGGCTAGAAGGCACTTCTGCCTCTTCTTTGTGTGGCGCTACAGTCCGGGTGGCCCTTGGCCTCAGTCAACAATCCTCTCCAGCTGGCACGATCCTTAGCCAGATGTCTCCAGTTTCGCACACCAAGTTGGTTGAGGTCCTTCTCCACCTGGGTGCGCCACCTTAAACGCGGGCGTCCTCTGTCTAATACCAGTTGTCCATTTCCATCCCGACAGGCTTATCTTTTGATAAAACTTTCGGACGTCATTCCTGCCATAACACCTCTCCATCTCCTCGACCGCGTGCTTCACATGCATTCATTTTTGCTTCTTAGAATCCGGTTCTCTTCCCTTCTCTTCTGTTCGTAGAGTTCACTTGTAGGCCTCCTGCTTGGCTGCATATGCCTGCATGCACTCGTCGTCAAACCATGGGTTCCTTCTGGGTGGTGTCGTGAAACCCAGCACATCAGTGGCAGCTCCTCTGATGGCTTCTTGACAACGAATCCATACTTCTTTGATGGTTTGAGCAGGCTACGTCGAACTTACAGAGAGTTTCTGGGAGACTCGGTCGGCAAAGATGCTGGCAGTCCGCTGCGATTGTAGCTTTGCGACGTCAAACCGTGGTGTTCGTTCTCGACTACGTTGTTCTCTTGATATGCTGCTTTCTTACCTTGGCTACAACAAGGAAATGGTCCGAGTCAACATTGGCTCCTCGGGACTTTCGGACATCAAGAGCACTGGAGGAGTGCCTGACGTCGATCGCAACGTGATCAATCTGGTTGACGGTTGATTGATCTGGGGACCGTCATGTCCCTTTGTGTGGGAACCACGTACTAACAAAAGAGAGGTTACGTCCCATGATAAAGTCCAGCAGCCTTAGTCCATTACTGGACGTGGTGTCGTGTAGGCTGTGTTTCCCGATGACTTTAGCAAAGATTTCTTCTTTACCCAGCTTAGCGTTGAAATCTCCTAGAACGATCTTGGTGTCGAAGCTATAAGGCACCACCTGCCTTAAATCTGGCTATCACTTAAACTAAAACGGTCACTCAGTCTACTTAGACTCAGCAAGCAACTCTCATAGGAGTCATAACCGAGCGCTGTGCAATTGGCACTCATGCTCGCAGGATTGGTGCCCCATATAATTATTTTTGCAGAAAACACACACACTCATCACCTACTCTGCGTAGTCGTAGGTTCCTACACCTAAGAGCCTACTACGTCAGCGGCCTCAATGAGCTAAACAGCGTCAGCATAGGCCAGCTAACCGCTTCACTAGAAGCACCACCTGGTTCCAGTGTAAGGAGAAGTCAATCCGCGTGGTGATACCACCAATGGGCCTTCCCCGACCTGAGTGTGACTGCCCTTACCAGTCAGCCAATACAACTTAACCGAACCTACTTCCAAAACAAAATTCAAACACAACTTGATGAAGGCTGAACCTATGCCTTGTTTGACACATCTTATATCACACAGCGTAGACAAAAATGTAAATTTAAAAAAATATAGAGAATACCTGGCACAGCTTGGAACACATTTTGAAGCACCTCTTGTTTGTTAATTTTGGTAACTAACGCAGCCCTTAAAATGAGAATTACTCCCATCGGTGAAGATCTTTTTCTGAATTCCACTGCTATTGAAGTATTCCATTCACTAAAACGACGAAACCACAACTCCCCTGAATGGTCCCACCTCGGACCCTACCCACCAACAGCACCCTCTGCTCCTATATCTTATTTCCTTCTGATAATTGAGCTTAAAATTTAACAACCATTTTGATGAGATCATAAATTCGCTACCTGGTCACCCTTTATATCGGCGCAATGTCACACTCGTGTCCGCATAACAAAACGTAAGTAATTCGCACCCAAACCCCTAGCACCCGCCTCATATGCGCTAGTCCTAGACACTAAAATGACACAAAATCGCCCAACACACAGCCGAACAAGCAATTACGTGTGACAGCCTTCAGCCGAATGTCATCCGAGGCGCGCACCCAGCCTTGATCCTTTGAGCACTTTTAGTGATTGTAACGTTTACCATGACAACAAACGTGACATCCTTTTAATGATCCATCAATTCGCAATTCCCTCAGAGATTATAAAAACTTTTATGCTCTCGCCCCGGGGGCCCCGACACAACCGAACCTAAGTTCATCACAATTAAGCATCAACAAAAGTCCAATTATTATGTCCGCGATCGTAAAAATGGCCCAAACCGTACTCCCTGATAGCTTCATCATGTCTCACATGACCCGGCCAAATGTACGAGTATCGAATAAAACGCGCGCGCGTCCGACACAATGACAGGACATTAAATTATTCACATTAAACGCTGCCGTGTCGAAGTTTCTCCTCGGTCGCCGTTGTTGTTATTGCCGTCGCTGACATCCCTTTGTCATGTGATGCGATGTGTGATCGTAAGAATCAAACACACCGGCTCTTCGACTCCTCAGCTCTGCAGCTCTTTGGCTGACCACAAAGCGACGTCGACGGGGCACATGTCGCACAATCACGAGGCGGATGGGGAAATAAAAACCTCCCTCACGTATAAAAACGCTTGAAGCCCAGTGGGGGGCCGCCACCATTACGACCACAATCCCATGGTGGTGCTGCTGGAGGGGAGGTGAGCGGAGAAGGAAAAAAAGTAAGTGATGTCCTATGTCAATCTCTGATGACATTTTCATTAAAATTGGTTTTGCGTGGTCGTTTACGATTGATTGGACTGTCAGCGATGCGTCCAAATTATGTCATTTTTAATACTCTTCACGGATGCGGATGCGGATGTGGGTGTCGATGGAGATATCGGCATGTGCTTGTGCAGAGGGGGGACCTTAACTATTGATGCCAGTGGCGATGGTGGTGGTTTGATTTTTTATCCACATGCAGCCACAATCCAACAGTGATTATGATGCACGAGGAGTCGTCATGTTTCGGCGCACCAATTGCATTCGGACTTTATCGATTGGATCGTGTGGGCGTTGGGATAACGCCATCACGTCAATCACGTCATTCTCACATTTGATTTCCACGGGGTGCAACAGTGGATCAATTAATTATGTGAATGCATCTGCCTGGGCCAGGCATTGAATCAAGAGCGATTGGGGTTTTAATTAGACGCGGTTATGGAAAGCATATAGTTTTTGCTGCAATCTTTCGATGTTTTATTTTGCATCAAAAATGTGCCCCAAAACTGGGGCACATACGTAGAGGCTGGTTTTGTGATCTTAAGTCGATGGAACTATTTTTTGTAATTTATAGCCGTCTTATTATTAGGTTACCATAGACCCAGAGTGGACCTGGGCCTGTACATCCAAAGCAATGTTGTTGATTGCTCTCAACTTGGCGAGATGCCAGCAGCGATCCCTGTGAATGCACAAGTCACGTTGACACACAGCCTTCACGCGACGCCCTCTGGATAGCCTCTACTGCAACCGCTTAGAGGTGAACCAATGTATGCAGCGGCCCCTTGTCCCGGGGTTTAAACCAGGACCCTGTCGTCCAGGTTCAAGGATTTCGCGTGGGGCTACCTACCCCACCGTGTAAAATATACCCTAGTTCAGAGACGGCAACAAGCCTAGGATATGGATGACCCTACTGCTGACGACCATGGACGACGAAACAAGGACAATGATTTTCGGTTCTGCACGTGGAATGTGAGGTCTCTTAACAGACCACGTGCAGCTGATGAACTTGCGGAGGCCCTAGAAGCCTGTAAGGCTGACATCACTCCCATCCTGGAGGTGCGATAGGATGGGCTGCCAAAAAGAGGATTAGAACCTGCGATATATGTTACGGCGATTGCTACTCAGAGCAAAGGCGGCGCTTGTTTGGATGCGGTTTTGTTGTTCGAGGCAGACCTAGACAAAAAGTCTTAGGCTTGCGATACGTAAGAGAGCGTATTGTTATCAATTTTTTAGTTCTTGTATAGTTCTGGTAGATAATGTCTTATACAAACAAATTAACTAGATGTACATAGCAAATGGCCCATCGGCTTCTATTCTTGAGTCGAATTTGCAACAATCCCATGATGACCAATCATTGACCGCCGTGGATGTGAGTAATTTGAATAAAATGCTGAACAAAAGAAGTAACAAAACCGTAGGCTCAGACGGCTTACCATCAGAGCTCTTCAAAGCTGGTGGCTGGTAGGGAGCTTGCACTGAATCATCTTCCGAATTTGGAAGGATTAAAAATGACCGACTACTGGAATATCAGCTCCTTAAGCCCCAGCATAAAAAAAGGCGATTCTACCTCTTGAGAGAACAACAGAGGTGTATCCCTGATTAACGTCTCCTACAAAATTATCCAACGTTCGAAAGAAAAATTCTGCGTCGGATATTTGGTCCCGTCGTCTGGGAAGGCGATGGAGGAGAGGACACAACCGCGAATCCTACGAGCTGTACAAGGATGTGGATGTAGTCCGGAAGACAAAAATCCGTCGACAATGTACAGTGGATCGGCCACAACAACGCTCCAGTAAAGAGGGTCCTCTAATCCGAGCTCCCTGGTTCCAGAGGGAGAGGAAGACCGAACCTCCGGTACAGAGATCAAGTCATCGCGGATGCAAAGATGACAGCTTGGTCTTGATGACCGGAAGCAGCGTATACAGTACAGTACCGTCACCCTTCATGGGTCGCTGGCCTGACAATTAAATCAGTAAGTATTTAAGTAAGTACTGTCTTCTCGGAAGGGAACTACGACCGAAAGGATTTGTAGTTAACGCTCTTAGAGTTGTGGTCAACTACTCCGAATTTTGGTAGAAAATTTGCAAGCGTTGGTTGTTCGAGAAATATGATTGAAGCATTCCTCAAGTGACTTGATGAGATTTTTACAAAGGATACTATCTAACTGAGATGGGCATAAGCAGATAATGTGGTGGGACGTGGTTGTGGGTTGGGTTGGGCGTCGACACCAATGCACTACAATGTGAACGTCTTGATTCGATCCCTGGTCTGTGCGACAGAAATAATTTTCACGGTCTCACCCCTTTCGAGTCACTGACAATGCTCAGAGAGTATGTCTGTCAAGAAAAAGCTTCTCAACTTATCCGTTGGACTTTCCGCTTGTGAGAGATCAATAGCACGCACGAATGGTTGCTAAGAAGCTAGGCCCTGGCCCTGGCCCTCCACGGGCTGTAGCGCCACTCATATTATTATATATAAATTTGTAATAAAGACTTGTGGAAGCGTGATGCGATTTTAGCTAACTCAAGGCACGTTCGTAATGAGGAAAATCGATAACAGAGGCTAATTTGCTATAACACAAAAACAAGAGCTGTTAGAGAAAACTTGTTGACATATTAAAAAAATTCGCATCAATTCGTCAAAAGCAATAAGCAACTTAAATTTTGTTGTTGTTCAGTGTTATTGGTAAACAAATCGAAACAATAATTTCATGCTCCAAGGTTGTATAGCGCTTCAGTGTTTATCTGCAGCTTTCTGGATCACAAATGTCAAATGCGTTTGAAGAACGACGCCATTTGTACAATTTATAACACCTTCCGTGGGAAGTTAAAACAAACAAAAAGTTAAACAAAACCTCTGTTCAGTATCAAAAACGGACTCAGAGTGTCGTCACGAAAGAAAGCTGCAAATTGACGAGTATTTCAAGGGCTGCTCCTAAATCGTTGCCTTTGAAAATAAATTGATCGAATTCTACCACCACTACAATGGAGCTTTATTATGAGCTCATTTCAGCCCAGATCAGCGGCTTCAGTATAGCCATCGAGTACGCTTTCGTGAAGGTTGAAATCGCGCCCAACTTTCATTATTCGCTGCACCAAATCACAGAGAAGGCTCAGAGGCTTTTCAAGTCGAATCATCATTCTCAGTGGGCACCGGGTCACACTCATCATTTTCTCTTCCTCGTCACCATTCTTATATGCAATCTTCGTAAACGTAACGTGTCATGATCGCAACACCTTCTATTAATCGCCTTTGTTCTCCTGGCAAACTGCCTGCAGTGCATGTGGTCACAGAATATGTATAAATCTAATTCTAACCTTTCCCATCTGTGCTATCACACTGGCACTCGCCTGCCCATAATAGGATCCAGTGTGGCAGCGCAGCAGCACTCTCCGACCAGCCTGATTCACAATCCATACTGTTCTGCTCTGCCCTGTCCTGCCATTAGAACTCGCAATTACAAACCCAATTATGGTTGCTACCGAAATAAAATTGTGGTCATCGCACACAAATCTGAATGCCTTCAAAAATCCAATTGAATCCACTCTGATCCACTCCCGTCCTTGAGCACCGCCTGCTCTGCCCGTCGCCGCCACCTCCACTGGCACCAGCACATGCCGGATTGAAATTTAAGAGCCACACTGCCCCAGCCAGCGTGCTCTACGGTCTGTGTGGACAAATCAAATCTAATTGCATACACACTGGAATGTCATCACCCTGCCACCGGCATTACATGTGCACACAAACATTCGCATTCGGCTCCAGTCAGTCGCCGCCACCCCCTCGGGCTGACCCCAGGAGGGCCATAAACGCAATTCCACATAACCATTTCCATAAGAAACCGCAGATCCAATTGTGTTAGTCTAACAACTTCACAAGAAGCACAGAGACAAGATGCAGAGCGAGAGTGGCCGTGCGACGAGTGGTACGAGTGGGACGGGAACGAAAAGGGACCGAGTGCAGAAGGTCCTTCGAATAAATTGCTTAACCGCATTGTTTTATCATTGCTCCTTTAAGAGTTCAGGGATTCTCGGAAGATGTCTTTCCTCGATGCCGCGCCATTAGGACTCTGTTCCTCTTGTCGTCCAGCCAGCCCCCTTCTTGTTCACTAATCTCATTTTGAAATGAATTTCCGTTGTTCTCGTGCAATGTATGCGACGGGGACGGTATTTTGCGGTGCCGGAGAAATTGGAAAATGTGTACCTCAAACCCGGGGTCCATCTATCATCCTCCGCCTCGTTCGGGGCAGTGGTTTGAAGCTAAAAGCTAATCAGAGGATGTTTTCTGCTGCAACCGTTGTACGCCTGTGCTCGCACAGTGACTCCATAATATAATTGTCGTGATGTGTGTGTGGGGGGGGAGCTGGTGGTTGTGCGGTCGAACCAACAATCGTGGTGCACATGGGCATCCGGCCAGTTGCACTGTGTGCGTGTCCTTCGCTCTGTCCCCATCGGTAAGTTTTACATTCAAAATTATTGCAGCTGTAGTCTTAACCTCTGCACTTAGTTACACTGTTCGGTGGGAATACGAGAAGGAGCAGGGTCATGGACCTGGAGGTAGTAAATTAAATTTTCTACTGCAGCCGCCTGAAAAGCGATTTGCTACTCGGCACATAAAATTATCACCATCTCATGGTTGGACTTTAGGTAAAAAGTTTGATCTGAGCGCCGAGGCTTTGAAAAGGGATTACGAAGCTTTGCCGTTCCGTGTCAGTCAGGGGTTTGTGGAAATCGACAAGAGGAGGAAACATGAGGAAAAAGTCCGTGATAGAATTCGAAACAACGGGCTGGAGGACATGAAGTGGATTGATAAGATTATAAATAACCACCGTCTGACTCTGAGACGATATCCGTATGCGCAAAGCGTGCGGTGGTGTAGCTTGGGTCAAATCGACACATCTTAAGGGTCTTAACCTGCAAGCTCTTCGAAAGGAAGGGCACCGTTTAGAAACCCGAACAAACAAACAGAACAACCAAATTGCTGGTCCATCTGGTAACGTTGCAAAATAAAGATTGTTTCACACAACTGCAGCGTCGATGGAGTCTACGAAGGGCAGGTATGGGCTACGATGCCGTGGAAATGTTATGTTTTAACATTGCTATGTTTTAAAAGAAGGTAAGAACTATGTGGTATATCTTGAAACGGGCACTCCACCACTGCTATCATACACGCTCAAACAGCCCTTCAACTACGTAGTAAAAATACTGGAGATGACTGAATGCAGGTTAACTAATGTGGCTTAAAAAGTATAACAATCAAACGGAATAATCTATGAGGACTGGAAGGAAACAGCTTCGGAAAGCGGATTAAACCTGTCCTTTCAGGCAAAGAGAATCCTAAATCTGTTTTGGAGAATTTTGGTAGAAAATAAAACACTAATTATTAATGGGAAAGTAAAAACATTTCACTCAAAGTATTGGCCATTGTTTTCTACACATTTTGACCACCTTTCTCCCAATTTGTGGATACCACGCCAATAAAATTGTTCGTCTTTTAATGCAAACCAATCCAAGGATTAGAGACTACCTTTCGAACCGTTCAATCCAAGTTGTTTTGAATGGGTTCAGGTCTGATATCCACAAAATAAATGCTGGTGTCCCCCAAGGCTCTGTTCTGTCTCCGACACTCTTTCTCATTTTTATAAATTATCTCCTGTCTGCCACTTCTGATCCAATCCACTCCTTTGCTGATGACAGCACCCTCAGCTTTTCATATTCGTTCCAAAACTCACGACCCTGCCCTTCGGACGTAATATTGGAACGGCAGCGTATGTCAAGCACATTGAATTCCGATCTGGACAGCATAATTAACTGGGGTAAGAACAACAGAGTGGAATTCAATGCTTCCAAAACTCAATGCTGTCTGCTGTCTCTAAAGCGAACCCCTGATAATCAGCCATTATCCATGAATAGCGCTTGTATCGATGAAACCGGAAAACTTTCCATCCTCGGTATGTACATCAACACAACACTTAGTTGGAACGATCACATATTCGAGGTCGCCAAAAATGCCGCGAAATGTTTAGGTTTCCTTAATCGATGCAAGAAATACTTCACCCCCTCTGATTTGGCTTTAATCTATAAGGCGTATATTCGCCCCAAGCTTAAGTACAACGCTCATATCTGGTCTGGTGCCCCCAAGACCACCTTGCACCTACTAGATAAAATCCAAAAGCTAGCGATAAAACTTATAGGAGACAATGATATCGCGGGTTCATTAGACTCGCTTGAACATCGACGAACCGTGTCTTCTTTGTCCGTGTTTTATCGTTACTTTAACAAACGATGCTCAAGTGAGATAGCCAACTGCATTCCTCCTCTCCTTGAATTCACCCGCAATACACGTCTCGCTAGGAATGCACATCAGTTTACCCTTAAGCCTGCTTTCGGACGCACAGTGAAATTTAGAGACTCGTTTTTTAGCCGCACTACACGAATATGGAATGCTCTTCCCAGCTCAGTATTTCAGATAGATTACAATCCGCAGATGTTTAAGACCAATGTGCACAGGTACCTCCTCTCTCTCTCCCTCTGTACCTTCGGCCCGTGCTGTGTCTTGACCCCGGACAATTAAGGGTATTAATAACCCCTTGAGCACGCGCAAATTATAAAAAAAAAATCAGGCACCCAATTTTCGACCTCTTCGTAGGAATCGAAGTGCTTCTCAGCCAATGCGTGTCCCATCGATGAAAACAAATGGTAGTCGGAAGGAGCCTGGTGTGTCTGGTGAATACGGCGGGTGGGGTAGCTGCTCCCAGCCAAGTGTTTTGATTGTATCCTGAACCGGTTTTGCTTTGTGTGCAGGTGCATTGTCATGGAGCTAAACTACGTTGCCATGTCTTCTGGCCAATTCTGGTCGTTTCTCGATCAATGCATGGTTCAAATTGATCATTTGTTGTCAGTAGCGATCAGTATTAACGGTTTCACCTGGTTTTAGGAGTTCGTGGTACACCACACCTTTCTGGTACCACCAAACACACAGCATTGTCTTCTTGCCGAATCGATCTGGTTTTGCAGTCGATGTTGATGGTTGTCTCGGATTGATCCATTGTTTTTTTTCGTTTAGGATTCTTAAAATAAACAAATTTTCATCGCCAGTAACAATCCGATGCAAAACCGATTTTCTTACGTGTCTTTGAAGCAAAATTTCACAAGTGTTTTTTCGGTTTTCCTTCTGTCCTTCATTAAATTCATGTGGCACCCATTTTCCACACTTTTGGATCCTTCCCATATATTTTAAACGGTCAGAAATTGTTTGTTTTGGTTTTTGGTGGCCTCCCACGGTCTTCATTTCTCACATCATCATTATTTCTGAACCGTTGAAACCATCTTTTGCATGTTGCTTCTGATAGAGCATGATCAGCATATGCCTCGGCAAGCATTCGATGCGACTCTGCAGCACTTTTCTTCAAATGAAAACAAAAAATGAATGCTTTCCGCAAATCATCACTTTCTGGTACAAAATTCGACATTTT
The DNA here is from genome assembly GCA_916610145.1 of Eristalis arbustorum. Taxonomy (NCBI): domain Eukaryota; kingdom Metazoa; phylum Arthropoda; class Insecta; order Diptera; family Syrphidae; genus Eristalis; species Eristalis arbustorum. The sequence goes on from OU744317.1 coordinate 7,176,253, forward strand.
TAACACGATGAAAAAATATGATTTTGTCTGTTCAATGTCTTGATGTATACTGAATATTTTTCACAGATGTCATAGCAAAACAAAATAAGAGCTCGTTCACAACAAATGTTCCCTATCGAGACATTTGTATCTTGACGCGTATAACCTGGTCGCTCGAAATTTTCAAATGGCTCATCTAATTTTTCGACATCAATCTGCTTTTCTGGCAATCCAGTCGTTCCATAAGACACTACAAATAAATCAGGAGGTTAGTAGAATGAGTTTGGGTGCTTCCTGACAGGAGTTTTGAGCCAAGTTACAGTTATGGTCAAGACTGAGTCGGTATCTGATCCCCAAAAAATGTGTTGCGTATAGTTGTGTGACCGCCCAGAGCGGGCTCACTTATTAATTACTTACTTCAGACACTTAGCCTTGTGAGTGATATAGTGCTGAAGGCTGTGAAGGCTGCTGCCCGCATTGTCAAAGACACACAGTTCATGCCTTTGAGTCTAAGACCCTACGCACAGAAGGCGGTATTTTAATGCATCTTGCTGAGCATCCTGAGGTACAGCACGGTAGTGCTTCACGATCTTCAGCATTAAAAACGTAAGTTGAGCTGACAGACAGAGTTGTGGCATGAAATTAACTGTAAGCCGTTATAGCCGTATGGAGAGGTTGTTTTTCTTCTTTGTTTCGCGCTACAGCCCGGTGGACCTGGGTCACAACCAAAAAGCCTCTTCAGCCAATAAGATCTGTCAACAGCTGCGAACACCAGGCTGGTTGAAGTCCTTCGCTACTTGTGTGCGCCATCTAGTTCGTGGCTCCCTTTGTTGCATTGTCCCAATGGCTCAGTATCTAAGATTTTTGCTGTGGCGTCCACAGTTGACCAAGCCATCTTAAGCGCTGTACCTGAAGTCGCTTAAGAAGGTGCATGCCACTGTACAGACCAAAGAGTTCGTGCTTGAAACTTCTAATCCAGACGCCATCAACGCGACAGGATCAAAGATCGCACGCAGCACTTTTTCTCAAAACAACCAAGAGCTCAACAAGAGCCGCTTCCGCTTCAATACCAGGAAACGCCTCATTGATGGCTCGCCGGGTTCTCCCAATCGTGTCATTGTCCTTTGCGTAAGCAAGCAGTTATAGGGACTTTTAAAAACATTGCCAGTCGAGTAAATTTGCCAAATCTGGTTATGTTCTGCGCTATGCTTGCGGTTGCATCAGAGAGTTTTACGCAGTCAGTCACCCCGGGAATGATGCATCGTCTGCTGCCTCTGTGCGTATAATGTTAACAGTGTATGGAGAGGCTGGGACATGACATCTTCGACGGCATGGAATCGCGTAATAAAGCACTTAACATCAAGATGTAAGGTTAAGTCTCCGACAGTCAGGAATGTCGCATTATTTCGTCCTCCTTCTTTGAGTGGTGTCCCAGTTCGTGGGGTATCACAACTAAGAAACGCTGTTGGACTGGCTTTCAGTTTCCAGTTGCGAGCCAAGGTATCCATACGCTCTACAAGGACGATTCATTGACGCCAAGGCTATACTCTACAAAGCACACAAGGCAGAGTGTTCTAAGCAGTCTTTTTCATCCAGTATTATAAGCATCCCTGAGACCCTGAGAGCCGTCGCTAGCAAATGTCAGGACCTTAGAGAATTTAAATGAAAGCCATTTATGTCAAGGACGACTCATCGTGCACCAGTCTTCCCCAGTTTACCACATCGACCAGCAACATCCGCAACCAAAACGGAGATCAATTAACGTCAGGATGTCTGTAATTATCTTTTGCCTTGGACGAGGCCAACGAACCAAACTGTGTGTCTGTGTTCTGTCACGTCGATAACCTATCCGACAGCGACGTGTACTCATTTTCATTACATCCACCGCACGGAAATAGAACCGGCACCGGCACACAAGAAGCTCAACAATCCACGTTCTTCGACATTCTGCCCTCCACCCCCGCCTAGCGCAACAAAGAACAAAGTACGAGCACTAAACGTCGGGCTTAGTTGAGACATCTGTGAATAAGGATATCCCGTTATGAATTAATGTCAACTGTAAGCAGGATTCCACTTCCACTTCCACAGACGGCGAGGGCTTACCCGCCCGCTCATGTTAATTTGAAAATTCTGCGGGACTCGGACGTGTTTTTTTTTTTTTTGCGACACTGCCTCCTTCTTTATCGCAACCTGCTGCCTTGGTTTTTTTTTTGTCCCGGAAAGCATTTTAATCGTCACGTTCCACGATAAGTCCACTTTCTGTACCAACGTACAGTTTTCCCTTAGTCCTCGCCAAACCCCTCCTCTTCCACTTCATCTCTCCCTGTGTGGGGTTTTTTTCTCTTCTTTTGTCGGAAAATGAATAATGATTGCCTTTATGACGTGCAGCCGTTTAGGAAGCAAAAACGTTCCCCAAAAGTGATCTCCAACAACAGCAGGGGCAGCGGGGGGTGACAGAGGCGAAAACAAAAAAGAAATGTGACTGCGATAAAAATGTGAAGTAGATACTTGACTTGTACTTCGACATGAAGCGGCAAGAAATAATTTAATGGCGGGACTGCAAGTAATCTGCCTTAAATTCTGCGGGCAGACGTAGACGGTTTATGGATCGGGAAGCCGACGGCTTGACGGGATGTGCTTTTGTTCGCTGTTTTCAGCTGATGCAGACGGATTCGGTTTTATGTTGATTGTTTGCGGGAAATTGTTTTTGCGATATACTGCGCCTATTTAACGCATTTTACTCGTATTTCATTAAAACACTTAAAGAAAATGAAATCAGCAGATAAAGATCAAGTACGAAGGTCCTCGAAGGACCATTGGTGCCAAGCATTCGTCAGGTTGTAAAGATTTTAGGTGCCGCATGGTTATCTGGGTGCCATCGTTTGAGTGTCATTTAGGCCAGACGACATAAGGGGCGAGCTTTGTTAACAGGCATTGGCTTTGCATTTGATTTGCGTTCTGATTGTTTGATGTTCTTGTAGGGGCTTTTGTTGTTAGCACAGATTTCGTTACTGAAGTGCGGGGTGGAACTGCTGGTCGTTAGTTTGGTTATGTTGGGTAATTGAGCTGCTGGCGTAATTGCCAGTACACTTAGGGCATTGTTGGTCCATTGTGATACCCAATCCACATGGTGGCTGGACCAGACTTGCAAACCAGATAAATGCATTCTTACTTTGCTTTCACAAGGGATTCCAACTGGGGATCTCTGTGACCAAGAACCGCTTGCGCCATCCAGTCCTTCTGATCGATAGTTTCGCTTGTGAGTTATTCCCTTCTGGATATCATGTAATTAAAACAACATCTGACAAAGTTGTTCAAAAATCGTTCGGGAACGTATGATAAGCCACCAACAATTTACTGAAAACGACCACTACCCAAAAACTCGAAAGACTCGAAAGATAATATGAACTTCTCAACAACCACTCGTGTTGTGCGGGTTATTGTTCTTTTGCGAGTGGAAGGGACCGACAGTCTTATGCCGACTCCGAACGGCCAGTTTGAGAAGCATTTTCTAGACTGGAAACACACTTATCTAGCGACGGCTCAGCTCGTTAAGTTACCAAATAACATGCGTCTTCAATATGATCGCATTCGCACATTTTGCTATCATTTCTCTTACTGAGCAATTTTTTGGGCGCATTGCTACGTTACACTGTTAAACACAGTGGGCACAGGGAAAGCTCACTGTTTATAAAAGAAAGTCAGAAGAAGAAGGAAAAAACACATCCTTAGAGCAGGGTACAAACTGGCAAAGTTTAGTGGAACACACTGAAGTCTACTGAGGCCAAGTTTTTACAATGTGCTGGTGTACTTTCAATCCAAGTCGCCAAATCTAACTCTCAGTCGAAGTTTGCCAAAATAGTGCTTGAGTATTTCACAAGCAGCAAAAAGTAATAATGATCCAGTTTAGTGATGGGAACTATCGAATGAATTGCACTATCGATAGTTAGTAACTAAATGATTTCAACTATCGAATAATTTTATTCATTCATTCACCGACTGGGTTGTTAAAACAGTACACGCCTGGGTTGAAGAGTGGGGGGGGGTCCCGTTTTTTATGAAACGTCTTCCCCGTCTCTTACCCTAAGGGTGCTTTTTTCATGTGATTTCCCTTTGCCTCTCACAACGAACTAAAAAATCAAATATCATTCTTATTTTATTTAATGCGTGCATAAATACATCGTTTGTACTTAATTCATTTCATTCATAAAATACAAAGTTCATTACAAAGTACTAACTTACTAACTAATTACATCCCTCATTCCGGTGTTTGGCTATTCTTCCATCGTCTATAAGCCATAATTGCTATTAAGGAAGATTATTTGATTCAATTCTTCTGCCTTCGAACATTTTTCTATCATACAACTGAAAGAATCGTTCATAGCACCCGATAGTCGAAAGTCCAAACGAACGAAAAAACCATTCATTCAACTAAAACCATTTGAACATTTTTCCATCACACAAATGAACGAATTCGAACTCATTTCTTAACTGAGTCGAACTATCGACTCGAACCAAACCATTGAACAATCTGTCATGCAAATATTTTGGCAATGTGTGTATGCATACACAAAATTCTCTCTCAGAGAAGCTGCCATGCCAACCATATGACTTAGTCCAACCAGTCATACAAGCTCCCTTTTACACGAACTAAATTTGACAGCAAGCATTTCCATTTCTTAGGCAGAAAGGTGAAACTTGCTGTCAAGAATAGCGTGTGTACAAGTAAAAAAAGTAAAAACTATTGAATATTTTTTTCACTCAATTTGATGAATGAATGGTTTTCGACTATCGAATAACTATATAGTTTTTATTCGATATTTCCCATCACTCATCCAGTTACAGTATGCAAACATTTTTTTTTATGAAATACCACATTCGTAAGATATCATTGCTTGGGTGATACAAATTGTTATATCTATGGTATTATTAAGCGAAACATAACAAAAATTATAAATAAACGAATAAATATCCTCGACGTTCTCTTCGCCACACATCTTTTAACCAAAACTGACGATGTTGCAATGATTGACAGCCAGTTTGCAATCATCAGAAAAACTTGGTGGCACAGACTATATTTGACATTTGTAACAGTCAGCTGTTTGGAAATATTAATGGAAAATACAGCAAGGAAAATTTAAAAAAATTGTGGTTGTTCAATTAGTAATTTTTGTTACTTGCAATTTATCTACAGCAGCAATTTTCAATGCCTTTGCAGTTTTATTTTGTGTCAAACGAATGAATTCAGGGACACATTATATGACGTTTCATAGTAAAAAATAATTGTACCGGTTAACAGACCGACCATGAGGGAAAACTATGTCTTAGCTTGTTGTTAGTGTATGTTACATGCAAATTGAAATTCTTGCCTATTTGCCTATCTAACCCGTCTGAGGTTAGAGGTTTTGATGAAGATAACTTCCTCACTACAAAAAAATGCTTCGAGTCCAGAATCAACTACATGCCTCGAAGACGGGCGGATCTACTGTTGACAACTCCAGCAAACAAAAACAGACGACGTGCAGCCGATGAACTGGCGGAGGCCCTGGACTGCTACAAAACCGACATAATCGCTATGCAGGAAGTGCGGTGGAATGGGCCGAGCAAAAGGTGGATGAGTTCTCTACTACGGCGATTGACATAGAAAGGAGTTATTGTTCGAGGCAGGCTTAGGCAAGTCTTAAGATTTACGTGTAGAAGCCAGCGACTCATAACAATCCTCGTCAAGGCAAAACTCACGCACATTAGACTGATTTGCGCCCACGCCCCGACTGAGTAGAAGAATGACCATAGGAAAGATGATTTCCATGATTTCCAAGAAGGCGCATATGATCGACGATCCATCCCAACTACGACACCTAGATCGTTCTAGGAGATTCATTTCTAGGGGCGGCTGAGCAAGGAATACGTCTTTGCAAGAGTCATCGGAAAGCACAACCAACAAGACAACACGTCTGACAATGGACTCAGGCAATGGACTCACCTCTTTGTGATGAGCACACGGTCCCCGCACCTCAAAACCCATAAGGGGACCTGGTGGTCTCCTCATCAATCAACTGTCAAGCAGGTTGTTCACATTGCTATCAACTTCAGACACTCCTCCATTATTCTCTCCTAACATTTCGAGAAGTCAACATTGACTCGGAACATTTCCTTGTTGTAGCCAAGATAAGGATGAGGACATCGAGAGAAGTACGGAATCGAGACAGGACACTGCGGTTTGACGCCGGAAAGCTACAATCGCAATGGATCGCTATAAAGGACTCTCTCTTAAACCCTCTGAAATTTCGACGCTGCCTGCACATACAGTATAAGGAGAATGGAAACGTTGTCAAGAAGACATCAAAGAAGCTGGCCCTGATGTGCTGGGACTTACAGCACCGCCAAAAAGAAACCCATGGTTTGGCGACGAGTGCAGGCAAGCACATGCAGTCAAACAGTAGGCCTACAGGACAACATTGCATCGAACAGCGAGACCTGTTCCTGAGCTCTACGAATAGAAGAGAAGAGAACCGGCTTCTCCGAAGGAAAAAGACAGGAAGTCAATCCGGGTTGTGTCACCTAGCCTAGTCTGGTCACATTTCTGGCTTCACTTAGCTTATGTTTCCCAAGACTTGCCACCAGACCACTACAAGATCAAAGCAACTGCTGCTGAAAATGAAACACCCCTTCATCCGCAGCTAAAGCCCAAACGTGATGCTCTCCTTAGCAAACTCGCAACAATTTGCAAACCTCCAACTAATCTCTTAGCCTCCTTAATAAATCAGCAACTGTAGCGTAATTGGGGTTACACCCGAGCCGAGTATCATAATCACTCCCGCGGCAACAATGAACCTAATAGAGGCAATCCACCCCCGTGCCCTCGGCACAGCATCAGCAGCGTGTACTTGTCACATGGCAACGCATTATCTCGCCACTAACCCGGCTCACATACGCCCACGAGAGCTCTCCATACCCTCCGGCTGAGGGTCATTAACACAATACCGTGTTATAAAACAATTAAACGAGATTGTTGCTCCCCAGCGATACTTACGCCGCGCCGCTGTCTCTCTCCCTCGGTTTTTGAGGTTGGTGATGCGCGCCATTTGATAATTACTCGTGCTGGCCGCCCACCGACACACGTGGTTACACTAAAATTGTTGATTCACTGGCCGTGGCAACCGAAAATGCGTGAAATAATCACACATGGACACGGCACGCAAAACCAGCCCACAGACGCACTCTTCAATTACATCAGCGTACGATTTGCAAAAAGGCTAATTGGTCCGCACATTGCGCTCTGCAGTGCCAGCGAGGACCTGTGGAGCGCCGACCACCAGCGAACATCGACCAGGCGACCACATGCTGTCCGAAATTCAGACGACACAGAAATCTTATTCCTCCGTCTAGACGGGGGTCGAGATCAATACTTTCAAACTAGCACAAGCCAGGCAGCCACCTCCGCCCACATGGAGTGTCCTTTGAATAAAAATTACGAATTAATTCCCCCACGGTCGTTACCCCCAAGCGACGGTCATCGATGCTTCCACCATGCCAAGCAGAAGTACGGAGATGATACGATTAGAGGGGGAGCCGCCGCCCGCCTCTCGTCCACTCGAGCTGTGTATCCTTTCGGGCAAAGAAGAGACCCAATCATCGACACAAAAACGAGACACATCCCGAGCAACAAGGACTGCGTAATTTGCGCTGTCCTCGACATGATTTTCACCAACAAAAAAATACACACACACACACAAGGATCGCAGCAAGGAAGGATCCCAGCCCCCCCTCCACCCACTGCAGGCGGAGGAGAAGAAGACTTGTTTGCAGGTCTCGAACAAATCAACTTGTTACTTGTGTAACATTTGCCTGATGAATAATTCCTCAAGGACATCGATTTAATTGCGTGAAAGTGCTGCGCTAGGGAGTGACAGAGGGACCTCCTCGATGCTTTGTGTGAAATTGATTTCGACTCCTACGCGATGTCGAGAGCATTCTTGTTGAATTAATTAATTGCAAACAATTATTTTTGATTGGAAACGAGACGATGGCGATGGGTGCTGTGCACTGTGTTTGCCCTGGCTGTGGTGTGCTCCTCCCTTTCGGGCGGGAAAACGCAATTTTCTGTGAATTCAGCGAGAGTGAAATGTGATTTGAATAATAAAACTTGAATTAGGGATCTGTGACGAATCATTATTTGGAAGGACAATCTGTTTGAAATTCAGATTCAATTTTAAACTGTCACCCTGTGTGGTGTGGTGTGGCGCTGCAGGTTCGTGGTGCTGATGTGGCTGTGATGCCAGTGACGGGAGCGGTTGTGAATGAAACTTGGCCCAGGATGGGGTGAAGATGCGTCTAGACACATGCTGGGAGGTCGGTTTGTAACCCAGTCAGCTTGAGATGCGTGCCTCGTGTTTGCGGGGAATTCAATTTGTGGCGAATGATCCCTCGATTGCCGGCAAACAAGCGAGCAAAGACCTCAGCTTTTGATCTCGGGTGGCTTGTGACGTGTCGTGACAGCGTGCTGCTGTGTTGAGAAAAATAATATCAAACGCAGGTGGTGCCCTCCAGAGCAAGAATGCGATGATGTTATTATCTGTTGGCGCTCACACAGTGCTGCACTGATTTGCGTGCATAAAGGGAGTTTATGTTGTTAGCAAGAATAAATTGAATTTGGATTGTGGACACATTGCTATCGTCTGAAGAAGCAGTGACATTTTAGTGCATAATTTTGAGTAAATGTTGGCCATGACTGGACCATTGAGAATGTCAAATTCAATTTTGGTCTGTGCCCAATTGTGCGTGAAATGTTGGCTTGTAGTGCTAGTGGCATGTATCCAGCTTATAGACTAGGGGCCTATGACTTCGCAAAAGAAAGTGTGGAGTGATAACACAATAGGTTAGGTTAGGTTGGAAGTGGCTGAAGATAGTGCACAGATGCCAAAGTAGGGCACGTTGCTTAAAAACAAGGAGGTTGGGTCGACGTGATTGACGGTCAGCCAGATTGATGGATTTAACGGGTGTTTTACTGAGATCACTTAGATTATCGAAAAAGAAGGAACCCATAGTGGCTTTACTGATCGAGGCGCGTGTAGGACAGCTACCGAGGAGGTGTTGTACATTTGCTTCCTCTTCCTAACCAAGGTATATACTGCAGAAATCGTTTGAGAATATTCATAGTCTTTTTGTGTGATACTTACTGAATTGTTCACTTGTCGGTACGGTGAATGCATTTTGAAGCAATCTTGGAAAACGTTCGAATTAAAACACCTCATACAAATTTTGACATTTCTGGGTGGTTGTGCAGAAAACATTGAAAATGACTTCAAGCTCGGATAGATATCCAAACAACATTAAACTGCTAGCGTAGGTTTCAACAAATCGGAAAAATTAATTAACACTTAGCAGAACGAATCAAATTTTGAATTATAAAAAACTCACACAAAATCTTGGAGTTCTTCTATTTCTGTTAGAGCATACCCCATCCTCATTATCAAATGCATTCAAGTGTAAGCCCATACTATCCATTTTTTTATTTCACTTATGTAGTTGCCTTGATGCGCCACGATGGTAAATTTCATCGCAATATAACCTTCAGTAACGCACTTATCTTTCCAAATGGAAGAAAAAAACTTGAACGAAATGTGGTTTCAGCAGGATGGTGCCACAAGCCACACAGCTCTCAATACAATCAATTTATTGAAGAGTAAATATCGTAAGCGTGTTATCTCTAGAAATGAGCCAGTCCATTGGCCGCCTCGTTCGTGCGATTTAACGCCGCTTGACTTTTTTCTCTGGGGCTACGTTAAGTCATTTGTTTATGCCAGTGACGCTGATGGAACAGCTCAGAGCCAACATTGTACACGAACTGGCAGCAGTTTCGGCTGAAATGTTTGACTGATAGGCAAAGCCGAGTTTCCCACAGCAGTAAAGTGCGTGGAGGACCGTGGTTCGGGGTTAATCCTTGGAGCGACTGCCTACGGCGCTAAGAAGACGAGAGAATAGTCAATTATATGTTATCGAAATACGTCTTAGACGTTGCAACCGAGTCACACGTAGCAGGAGTAGGGTTAGACTAAGTTTTTTTGGCGTTGTACGTATGTGCGTCGACCCCAACCTGGACGTCGTATGTTCGTTTTCTGCTCCGTCCGGCAAAAAATAATTTTCACGGCCCCACGTCTTTCGAGTCACTGGGAATGCTCAAAGAGTATTTCCTGTCTAGAGAAAGCTTCTCAAACTTGGCCATTCGTAATCGGCATAAAACTGTAGGTCCCTTCCCCTCGTGAGAGAACAATAGCACGCACAACACGAGTGGTTGCTGAGAAGCTAGGCCATGGCCCTCTACGGGCTGTAGCGCCACCCATATTATATGAAATCGTCCTAGGCAAACCGAGCTTTCACTAGCAGTAAAGTGCGTGTTGGACAGTGGTAACAACTGCCGATTACTAGCAACAGAGTAACGCAAGGCAGCAGCTTGACAGGGGCACTATTGCGAATCGCACAGCACATCAAAACAGAGCCAAGAAACACGGAACATATGGCCGCAAGGCGACGAGAGAATAGCCAAGTATTTGCAATCAAAATCCGTCTGTGACTTTGCGACCGAGTCATACGTAACAGGAGTATGGGAGAGACTAAATTTCCAACAAGCAAGTGAAGTCGCCATAGTGTTAGAGACGGTGGCCAAAGCGCGGGTCTCGGGAGAAAATATCAACCGTATCACTCGTTCGGTGTTCGATCCCTGTGCTGGACAAGTCGCACCAGTTATTGTATTTTTCCCCCTGAATCGCAATAGAGACTCTGTCGGGAGCGGTCTTTAGATCTTAATCAATTTTTTGAAGTGCCGGTGAATTTTACCAGATAAAATAAAACCTCTTTGGCTTAATTTGGAAACTGAAGCAATAGCGAAAGCCCTGTGGCCGAAGCAAAAAAAAGGTAGGAATCACTGATCACTGAAGTGTTGATGTTCTCACCGGACACCACAGGTAAGCCTGTATCACTACTGAGCAAACCACAAAACGACTTTTGTAGGAGCTGTAGAGGTGTAGAGATGAGCTCGGTGGGCATTCAGCCCTAGCAAGAAGAAGGAAGCAGTACTTAGGCAAACACTAGCTTACAGAGCTAGTGGAATTTTGTTGATTAATGCTGAAAAAACTCCTAAAAGGAGGTTCAATAATATCAACATGTCATGGTAGTAGTATGCAGAAAATTACGGGCACATGGAACTCAACTAGTTGGGCTCAGTACGAGGTCGCAAGGGCAACCAAATACCTGTCTACCTAACGAAAATTGTACTGAAATTGTTGTAAGAGTTCGACTTGCGTTGTTTTCTTTGCGACGGTGGATCCATTCTCCAAGTTTGGTCAGGCACCCTTCCGTTGGGTATAGCGGGGTGAGCGGAAATACAACGTCAACAAACAAAAATTTGGGAAAATTTCAACACACGAGGCTAAGTCAGTGCCAACCTATCAGCCGATGTTTGGCCATGTTTGGTTTGATGTCTTGGCCGCCAGAGGTCTGTTCCTTGTTGACGTTGCCATTAACGTCCGAGCGAGTTTTACCAATCGTTGGCAATCAATTTTAATTCGTTAAAATTAAATGTGTAATATGATTGTGAATTAAGTGAAACTCTGACAGAATGACAGTAGCTCACAGCTGATCCCAGGTGAGATATTTCGCAAGACCGATTCCACGGCATTGTTATCTCCCCCAGTGGCATCGAAAACAGAGATCAAGCGATTTGACCTCATCAGAGTTTGTCATGTGGGCTTTTTTGTAGTCAACAGGTCGAATAAGCCGCCGACGCTCGTTGCTTATAGATCTAATTGTGTCTGGCCCACATACCGGCGCGACATAATCAACCAATTGACCTGAAAGAAGTTAAGAAAGTTGATAGCAGGACGGGTGTACATTGAACAGCCAATCACTTCCTAGAGGAAACTTCAAAGCTTCATGGACGACTAATAATTGAAGACCTCGTGCAAGCCCTGCACCAACTGGCTCACCATCTTCCCCTGTGGTGGTCGTGGTTTCGTGCGATTTGTTGCCATCTCTGCATCCCCATTATGGGATGATTGCCGCCTTCCTCTGAAGTACACAGTCACATTAATAGCCTTCCTCTCGCCCATCTGCACTCAGCAACTCGTATCTTAAGGACTGCAGGACTGCTGCTTAATCCGCTCCCACATTTCGAAGCACACGCTAATTCCCATCGCACTTCGATTGAAACTAAATCGAGAAAGCGATTAGCAGCAACCCTTGCCAAGCGCTTCGGTATATCTAAATTAATTTAAAATTAACCCAATTTAATTGAAACTCCTCCAAGGACTATCCTCACCAAGAACCAATGAAAACCGCATCTAATCTCTCTCCGGCGCACACCAACACACACTCGCGCCCACAACCCAAATCCATGTCCCCTCCCCCCCATCGCCAGCAGCACTTTGAATTGCAGAACTTTGCCAACTAGGATCAATAATTCAGGTGACTTTTCTATTTTCCTGCCGCCCACCCAGGGCCTGCTTCTTCTGCTTAACTTAATGCCTCAGAAAACTTGAAACCGATTTGGACCGGTGAATTATTGAATAGGAGATGACTTTTGCTTCCTGCATTTTGGTCACACGGCACCATGGAACTGGCACTGTGTGCACAAAAGGTGATCCCACAAAAGTTTTGCCGCCCAGTCCCTCCGGTGGCCCGGCTCGCTCTCGCAAAAATGGGGGAAAAAGTCAAACATTTTCGGCAGTCACTAGTCAGACGAAGGGAGCCAGGCGTAGTCAGGAGATTGGCACGCCAGCACAGACAGGGACACAGACGGTCGGAGTGTCCTTTTGAAACTTTAACTCACATCAAATAGGCATACAATTTGTCTGAATGCATTTTGGGGAGACGGGATGAGCTCGGATGAGAAGTGATCCTGCACTCGGCTGTGTTTGCGGTTCAATTATTTATTCCGGGCGGAGGGCGTCCGGGGATATCCTTCGTCTTCATTCATGCAGTCGGGCGCTGCCCGGGAGCAATGATTTATGATTTCGGTCTTCGGTCTTCGAGATGTGGCGGCCAGTGTGCTGGGCTCTGAGTGTGAATGAAATGCCCTGTGGGATTGCCCCAATTCGGATCTCGAATCTCGAATCTCATCTGGTGGTGGTGTGCTGCTTCTTTTGCCCTTCTTCTCGGTCATGTTCTGTGCCCTCCCTCGCCACTGGCTCCATCATCGCCATCATCCGGGGAATATTGCAACTCATTGTGAGCGGAATCAGCCACAACAACAGCAACGGTCGGGCGATCCCATGGACAGTGCGGTGTCTTACCCTCGGTTGCGGTGGTGATGTGTATCTGCTGCTGCCAATAGCGAGAGAAATATGGGAATGACGAATGCTTTCTTTCAGGTAACTGGGGACTTCGTTGGCTGCACACTGCAACTTGACGAAGTCTAGCTTATGGCAATTTTTCTTCGAGCCAGCAGGGATGACAGTGGGTTATGCTCCTCGTTTTTTACTATCCGCCGGCGGTTTTGGTTCGGTTGGTGATGGCTTTGCTCTGGGACCTGATACATCTCGGCTGCGACGGATGGAGCGGATTCCCTGCTGAAGATTGCCAATATGATGCGAATCCAAGGGAGATTATTGAAACAAAAGGGAGACCTTGGCTGACGATAAATTTACTGTGAACTGATGTTTTGTTTTCTTTTCTTTTTGGAAAAGAGGGTATTGAAAGTGGTCCGTTTCCCGAAAGTCTTTGACTTCATGTCGTAAGCTCACATCGGGGGTGTAAGTTGAGATAAGTAGGTGGTTTTACATAAACATTGGTGCACTAGAGAACCCTCTGTCTTCATCTCTGGAGAAAAACGCGCCATAATCATTCCTAAGGATTTGAATAACGATTGCATGATGCGGAGATTTGTTGAACTTCATTAAAATTGTCTTCGTGCTCAACGTTGTACATTTTGCCAGATAAAAAAACATGAACCTTGCGGTACCATAGAGAAATTGAAAATTAGTTGCTACAGATTATTTCTCATTTTTACGAACCATCTACGATTTGTAAGATAAGCTAGTCAACCATTTCGAGATCAGAGCATATCGAGTCTTCAACTTAAATTCTTGCTCCCATGGAATGTGCGCAAAAATTGTACAGAAATAAGTTGATCTTCCACTAGTAGGACCATGTTGACATTCTGATGTATGTCTTCGGGCTTCAGATTTTTTTTTATCTTAAGAATAGCCTCGAATATGTTCGGGATTAGTCGAAGCTTTGCTATAGGTCTGTAGTTGACGGCAGAACTCCTGATTCCAGACTTGTGAATTGGGGTGATGAACTATTCTTTCCTGCAATCATAAAATTCGCTGCGGTTTAGTGACACAAGCGATAGACTCAATAACACATGTACAAAAAATTACAAATTGGTCTCACAAAGTTGGGGTGACAATGGTCACTTATCATATAAGTCTGAGTTGCTCATATATTTCAAAAGGCTGCCAAATTATTCTGTAGGTCTAGGATGTTTCGAACATGAAGCGGCCTTAAAAAAGTCATGTTATCCTGAAACTCAGCATCGTACAACTGCAACAGACGTCAACAACATATTGTGAAACCGAAGGAAGCGTTAAGATAATAAGCTGACAGCAGCACTTTCTGGCTATGAAGAGGAACCTCTCGAATTTTCTAAAAAAGGCGACAAGTAGCACGCCACTGCCTACATTGTCAAGGGAGTCACCAGCTTCCTTGTTCAACAAACAGCTGATGCCCACGAGTGTTCGCTGTCACTGAGCTCAAGCTATTGTGCAAAATTATGGGAAAATTAAATCTGTAACAATCGCTCAATTACCATGGTGACTGATATCGTACTGATCGTTCATAATATAATAATAATATGGGTGGCGCTACAGCCCGTAGGGGGCCAGGGCCTAGCTTCTCAGCAACCACTCGTGTTGTGCGTGCTATTGTTATCTCTCAAATGGAAGGGACCTACAGTTTTATGCCGAATCCGAACGGATTTGTTTTGAGAAGCTTTCTCTAGACAGGAAATACTCTTTGAGCATTGTCAGTGACTCGAAAAAGGTGGGGTCGTGAAAATTGTTTTCGTCGCACAGAGCAGGAATCGAACCTACGACGTCGAGGTTGGAGCCGACGCACATACCCACAACGCCACGGGCCACCACACTGATCGTTCATATTACCGATTAGAGGAGAGTTGGTAAGTTGTGACCAAATTTGATTGTCCCGAGAGTTCACTACATTTTATTTCCGAACATCTGGTACAACTACCATATGTACCAGAATTTGAATATACACTTTTTTGTGTTGGAGGTGTTGATACTACACTTAACACTCAGACTCAAGACTTATCCATTGTACTATCAAGCAACAATCTAGAATTGCAGAAGTTCCCTGCTGGAAGATCAGCAGCAACCTGAACCTAGAAAAGGCATGACATCGGCAGAGGGTGTGCTCTGCCATGTCGTCGTCTTCTCCACAGGTGTCGCAGAGGGTATCCTCGCATAAGACAAAGTACATCTAAGTGTTTGGCAAAGATGTAGTTACGCGTTAATACGCCGGTAAGTCATCTGCAGTTTTTTATGTCAAAAGACAACAATAATACCGCGGAGTTCTTGCAGACGTTTGTGAGTAAATGCTCTACATCTGCAGAGTCATGCCATCTCCGATTGTGCTCTCGAGAGGCGCAACCGTCAATGAAAGCCCTAACCACAGACGTAGGTAGTCCGAGCGCGGGTTCAGGTCCTGAGAAACTTGCCTCTGATCCTTGTCTAGCAAGTTCATCAGCGATCTAATTTCCAGTGATTCCTTGGTGTTTTGGGATTCAGATTGTAGGCGAAAGTAAAAAGAACATATTAATTCAAAAGAAATGTAAAAACAAAGCACACAGTGTAGAACTGAATCTTTTGACCATTCAGTCAGCGACCTCTGTTGACAAAAATAATAATATTCGGACCATCTGATCAGGTTATCGACGGGATATCGCTTTGCTATAAATACAAGCAGAATGCAATTTTGGTGGCGAAATAAAGACAACACCGCCTGTCAAACAAGTGTTTCATTTTTTGCGCCACCGCTTACCCGCTCTCTAGAAGATGCATTTTACTGCCAATCAAATTCAGAGTGAATTTGCATTCTTGAACTGTGTTCGAAGTAGTTAAAATGTTGAGTAAGGCCTTAAGCACAGCCTTCCATCTGTTCTTCACAATACAGTTTATTGCCATTACGATCGCATAGGTTTCCGTTTTGGTTAGAAAATATAATGCTTGCAGCCTCCATTCCTTGGCACGACCATAGTCAAAAAGACTACGTTTAAATTTTCGCCGTCACTAGTACCACCTGGTGTGGTGTGCCATGGCGTTGTGGGTATGTGCGTCGACACCAACCTCGACGTCGTAGGTTCGAATCCAGCTCTGAGCGACAAAAATAAGTTTCACGACCTCAACTCTTTCGAGTCACTGACAATGCTCAAAGAGTATCTCCTATCTAGAAAAAAGCTTCTCAAACTTGGCCGTTCGGAGTCGGCCTAAAACTGTAGGTCCCTTCCACTCGTGAAAGAACAATAGCACGCACAACACTAGTGGATGCTGAGAAGCTAGGCCCTGGCCCTCTATGGGCTGTAGCGCCACCCATATTATTATTATAGTACCACCTGGAGCAACAACTTGTTGTTCTCATTCCTTCGCCCATTTAACGTCGATGCCGGGTTTTTGGCTCGATGTCTCAGCTAGTCTTGTTAGACCAAGGCTCTCCGACTCTATAGCCCCTCCGCCACGATAAGACAACCAGAGGGTCGTACTGCCGGCAACTTCTAGGGAATGAAGAGAATTTATTGTTGATGATAATGATTTTTGCATATCAATTCCGAATACATTGATGGTCCTCCACCTGCGCTCTTGTAAAAAGGAAACAAGCAACAATGATCTCACTAGCAGTGACGCCCTACAAGAAGGGCCAACTAACATCCCTATAAGTAGTAAGATTGTCAGTTGTGCTAAACGCAATGCCAAGTCATAGCTAGGCGATTACATTTCTTCAATCCTTGTGAAAAAATCGAATTTTTGCCCAACTCTAGCAAATATGTCTAGCTTTTTGATTATCGTTTCGTTTCCTACAATTACTGCAAAGTGTATATTCTGTGTGTTACCTGTAACGTCTAGATAGGATTAGAACTCAAATGTTTCTTGAATTTCACCACCTTTTGTTAGTAAAGACATATGCTTTGATCATCCTGACTTTTCTCTCTTTCTGACTCCAGCCGCCTTCTCAGCCCAATCCTTGCATGTCCACTCGTAGTCAGCTTGCGTTTTCGGCTTTTTCTCCCCTATTCCACTGTCTCTATCTAACATGCACACGTCATATTCTGAAAGTAATAAATTACCAAGCGAACAAGACTCCTTGAAAAAACATGAATAATTTGTTTATATCCGTAAATAAAAATGTCTCATTAATTAGTAAACACGAATTTTTGGTTAACTTTTTCTAAAACTTTTTTAGACCTGTTTATTAAATAAAAGTTTCTTGTTCAACGTTTTACATGAATATTCCACGCTACATATGCTCTGTCCTATCAAATGCAATACCATTCATGAATAAATTGTAGCTCTACAGAAAACTTTTCCATATTAATAGGATTTTCCTTTTGTTAAGGCAGGACCAGGCTCTTCGTAGTAGTTGAATATCTTTTTCATTTGGTCAGATAAAGGATTACTTTCTAAGCCGTCGTCAATTTTGTCAATTTTCTACAGCTTTTCATAGACGGAGACTTTTTTGGTTTTTAAGTGAAGGTTTAACTCCCATTGAAATAGTATTGATATACAAAATACTTGAGGTCCTAGCCACTTAAGGGCTGTAGCGTCACGTATTAATTTATTATAATAAATAGATGTCCGCTAGCTTCTCAGCAAACACTTTTGTTGTGCGCGCTGTTGTCATGTCCCGAGTGGATATGACCTAAAGTCTTATGCCTAGTCTTTAGACATTCACAGTGACTCGAAAGAAGTGGTTGTCGTTCATGTGTGTTGTTTTGTTGTAGTCAGGGAACATGATTGCTTTTTTAGTTAGAAAACTAGCTAGTTCCCATGCTCAGTCCTTTCAACGCCATGTGGTGCTTCTTTTTCACAGCATCCGCGTAACATCACTGTTCCGAAATAACATGAACATGAAATAACAGCCAACACATTTGTTAGAGTCGACATTAGACTTGACAATACCTTTGTAGTGGCCGCCAAGAAGGTTAAAGATTTAATTATGGCGATTAAATAAAAAAACTCATCAACTCTGTATTCTCTCTCATAATGTCAGTCTTAGCTTCTATCATCATTAAGAAGTTTGGCCACTTAGAGAATTATAGGTCTTGCAGACTGAAGCTTACCCGTGCCTTTAATATGCGTCATGATGACAGCTCATGAATATGTTCATTGAGAAGAATGATTCTGAGATTTGCAAAATTGTCATTTTTTTACGCTTATTCAAAATATGTCACTGCCATCGCTGCAGAAAGGTGAGGCATACAAATTTACAATGATGTGATGTACTTTAATGGTTCTCGGAAGGACTCTAGTTACATACAAGCGCATTAATGGTTGCATGATGCCTAAAAACACCACAAAAACAAGCTTACCGTCACTCGCTTTCGTGAGTCATCGTAACTTTGATTGAAACTCAAGCTTTGGTTATAAAGGGTAATTTTTTAAAAGTAGGAAAGTTTAAAAAACACATAAAATTCAAAAAAATTATTTGAATCGATAGTACGGTCCATGTAATTCAATGTTTGAAGATTATTTCATGCAAATGTTGACCTTGACTGCGCCTCAAATGGTCCATCCGCTTAGTCCACTTTTGGCATACTCTTTCCAACATTTCGGCCGGTATCTCACGAATAAATGCTTCAATGTTGTCTTCCAATGCGTCAATTGAAGCGGGCTTGTCTGTATATACATGAGCTTTAACATAGCCCCACAAAACGGCACGATCTAGACGGCCAATTGACCGGTCCCGAACGTGAAATAAAATGTTCACCGAAGTCGCCTCTCAATAAGTCCATTGTTGCGCGTGCTGTGTGGCATGTGACCGCATGTCATGCAAGTCTAGCTCTTGCATTTAGGGCAAAAAAAGGTTGAATATCATCTCACGGTAGCGCTCACCATTCGCAGTTACGTTACGATGCGTCATCTTTGAAGAAGTACGTTCCAATGATGCCAGCAGCCCATAAGCCGCACCAAACTGTGACTTTTTCTGGATACATTGGTAGCTCTTGCATTGCTTCTGGCTGATATTCACTCAAAAATCGACAGTTCTGCTTATTTACTTACCCATTGAGCCAAAAGTAAGCTGACCATAATGTGGAAGAAGCGTGCGATGAACTTTCTTAACAGAGCACACATTTTGATAATAAAATTCAATAAAGACACAACCTATCCACCCGGGCTTCTGCCCAAATCGTCCATCATCACAGACCTTACTGCACTTCCAAAAAACTCAACAGATCACAGAACCTACCGGCGCATGTTTAATGAAATTAAATGTCTACGTCCTGATTGGGACATCTTTTTCACAGATGGATCTAAAAGCGAAGATGGAACTGCATTTGCGGTCGTTAATTCCGAAGGGCACACACAGTACAAGGGCCTTATACCAGACTTTTGCCCAATATTCACAGCCGAGGCCATGGCAATTCTAAAAACCATAGAAATTGCACGTGCCAAGAAAACACTCATCTGTACAGACAGTCTATCGACAATTGAAGCCGTTCTTAACATTAAGTGCAGGAACAAGATCATAAGCTACATACGGGACAATCTAATTGGGTGTAAGAAATGCAAACTTGTTTGGATCCCTAGTCACATAGGTATTGAGGAAAGCGAAGCGGCAGATAAAGCTGCAAAAATCGCCGTCAAAGAACCCCTTCTTACTTTTTTCATTGACAACAAATGTGACATCGAAAGGAAAATAAAAAAATATGGTTGGAAAAAAATAGAAATCGATGGATGAATTATATCCACCTCTACTCTTCCATCAACCCAAAAGGGGAACGTGTCATCTACCCAACCAAACCGACAAAAAACATGATCAAATGCTTTATACGCCTCCGTCTTGGACACACAATTACTACAAATAGCCACCTTATCACCAAAAACAACCCCCCAAATTGCCATATCTGCCAAAGCAGCGACATATTAACCATTAAACATTTAATACACGATTGCCCAACAATAAATTCTCTTTCAAGAAAACTCTTTCAAGATACAAGCCTCAGTGAAATACTCTCTTCCCCCTCGGATGTCAACATAGGATTAGTTTATAAATTACTCACGATCGTTAACTTGGAAAGTAGCATATAATGTCAATTTGTTAATTTAAACCGGCCGAAAGCCCTGGTAACTAGTGCCGCAGTATTTTAAGACCTTAATTTGCAATTGATTACACTTAAATAAATAATAATAAAAATAACAAAAATTCAATAATTTGCAAGCGTTGTTCGTTTGTAAGACGATTCATGGTTAAATTATCGACCAAACTGAAGATGTTTGACAGTGAAACAAAACACGACACGTGGGTCAGCTGCTTAAACCAGTGTTGGCAAAGAGATACTAGCTACAAAATCACCCTGTATTGCCTAAGCTGAGGTAAATAAGTTGTAACGAAAATATTCTAATGGGTCTGGAAACATTCAAAATTGTCTCTGCATATTTTACGTGATCCTTAATACCTTACAGTGTTTATAATCCTTAGGACACGACGGCAACAATCCTAAGACTACGAGGATCGTTTTCAAAACAAAACGCAACAACTTTACCAAGTAGCAACGCAGTACCATAGCATACAGGAGCTCCATTAACTTTGATATTCAATGGTAAGTGGGTGCCCTCACCGTGTCCGGCTCATCCCTCACCCCATTCGTCACCACCTCGTTCCTCGTCCCCAGCTAAATCATCTCGCAATGAGTTAGTCGGCAGTCAGTGTTAGCAACGTAAAAACCATTTATATCCTTCCTTAGTTAAACATTCCGAAAATAGAAAGTGTTCATCTCCAATTACATTGCCCATTGGTTGGAATCCCAAGAACCTACAGCACTAAGTGAGCCCGAATAATGGCCACATCGGCCACATCTCCCACCCACACACATACGAACCTGCCCAGGGACACAATGATGTACAGCTAAAACCAAAAAAAAAACGAGGAAGAAATGAAAATCTCAAGAGCTTCAGTTGCTACGGCCACAAACACCCCACATTCACATCGAGAGCACACCCGCCGCCCGTTCCACGCTTAACCCACACGCCACCTCCGCCCACCACCACTCCCACTGTCCTGCGGTTCTACTCATTAAAGTAAATTAAGCATTACCAACTTGAAGCACATACAGAGGACGGTGGCATAAGGAAACCAATTGAAAAGACAACTCGCAAGGAAGGATGGCCAAGGGAAAACAGAATTAATCATCGGCCCGCCCTCCGCTCCGCCGACGACGACGTCCGCCACCACTAACTACTTGTTTGGCTTTTGTTTAATTGCATTAAATTTATTTCGCTTCAGTCGAGGCAACAACAAAAACGCCGTTGTTGGTAAAAAGTTTTATTTGCAGCTCCTTTGCCCACGCCGCTGCCACTGCCACGGTCGTCCTGCACTGTCCTCTCTCCCGCTCTGAAATCATACGCCCCGGCCACAGAGCAGAGCAACATTTTTCTATAAATAATTTGCACTGCCAGTGGTTAGGGATACTGCGGAGGAGCCCGTATTCTTGCCCTGCTCCTGCAATTAACGCCATAATTGCAGTGGCTGCTGTTGACTATTTCGAGGGTTGCTAGAATCCCTGACTGATTGTGCAGTCGTACGTGTCGTGGTTTCGTGCTCGAAAGGGACACTCTTCGGCGACAGAGCGCGCGTCGTCGTCAGTCACAGTCAGTCACATGGGTCGCCAGTGTGCTGGTAAGTGAAGGTAATCAAAAACTTCATCACTCATTCATTTGCCTCTGTTCAGTTCTTGTCATGTTTCGCCGCAGGTACACGATGGTCTGTCGTGTGAGAGGGAACTTTTCCATTGATTTTCAAAACTTGAATGTCGCTTAATTGAAGGACGCATGTTGGAAGATGTGGTTCTTTAATTCTGGGTCTCTTATGGGAGCACCAACGTCATTGGGTGTGGCTGCAGTTGTGGGTTAAGTGATCGGGAGCGGTTGCTATTGAATATGAGTGCAGAGACACAACTTGTGATCACAGTTCTAT
Source organism: Eristalis arbustorum (assembly GCA_916610145.1). Taxonomy (NCBI): domain Eukaryota; kingdom Metazoa; phylum Arthropoda; class Insecta; order Diptera; family Syrphidae; genus Eristalis; species Eristalis arbustorum. The sequence continues at coordinate 7,198,435 of OU744317.1, forward strand.
TCAATGAACCATTAGAATATCACGTCCATATGTAGCATCTACCAAAAATGCGATCCCACAACTACACAGAGTTATTCCGTTCAGCCTACAAGATCATGCCCGGTGTACTGTGTGAACGTGGGAAAAGCCACCAGGCACAGGATTAAGTGGCATATGCCAAAGTGGCTTCCGGCTCGGCAAGTCGACGGGGAAACAAATGCTCACACTAAGGGAAATTCTGGAGAACACGAGCGAGTTTCAAATTGATTATTTGAAGTTAAATACAAGAATGACATACTTTTTTTTGTTCGCCGCAAGCCGCGTTGTTGCATACCTCACATGATATTTCTGACATTCTGCGAATTTTTGATGAACAATATCTCATCTCTTCGTAGGCTTTCCTTCATTCGCCTGAATTCTATTGCCACTAGCATTGGGTAGCAACTCTGAAATATTTTCGCTAAGAGTCCCCTTCCAAGTTGGCGCATCTAGCCGTTTTTCCATATGCGTTGTGTGCTTAGATTGTTCATGAAATTTTTACGGCTGAGAGGTTTTTCATTTCTTGACTGGATATTGAGACAGTAAATGACATATGAGTCAACGAGGGCCATGCTAAAAATGTCATAGAGCACCATCATTGGCCACCTGCAATGTCTGGAGCTTGACTTATATAAGCACATTTGGTCCAACGTGTCCACACCGCCCTTCGTATCATTTTTGGTTTTCCATTTGTCTTGTTAATTATACCAAATATTACATTTTCGTTAGCTTTGGTTTATATGACCGTCCTAACAGAACTGCCTACAAGACGTCGGCCTCCAAAACGAAATCTTCACAATCATTTTTACATTCTGAAGAAATGACTTCTAAATTTTCCAGCAACAAATTCTCAATTTCACTACAATTCAACACTCCTCTGTTTGCCATGACAATGAAATAAAATAACTAAAAAAAAATCTGCAAATAATAATAAAAAGTTTTTTTTTTAAAAAATATGTCACAAAAGTTACATAAAAGACACGCTATAACTTGTCACCACAGGTACTTACCGTCGCACAACGACCTTAACAGGCAAGCTCCGACCACCGACTGAGCAGATTGAGGCAACCTTACACTTTGCTTGCGCGTAGATTCAAGGGTTAAAAAAGCATACTACAACATTCATCGTAAGGACCAATTCGAAACACAGATCAATTTAGGTATGCGTCTACATGTGATTATATCGTACCATGCCCACCACCACGTCCTCTGATCCGTTAACCACCTCCTTTCTATTGCCCAGAATCATGGCAAGCAGTCATGTGACTTCTTCAATTTGCCAGAGAAGATAATACGGAGGTCAGCTGTATGCATGGCAGCCCCTTAATTTTACAAGTCAGACGAACGTACCGTAGTGGAAGCTTTTGCCGCGATTGAAGAACAGGCGAATCGAGTTGGTCATAAGGTCTATGATGATGGGACGAAATGTGTGCTTTCAAGCAAGAGGCGCCTTGTCACATCCCATGTGGGGAAACCACATAACGATCGACAGGCAAAATTCAGAACTAATGTGTGTCAGGTGGGAAACGTGAACTCCACTAAAGACATCCTAGTGGAGATCCGACGCAGAATCGAAACAATCGACAAGAAACCTTTGTCAGCAAATGCTACTTCGGTTAGTCGAAACAACTCTTCTTCTTCTTTGTGTGGCGCTACAGTCCGGGGTGGACCTGGGCCTCAACCAACATGCCTCTCCAACTAGCGCGATCCCTGGCTAGCTGTCTCCAGTTTCGCACACCAAGTTGGTTGAGGTCCTTCTCCACTTGGGTGCGCCACCTTAAACGCGGGCGTCCTCTGTTGCGTTGCCCGACAGGTTCGGATTCGAAGATTCTTCGGGCCGGAGCTGTGGTGTCCATACGCTCTACATGACCTAGCCACCGTAGGCGTTGGATCCGTAGACGCCTAACTAGGCTCATGTCGCTGTACAGCCCGTACAGTTCGTGATTGAATCTTCTCCTCCAGAACCCGTCAACACAAACAGGACCAAAGATCGTGCGTAGAACTTTTCTCTCAAAGAGACCAAGGACTTCTTCATCCGCTTTCGATATTGTCCATGCCTCCGCGCCGTATAGCAGGACTGGGATGATCAGAGTCTTATATAGAGTCAACTTGGTTCTTCGAGAGAGGGCTCTATTACTCAATTGCCTCTTGAGCCCGAAGAAACAGCGGTTGGCAAGAGTTATCCTACGCTTGATCTCGGTACTGATGTTATTAGTACAGTTTACTCCGGAGCCGAGGTAAGTGAAGTCCTTGACTACCTCGAAGTTATAGCTGCCCATTGTGACGCTCTGTCCAAGACGTCGATGTTGTATGTCCTTTTTTGAGGACAGCATATACTTCGTTTTGCCCTCATTCACCGCCAGACCCATTTTAGCCGCTTCCGTCTCAATGTTAGCAAAAGCCTCACTGACGGCTCGCTGAGTTCTGCCAATCACGTCAATGTCATCGGCGTATGCTAACAATTGCACGGACTTCTGGAAGATCGTGCCTCTAGTGTTGGCGTGTGAGTTTCGCACGATCTTCTCCAGGACGATGTTAAAGAAATCACATGACAGCGCGTCGCCTTGTCTAAAACCTTTTTTGACATTGAAGGTCTCGGTGAGTTCGTTACCGACCTTGATGGAGCAGCGAGAGTTCTCCATCGTCATCCTGCACAGCCTGACGAGTTTGGCAGGAATGTCAAAACTAGACATGGCGTTGTATAGCTCGTCTCTATGCACGCTGTCATATGCGGCCTTGAAATCGACGAACAGATGGTGAGTGTCGATTTGCATTTCTTGGGTCTTTTCCAGGATCTGCCGTAGTGTGAAAATTTGGTCTGTTGTGGACTTTCCTGGCCTGAAGCCACACTGATATGGACCTATCAGATTATTAATGAATGGCTTCAGGCGGGTACACAAAACGGCAGAGAAGATCTTATATGCGATGTTAAGAAGACTGATCCCTCGATAGTTGGCGCAGTTGAAGGGGTCTCCTTTCTTGTGGATCGGGCAAACGATACTGAGATTCCACTCGTCGGGCATGCTTTCCTCAGACCATATCTTGCAGATGAGCTGGTGCATGCGCCCAACCAGATCATCTCCAGCTGCCTTAAATATTTCAGCGGGCAGACCGTCCGCTCCAGCAGCTTTGTTAGACTTCAGTCTTGATATTGCTACCTTGACCTCGTCTAAGTCTGGGGGACGGTATTCACGTCTGTCATCGTCCAGATTGAGTGGAACATTCTGCCTGACAGCGGTATTTTGGTCCTCATCGCCGTTTAACAGTCTGCAGAAATGATCTTTCCAGATTCTCAGTATCGACTGCGACTCTACTACCAGATGTCCATTTCCATCCCGACAGGCTTCTGTCCGAGTTTTATATCCATTGGATAATTGTTTTACCCTTTGATAAAACTTTCGGACGTCATTCCTGCCATAACACCTCTCCATCTCCTCGACCGCGCGCTTCTCATGCTCTTTCTTTTTTCTTCTGAGAAGCCGGTGCTCTTCCCTTCTCTGCTGTTCGTAGAGCTCACGAACAGCCCTCGTTGTTCGATGCATCGTTGCCTTGTAGGCCTCCTGTTTGGCTGCATGTGCCTGCCTGCACTCGTCGTCAAACCATGGGTTCCTTCTAGGTGGTGTCGTAAAACCCAGCACATCAGTGGCAGCTTCTTTGATGGCTTCTTGACAACGACTCCATTCTTCTTCGATGGTTTGTGCAGGCGGCGTCGAACTAACAGAGAGTTTCTGGGAGACTCGGTCGGCAAAGATCCTGGCAGTCCGCTGCGATTGTAGCTTTGCGACGTCAAACCGTGGTGTTCGTTCTCGACTCCGCTGTTCTCGTGATATCCTGATTCTTACCTTGGCTACAACAAGGAAATGGTCCGAGTCAACATTGGCTCCTCGGAAAGTTCGGACATCGAGAATGCTGGAGGAGTGTCTGACGTCGATCGCAACGTGATCAATCTGGTTGACGGTTGATTGATCTGGGGACCGCCATGTCCCTTTATGGATGTTGAGGTGTGGGAACCGCGTGCTAGCAACAGAGAGGTTACGTCCCATGACAAAGTCCACCAGCCTTAGTCCGTTACTGGACGTGGTGTCGTGTAGGCTGTGTTTCCCTATGACTTTAGCAAAGATTTCTTCTTTACCCAGCTTAGCATTGAAATCTCCTAGAACGATCTTGGTGTCAAAGCTGGGGCATTGATCGTATGTTCTTTCTAGGAGATCATAGAAGTCATCTTTGCTACTATCATCTTTGTCCTCTGTCGGGGCGTGGGCGCATATCAGGCTGATGTTGCCGAATGTAGCCTTGATGCGGATTGTTATGAGGCGTTCGCTTTTACAGTCAAAGCTTAAGACTTTTTGCCTAAGTCTGCCTCGAACAACAAATCCACATCCAAATAGGCGCCTCTCTCTGCTGCAATCACCGTAGTAGATGTCGCAGTTTTTCATCCTCTTCTTGCCCGGCCCATTCCATCGCACTTCCTGGATGGCGGTGATATCTGCTTTATAGCAGTCAAGGGCCTCCGCGAGTTCTTCGGCTGCACGTGGCCTGTTAAGAGACCTCACATTCCACGTGCAGAACCGAAAAGCATGGTCATTTGTTCGTTTGCTGGGGTCGTCAACAGTAGATCGGTCAGTATCCGAGGCAAATAGTCGTCTCTGAACAAAATTTTTTTTACGTGGTGAGGGTGTTAACCCCACGCACAACCCCCAGCTGGAAGGCCAGGCCCATTTATTTTACCCTTGGGCGAAGGGTCCGGATGACTCCGGTATCGGTAACCTCGCTGAGGTTGTGAGTGCCGCCGTTGACCCTACACGATAGGGTTCCTCCGCCGCCAACTCTACTCCAAAATCCCGATATGACCTTGAAGGCAACCTTTTAGATCTGAGCTCCGAATATGTCAGAGTAGCTCTAAAAGGAGGTGTACCAGGTAGCTCTGGATGTCGCCGTTGGCTAATCTGATGATAAGCTCCTCCGCCGCCATCCGTAGAGAAGATGAGCCCTGATACAGACTCATCCACTCTCCCCCTCTCTCGTTTGCAGCCGCCAATGACGTCCCACGGGGGTTGGGTACCCCATCTTCAGTCGAAGGTGCTCGGCTCCCGGATTTCACCACGGGGAGGTGAGAGTAGGAGTTCATTGACAGAGGCTAAGTGCAGACGCCTGTGCCTGCATAAGTCGCTTGTCAACGCTTCGAAATCCAGTCGAAACAACTCGAATGACCAAAATTCTAAACACTTATTGTGCCAGTCCTTGGCCGAAAGTTGGACGTGGGACTCAAAAACTGCCGAGTTGATTCTTGGTGCCTTACTTGCTTAAGTTGGCGCTGCAGTCCGGGGTGTACCTGGGCCTCAACCAACAAGCGTCTCCGGCCATCTGGATCTTTACGTAGCTGCCTCTAGTCAAGGCATCCGCGTCATAGAGCAGGACAGGATAATCAAGGTCTTATATAATTCAATTATGATAGTCAATTGCGGAGGGCATGGATCTGTGCATCCAGGGCAAAGCTGTTTATTGCTCTCAACTTGGCGAGATGCCAGCAACGATCCCTGTGAATGTACAGGACAAGTTGACATGCAGCATCGTCGCGACGCCCTCTGGATAGCCTCTACTATAACCGCTTAGAGGTGAACCCATGTATGCAGCGGCCCCTTCTCCAGGTTCGGGGGTTTCTACTTCAGAGACGACAATAAGCCTCGGTTACGGATGACAATACTGCTGACTACCATTGACAACGAAACAAGGACCACGATTTTCGGATCTGCACGTGGAATGTAAGGTCCCTTAACAGACAACATGCAGCCGAAGAACTTGCGGAGGCCCTAGAAGCATATAAGACTGACATAACCGCCATCCAGGAGGAGTGATGGGATGAGTTAGGCAAAAAAAGGATGAGAAACTGCGACATATACTACAAAGGCTAAGACAGCGCTTGTTTGGATGCGGGCTTGTTGTTCGAGGCAGACTTAGGCAAGCAGTCTTAGGGTTAAGTTACATTAGCGGGCGCCTCACAACAATCAGCATAAATGCAACATTCGGCAATATCAGCCTAATCTGCGCCCACGGCCCAACGGACGACAAAGACGACGATGGCAAGGACGACTTCTATGATCTCCTAGAAAGAACATACGATCAATGCCCCAGCTACGAGACCAAGATCGTTCTGCAAAGCTGGGCAAGGAAGACGTCTTTGCTAGAGTCGTCGGACAACACAGCCTACACGACACACGTCCGACAGTGGACTCAGGCTGTTGGACTTTGTGACGGGGCGAAACCTCACTGTAGCCAGCACGCGGTTCATTCACCTCAACATTGACGAAGGTCCCTGCTTCTCCAATATTCTCGATGTCCGAACGTTCCGAGGGGCAAGCATCGACTCGGATCATTACCTTGTTTTAGTCAAGGTCAGAACCCAGTTATCGATTGTACAACGGAGTAGCTCAAGACCAAAACAGTTTGACATCGGAAATATACAATCGCAATCGACCGCTTGAAACTTTTCCGATCGAGTCTTCCTGAGGTTCTCAGATAGTCCAATCCTGCCAGGCGAAACAATGCACGAACAGTGGAACCGTTCTCAAAATGCCAACCTGATGCTGCCTCTGATGTGTTGGGTCTTTAAACCCAGCCACCCAGAAAAAAACGCACTGTTTAACAACAAGTCTCGGCAAGCGCATTCAGCGAAGCTAGCAGCATATAAGGCGAAGAAAGAAGGAGCCTGAGAAGCGCGAGATCTGGGAAAATTGGGAGGGTGGTGCCGAAGAAATAATGTCCGAAAGTTTTACGAACTGGTAAAACAACTATCGGACAGATCCCTGTCGGAACGAAGAGGCACAACTCGTATTGAATCGCAGTCGATACTGAGAATCTTGAAGGATCACTTTTGCAGACTTCTTAACGGCGGTGCTAGCAGCTGCACGGATTTGTGGAATTTCGTGCCTCTAGTGTTGGCGTGTGACTCTTGCACGACATTCTCAAGTACAATGTTGAACAACTCACATGACAGTTTCCCCAGGGGTTTAGGCCAGGACCTGGTTCCTCAGGTTCGGGGGTTTCACTTCTCCATCGTGTAAAAGTAACTTTAGTTCAGACACCACATCAAGCCAATGGAAACAGCGCCAGTGCAGTCAAGGTGTTTAAGAAAAACTTCCGTCGAACTCCATAATTTCCCACCGGGATCTTGACATCTTAAAATCTTTTCAATTCGTTAAAGTTTCGCCCTCTGAGTGGAATATATGTATATTCAGGACCACCCCACATCCAAACGGCAATTAGGTTGGTACATCTGCTGAAAGGGTGAAAGTTTATATCAACTGAACTCTGCACTCGTACTTTGTCTGTTAATTTTCTCTTCACGGATCTGGTTCTCATCCGCGGCATATTGAAGAGGGCACACCTGCTGAAGTAGTTGCACACGAACCTCCTTGACGGAAACTTTCCTCACGAATATCACGACTCTTCAGTGTTGCTAATTATTATAAACCGAGATAAGTCTACAATCTACACACAAAACAGGGCTTGTCCTCCATTCGCTCGCGCAAAGTTTTCCCGCTGGCACATATGCTGGTGACCCGGTGCGAGTGGGCGGATGTCCTTGTCAACTCGGGACGCCACGATTAGCTTGTTGAAAGTCAGTGGCAGAAAGTTTTGAGCCCGCGATAGGAGACCCAAACAGATGCAGTGGTCCATTAAAGTCTTAATGTTGGCTAACTTTGTGTGTGGCACAACCGCGCGTATGGTTGACTTCGGAGGGGGATGTGCGAATTTAAAGATTGAAACGCATGATATGTCGGTGACTGTGCCAAAGCAAGTGTACACTAGACGTGCGATTTGTAGCGTGGGAAACATGGTGTAGTGGTTTTGTAAATGTACGTGCAGGGGTGGATTTGCGATGACACATCAACATAATGGACTGTGAAAGATGAGAGAGAGGGACTGGGAGTGGGTGTTCCCACTCCTGGGATTCAATGTTCATTAAATAGTGGACACATTAATTATGTGTATACGTCTGAAGTAGTACGCTGTGACATAATAGTGTGTGTCACCACGATCGTAGTTTTTGTCGGAAGCTGTGATGTTCAACATGACTGTGTTTTTACCCCTACGCCTAGGGAGCACTGGCTTTGGAATTGCAGCCCAGAAACGTGGCACCTTTGGTTACACTTGGGTATAGACGATGTCGATTATTCTACCGTCTCTGCACATACATCTCCACCTCCACCCTGCAAACGATTCTCATTGTCAGTTCAAACAGTAGCGTGCATGCGGACACGCGGTCTTCTTGAATTTCCTGACATTTTTAGATCCCACTGTACTCCTTGTAGATGACGTGATCAGACTTTTCCTCTGGTTGTAAACATCAAACATGGGTGCGTATACGCCTAAGTGCGCTCACATTAACCCAAACTAGCCTAGGACTAAAAAGAAAGGCATTTAGAAGCCATATAAGCTTGAAAAGCGTTTGTAATCGTGGCGTCCTGCTTCCACCAGTCGTTAAGATCAAGTGGTCTTGCGTCAGTGAAGGCTTCCTCTTTACAGCTGAGGTTCGGTATTCCTCACCTTCACCGAGGACAGTCACAGTTGAAGCGTCATGTAGCCAAGCTAGTGGCGTTCACGGACTGCATCAACAAACTTGTGCCATCTATCATCTAATACTCCTATGCACTTATTCATAAACATGTGCGTTTGCTTATATGAATGAGCAAAGTGTTTCAATTCGTTTTAATTTTTTTTAGATTACACGAATAATCGAATACGTTTAAGGCTGTCAGTCTGTGTGTGCAAATCACGTTTAATCAAACTATTGGCAGAGTGTTCACAAATAAAGGTATTTTAATTTTCAAAAACAATCAACTCGATGCAAACAGCAGTGACTGCAGCGTGGGAAGGAGTCGAAAAACGATTTTCTCTATCATTAGATTAAATTGTTTACATTTAAAATGCCTTAGGCTCATTTAAACGGAATAAATTATCTTCATAACAGTAAATTACGTTTGGAGTCAACTTATGATGTGTGGTTAACCGTGACCCCTGAGATTAGTGTTATAATGGTATTGACCATTTAGCTAAAGCTGTACATATTGTCAAATCCCACAATGACGCGAATTTCGGTTTGAATAAGTAATTCTCTGTGCCTCCAGAGTAGGCCTCGTACACGTAACGTGTCCTAGCCATGGGATAAGCCTCAAGAGTCCGCCCAAAAATTGCAAAAAAAAAACTAGCAGCAATAATGTGGAAATCTTTCAATCTAGACCTTGTCCAAAACTAATACTACAGCCACTAGTGTTGTGCCAATATTCGTTCATTATTTGAAGGGCCAGAAATTTATGTACGCAATCCGAAAGGCAAATTGGAAAACGGCTATGTTTACGCACCGAACATTGTCAGTGACTCGGCGGCAGTCACAGAGTCGTAGATTACAAAACTTTTTCGACATTTTCCAATAGCACCTGAGTTGATAAAAATGACGTCCTTCTTATTAATTGTTTACTTTCTTATTCCTTAGAGGAGCACATATATGGTACATGAAATTTACACTTTTCTTCAACTTACTTACTTACTTAGTTAAGGTGGCGCTACAGTCCGGGGTGGACCTGGACCTCGACCAGGAATTGTCTCCAGCTAGCTCTATCTTTAACTAGGTGTCTCCAATTTCGCACGCATAGTTGGTTGCGGCCCAGGTCCACTCCGTTCTTACCAACTCAGGTGCTATTGGAAAATGTCGAAAAAGTTTAGGTCCCTTTCCACTTGCGTGCGCCACCTGAGTAGTGGTCCTCCTCTACTACGTCGTCCCTCGGTGGTAGCATTGGTTTCCATCCGCACTACACGACCTAGCCATCTCAATCGTTGGATGTTCACTCTTCTCTTCCTCCACTCATCATCTATGAAGACGAGACCGAAAATCACACGAAGAATTTTTCTCTCGAAGCAACCAAGAGCAGCTTTATCCGCGCCATATAGCAGGACTGGGACGATTAAGGTCTTGTAAGACGTTACCTTGGTTGTTCGAGAGAGGGCTTTGTTTACCAATTGCTTTCTTAGCCCAAAGAAGCAGCGACTGGCAAGAGTTATTGTTCGTCTGATTTCAGTGCTGGTGTCATTATCTGAATTATCAATTCTACTGATGTCTAGGTAGACAAAGTTGTTGACTACCTCAAAGTTATACCTGTCAGCTGTGACGTTCTGACCGAGATGTCAGTGTTGGGTGTCCTTTCTTGTTGACAGCATATACTTGGTCCTCGTTTAGCGCTAAACACATCTTCGCGGCCTCCGTTGCAATACCCACAAAAGCGCCATTGACATCACGCTGCGTTCTTCCGATAATGTCAATATCGTTGGCATATGCGAGTAGTTGGACGGACTTCTGAAAGATTGTTCCTCTGGTGTTGGCGCTCGAGTTTTGAATAATTCTTTCAAGAACGATGTTGAAAAGGTCGCATGACAGCGCATCGCCTTGTCTGAATCCTTTTTTGACATCAAAGGTCTCGGTTAGGTTATTACCGACCTTGATAGAGCAGTGTGCATTTTCCATCGTCATCCTACACAAACGGACGAGTTTGGTAGGGATGCTGCTGGACTCTATAAATGCTATCATACGCGGCCTTAAAATCGATGAACAGGTGGTGGGTATCGATTTGTTGATCCTGGGTTTTCTCCAAAATCTGCCGAAGTGTGAATATTTGGTCGATGGTGGATTTTCCTGGCCTAAAGCCACACTGGTATGGACCGACCAGTTTGTTGACGAATGGTTTTAGGCGTTCACTCAGTACGGCCGATTAGATTTTGAATGCGATATTTAGGAGACTGATGCATCTGTAGTTGGCGCAGTTCAAAGAGTCTCGTTTTTATGAACTTACTTCAACTATATCCTGATAAAAGAACAGACACATTTGTTTAGGCGTCCACCGACGCCAAAAGAGACATCACATTAATGAAACTAGCATTAGTCGAAAGCTCATATATATGGGCTAGTGGAGGAATATGGTTGAAATGCTCGTGCTCATGAGCTCTGAAAAATGTAACCCTTCTGTCTAAAATTAGATCTGGCCAGACCATTTCCATTTTTGACATGTTCATCTTTACCAAATTTGTTGGCTTTTCAGTGTTTATATTTTTATTGCTTTAGTCTAGACAATTAATTGAAGAATCTGAGTGGATCAAAAAATTGTTTAGAACAGCTTCTAGAGTCAATCGAATACGTGTGGCGAAACCTACTTATTGACAGAAGGGTTAATGCATATATCAACACCCGAATGTTCCTAAATGCTGTTCCTTAAAACTTTTTACTCTCATAACTTCTTGACATGTCCCTATACAAACCGACCGATGCTGATTTTGAATACAATTGTTTTCATTATGATAATATTAGTATGGTTTAATTATGTATGGAACAAAATATCGGCCAAATGGCCGCCGCGACCTCGGCGACACCCCTCCATCCTATGATCCAAATTTCGCTGTCGCTGAAGCATAATTGACGGGCTACGTCGTTAATGTGCCGAATTATCTCATCCTAGCTCTTGAATTGTTGCTCGCTCACGACGTACACCTTGTCTTTCAAATAACCCAAAAGAATAAAATCCAACGGTGTCAAATCATATGATCTTGGCAGCCAATTGACATTGCCACCACATGAGATAACAAGGCCCTTTAATTTGTTGTGCAAAAGAGCCATTGTTTCGTTAGCTGTGTGGCAAGGGGCACGGCTCTTCAGTCACACTATCGCGAACAGCAGCAATATTTTTTGCAGTACGAGCTGTACGAGCATGCATACAGACCCGGTTTGCTCAAATTGTTGCTCGATTTTTCCCATTGTACGCACATTTGGACGATTAAATTGACCGACAAAGTCACGAAGTGCATTTTGATTTGAACGCCCATTTTCATAATATGCCTGAATAACTTTCACGCGTTGCTCGATTATGTATCTTTCCATGGTTGAAATTGAGTTAGTCTGAAATTGAGAAATGTCAAATGAAACGCACAAAAAAACTTGACGTTTAGGTGTGGTTCACATTCAACATCGGCCCTTAAAATTTAACCACCCTTTCTATTCATCAATAACTGCGACCCCTTTGTCAGTTTTTCTCCTGGTTTCATTCTTGACTACCTCAACAGCAGGTTATGTTGCAAAACGTACAATCTCATGCACCATAGTCAAGGGAAGCAATAAAATGCAGGAACACTCACTTGGGTGCAATTTTAAGGGGTTCTGTACGAAAAGTGAATCATTATAAACCCACGAAGCGAGGTGATGAGCCGTGTCATGGTCGAAGCAACAAGAATAATAACTTCTTCTTCTTCTTCTTCGTGTGGCGCTACAGTCCGGGGTGAACCTGGGCCTCGGTCAACAATCCTCTCCAGCTGATGCGATCCTTAGCCGGCTGCCCCCAATTTCGTACACCAAGTTGGTTGAGGTCCTTCTCCACTTGAGTGCGCCATCGGGTTCGTGGTCGTCCTCTATTGCGTTGTCCCACTGGTTCGGAGTCGAAGACTCTTCGGGCTGGAGCAGTGTTGTCCATGCGCTCAATATGGCCTAGCCATCTTAGGCGTTGAAACCGTAGACGCCTGAATAGACTCATGTCGCTGTGCAGCCCGTACAATTCGTGTTGAATCTTCTTCTCCAGGAACCTTCAACGCAAACAGGACCAAAGATTGAACGCAGAACTTTTCTCTCGAAGAGACCAAGTGCGTCTTCATCCGCTCTTGAGATGGTCCAAGCTTCCACGCCGTATAGCAGGACAGGGATGATCAAGGTCTTATATAACGTGAGCTTGGTCTTTCGAGAGAGGGCTCGACTACTCAATTGCCTCTTGAGCCCAAAGAAACAGCGGTTGGCAAGAGTCATTCTGCGTTTAATGTCGGTACTGATGCCGTTCATACTGTAAACTTGGGAGCCAAGGTAGATGAAGTCCTTTACTACCTCGAAGTTGTAGCTGCCTATGGTGACGTTCTGACCGAGTCGTCGATGTTGTGTGTCCTTTCTTGATGACAGCCTATACTTTGTTTTGCCCTCATCCACCGCTAAACCCATTTTTGCCGCCTCCGCTTGAATACAAGCAAACGCTTCATTGACGGCTCTCTGAGTTCGGCCAATCACGTCAATGTCGTCCGCATATGCTAACAGTTGAACGGACTTTTGGAAGAAAGAATAATAACTATACTTATTTATTTGTTTTTGATGAGCGACACATGCTTGGCATTTGTGAATTTATTTGAATTTGGCGGTACTGTGATGTTAGGCTCGTTATGTTTTGTTCACTTTGAGCTAGATCGATATTGATCTCTCTTTGCGTACGTGGACGATTTGGTGGGTCGTCACTTAATTTGTGTATCCCAAAATGTGCAGTATCTTCAAGAGAGGTTCATCGTCGGAGAGTCTCTCACTTATTTGCTCTTCGTACACTTTGACAATTTCTGGGTTGCTAAGGCGTGCAATGTCAACACTTCTCGTTGTTAGCTAGCACAGCTTTCTGATTCTGGACAATGAGGCTCTTATTTGTACTGCTACGAGTAAATGGTCAGAGCAGAGTTTTGTTTCGTTCTGTCGTGGCGTAGATAGTGGGTGCGTTGGTTAGACTGCTGATTGTTCTATGCTCAATCTGAAGTAACTTGGTGGCAGAAACCCAAATCACAGGTCCAACCTCACTTGCTAGAATCTGTCAGATGGAATGCATTCACAGTGCCTACTCGGCCAATTATACAATCATGCACAATCTGCATCGTAGTTGATTAGCTGAGTAGAAAGTCGCAGGCGGTAAGCCCTATTCGTACGACGGGATGGCGGAGTTTGGCTGTCCTTCGTTATAGAGGTTTCATGTTTGCATCCCAGCTTCCAAATCTGGTCCAGTCACCATTTGCGGTTGGGACCAACAATGGGCTTTCGCTGCAGCCCAATAATCTAAGCTAACCTAACTTCCGTTCGTTGCGACCAAATAATAAACCTGTACACCACTTATTTGAAGGTAGATACTTCTTAACATTGAAATGGGTGTGATGGTGGTGGGTTTCTGTTCTATTTACTGCTGCTACTGATCGTTTCAGATTGGGTCTTCGTTGATTTTGTTTTGTTTATCTCCACTCAATGGTGAAATGATATTTACTCAGCTGAACTTACCATATGTCTGACCATGTTAGAGTTATTCTCGGGTTGTCTCTGAGCTAGAAAGTTCGTATTTGGGGTGCAATATTGCATTCTAGAAGCCGTCATGTTCATCGGTCCTGTCTGCACCAGGACTCCTAGCTAAGGCCATCAAACTGATTCTTAGAAATGAACTCGAGAAACATGAATGACTAAACGGCCGATAATGATACAACACACGAGTGACAACCTTTGCATGGTGTCTCGCCAAATGTTTTCAGAACAACAAAAAACAGTTCTGTTCCGGCTAACTAATCACACGAGTCGTTACTAACTCTATAAAAGAATTCTCGAACATAAATGCACATCATCCGGGCCTCCGTGGATTCATAGAGTTCATTGCACAGAGGCTCTCCTCTCCCATGGCCTCAAACGTAGCCATCTCGTCCTTGATTCCGTTCATAGCTCGGCCATAACCGAAAACGGTATCATAATTAATCCCTCTTTAGCTAACATCGGGGGAAGTTAAGCGTTTTATTGACTCCCTAGATCCTGTCGACTTGATTAGAAAACAAAAGCCCAGTTATCGTAAAATTCCGCGCACTAAAGTCCTCGGTTATTACCACCGCGCCGCGACGACAGCGATTCTTGTGAGCTGCACCGTGCCGAGGTATTGTCGAAACGATAGAACTGCCAATTGGCATACGACCCCATCTGGCAATGGCCAAGAGCTGTGCGAAGCATCAAAACCGCCACGACAGCAATACCGCTGCTCTGTACCAAGAGGCAACTCGGGGCACAGCAAGCACTGCCGGGTGGCTGTAAACCTTTCAGCCGCAACAAATTCATCCCGCAGGGAAAACCAATTAATGACGGCATAAAGTGTACATACGTACGCGCGCGCATACCATTCCGTGGAGGTATGTGGAGGATGCAGTTACTTTCACGTTTGCTGATTTATGTACGTCGCTCGGTCCGTTCGACGCTTGACGCGACGGATCTGCGCAGCGCAAGGCCGGCCACCCGCCCGCACTCTCGAGGGCCATTAACTATTAATTTACACTTTACGAGATGGAATTCGTGTTCATAATGGAGAGCTCGCGTAAAACCGCCACTTCCACACCGGGGGCGGGGCGCGCACATGACGGAGATCCTTTTATAGGCTCATTATCCAGCCGACGCGGCTGGAATGCAATGATAGTGAGCATTTTGGGGCGGGATGGGTGGCAGTAGTGCGCCCCAGCCGGAGAAACTCAGTTACGCGAGAAAGAAGAGTGAGCGAGTGCGCAAACCACAAAGCCGGTGTTTATGCATTTTTAATTATCAATTAATAAGCTAAAGCCCGACGAGGCACACTCACACACCTTGGCCAAGTTACAGCACGTACAAGCCGGAGCCGGATTGGGAGAGGGGGTGCCTCTATTATGAGAATGTCAACAGCACCGATTAATACACCGCACACTTTGGTGAAAGATTGATGTGTTGCGGCATCACGGGCAGACGACCAACGTCGATGGCGATGAAAATGCGGTTGTTACCCATTCTCCGGCTAAGAGTCTGCACACAAAGATGGGCGAGAGCGCCACTCACACCACACCACTCACGGTGACGATATACAAATTTTCCAAAGCGTTAATCTAAAACGGTTCTCAATAGGATGCAGGTACACACCAGAAGAATGTTTATCCTTGCCACTTGTGTGTTGTGTGCTCTGCAGTGGCGCCCCTTCCTATCGGGCGGACGCGCCTCTCTGCGCAGCAACAGTGGTCCTGGTGTGCTGGCTTTCTCGGCCGGGATGCAGTGTTTGTGTGGACCGACTTTCGGTTCCAAGGCGACACCACTGTTCGGAGGGCACAAGCTTCGAAAGAATGTAGTCACTTTTTCTTCCATTTTCCGAGGAAGCGCACTGCAGGATGTCGGTACCGGGGCACCTTTTAGGTGTTTGCAGTGATTTCCAGTGGCATGCGGGGCGGGTATTGCAGTCAGGGTAACTCCAGCCAATGTATGTACCTACGACGATATCACACTGAGGTCTGGGCCTTTGTCTAGGGGTATTGTAAGCTGAACTGAATGCCGGTCGTCTCGAATCCACGTTATTATCATACTTCCAGCACTACCACGTGTAAGGCCGTCGTTGGCGGCGAACCGCCGTTCAGGGATGCCACTTTAACTAGATTGGGAGTCAATTTAAGCTGCCCGTTGAATGGGAGCTGGGCAATAAAATGGTGGTGCTTGTTCCCTTTTGGAAAATTATCTGACGCACAGGTTGAAAATTAATCAGGTAATGTAACTAGAGGACAATTTGACCTCGAGAGAGTAGATCTCCGCAGTATATACCATTGTTACTCGTTTACAGCTTGTATACACACACTAAAACTTACTATGCCGCATCCTTATCAATTTCAGGCCTTGGAAGTCCACCATCCACCACATATTCACACTTAGGCAGATCCTGGTAAAGACCCAAGAAGTACAGATCGCCACCAACCTCCTATTCGTTTCTTTCAAGGCCGCATATGAAAGCGTGCGAAGTGACGAGCTATCCAGCGCCATGTCTAGTTTTGACATTCCTGCCTAACTCGTCAGGTTGAGGCGAGGAACTCTCACTACTCCAGCAAGATCGTCACGGAGTCTCAGGGTGACACATTATCCCCAGTGACTTCTTCAATATCATACTTGAGAAGGCCGTGCGAAACACGTACGTAAACACCAGAGGCGCGATTTTCAAAAGGTCCCTTAAGCTGCTTGCTTACACGGACGACTTTGACGTGGATAGCAGAACACAGTACGGGCGGTGCAGCGGCACACAATTGGAGAAGGACATCAATCTACTTGGTGGGCACAGCTGGAGGCATCTGGCGAAGGATCTTGCTGACTGGAGAGGCATACTTTTAGGTCGGGATTTACTAGGATTTATAGTTTTGTTCCAATTTATGTGTAACGCAAAACGAATTTATTGGCAACAAGGAAGTAGAAAAGCGAAAAACGAAGGAAACCGGGTATTCTGACGGTGACTTTTAATCAGGATAGACGTATATTCTTAATGTGGAATAATTTGAAAAAATAGTGAAATTAAATTTCAAGTATGTAAATATAGCTTTGATGTCTTCAAATTGTAATTGTGATGCTGAGAATTTGGAAAAATCATTTCTGTAGACTGTTAAACGGCGATGACGACACAAATTCCGCTGTCAGGCAGAATGTTTCACTCAATTTGGACGATGATGAACACGAATTCCGTCCCCCCGACTTAGACGAAGTCAAGAAAGCGATTTCTAGACTGAAGTCGAACAAAGCTGCTTTAGCGGACGGATTGGCCGCGGAACTGTTTAAGGCAGCTGGAGATGACCTGGTTGGGCGCATGCACCAGCTCATCTGTAAGATATGGTCGGAGGAAAGCATGCCCGATGAGTGGAATCTCAGCGTCGTTTGTCCGGTCCACAAGAAAGGAGACCCCTTTGACTGCGCCAACTATAGAGGGAAAAGCCTCCTTAACATCGCTTATAAGATACTCTCTGCCGTTCTGTGTGAACGCCTGAAGCCCTTTGTCAACAACCTGATAGGTCCTTATCAGTGCGGTTTCAGGCCAGGAAAGTCCACTATCGATCAAATTTTCACATTACGGCAGATCCTGGAAAAGACTCAAGAGATGCAGATTGACACCCACCACCTATTTGTCGATTTCAAGGCCGCATATGACAGCGTGCATAGAGACGAGCTATACAGCGCCATGTCTAGTTTTGACATTCCTGCCAAGCTCGTCAGGTTGTGCAGGATGACGATGGAGAACTCTCGCTGCTCCATCAAGGTCGGTAACGAACTCACCGAGACCTTCAATGTCAAAAAAGGTCTTAGGCAAGGCGACACGCTGTCATGTGACTTCTTTAACATCATACTTGAGAAGATCGTGCGAAACTCAAACGTAAACACCCGAGGCACGATCTTCCAAAAGTCCGTTCAACTGCTTGCTTACGCGGATGACATTGACGTGATTGGACGAACACAGCGAGCCGTCAATGAGGCGTTTGCTAGTATTGAAGCGGAAGCGGCTAAAATGGGTCTAGCGGTAAACCAGGGAAAAACAAAGTACATGCTGTCATCACGGAGGGACGCACAACATCGACGTCTCGGACAGAGCGTCATATTGGGCAGCAGAATCTTTGAGGTAGTCAAGGACTTCGTCTACCTAGGCTCCGGAGTAAATAGGGACAACAACACCAGTACCGAGATCAAGCGCAGAATTACTCTTGCCAATCGCTGTTTCTTTGGGCTCAAGAGGCAATTGAGTAACAGAGCCATCTCTCGAAACACCAAATTGAGCTTGTATAAAACCCTGATCATCCTAGTCCTGCTCTATGGCGCAGAGACATGGACGCTATTGAAAGCGGATGAAGAAGCTCTTGGTTGTTTTGAGAGAAAAGTTCTGCGTACGATCTTTGGTCCTGTTTGCGTTGATGGCGTTTGGAGGAGAAGGTTCAACCACGAACTATACGGGCTGTACAGCGGCATGCACCTAGTTAAGCGTCTTCGGATCCAACGCTTAAGATGGCTAGGTCATGTAGAGCGGATGGACACCACAGCTCCGGCCCGAAGAGTCTTCGACACCGAGCCATTGGGACAGCGCAACAGAGGACGTCCTCGCACTAGATGGCGCACGCAAGTTGAAAAGGACCTCAACCAACTTGGTGTGCGCAACTGGAGGCAGCTGGCGAAAGATCGTGCTGGCTGGAGAGGCATGTTAGTTGAGGCCCAGGTCCACCCCGGACTGTAGCGCCAATCAAGAAGAAGAAGTCTTTAAATTGTATTTTCTAAATTGACAAATAACTCATTTTAACCTCTTTAACTTTAAGTTTCTTTTTACATACCGGGCACTGTCTGTCGAAGGCTACGTGGTTCTCATCAAGTCCTAGCCCTATTTTTTCATTAATTCTTTTGCTGTTGATGCATTTAGTTATTTCCTCATGTCGCTTACTTTCCGTCGTTTTGTAGTTTTGATGGCTTTTTGTACAATTGTCTTCTTTTTTGCAGTCAAAAACGTTGAGATCATTAATTAGGATACGTAAACGAACTTCTGTCGAGATTTTTTTCTCCATGAAAAAACTCGATAATTCAGTTCCAATCTCTTTGCATACGCAGAAGTAAATTTTTTAGTTTAAAAGTTCGCGTTCGAAAGACGCCGTTCATATGAATGCGATTTTACATTAACGAAAGCGTCATCATAAACCGCCAACGCGCCGTATTGGAAGCTTTCATGGCAATTGAGAAACAGGCGAAACGAGTTGGTCTAAAGGTCAACGAGGACAAGACAAGCTATATGCTGTCTAGGAAAAAACGATCCGCCGCACACCACCTAGGCTAAAACGTCACAATCGACATCTACAATTTCGAGGTAGTAAAGGAGTTTGTCTACCTCGGGGCAAATGTAACACGAATGACATCGTAGTGGAGATCCGACGTAGAATCGCCCTTGGCAACCGATGCTACTTCGGTCTGTCAAAACAACTGGGCTCGAACCTCCTGACTCGAAGGACCAAAGTCAAAAGCTCTACAAAACGCTTATTCTGCCAGTCCTACTTTATGGAGCCAAAAGCTGGAGTAAGACTGCAGAGCTGATTCGTGGTGCCATCGAAAGAAACAAATTTTCGTCGGATATATGGCCCCGTCTGCGAGGAAGGCGAATGGAGGAGTAGACACAACCGCGAACTCTACGGGCTGTACAAGGTTGTGGATGTAGTCTGGGAGGCAAAAATCCGTAGACTACACTGGCTCGGCTACATCGAGCGCATGGAAACAACGCCCCAGCAAAGAGGTTCTTCTAATCCGACCTTCCTGTTTTGAAAAGATCGAACCTCTGGTATAGAGACCAAGTCATCGGGGATGTAAGAAAGCTTGGTCTTGATGACTGGAAGCAGCGCGCCCAAGACCAACACCGATGGAACTTTTCATGGGCCGTCGGCCTGGAAGTAAGTGTTCTTGTTGACACTTTCCTGCGCGTCCCTGACTACCAAATCGGTGTTCCTGATTTAAATTATGCAGTCATCGTAGATGAAATGGATAAATTCCTATAACTGATCGGCTGCTTTCGTCGATGCTAGAACATTTAGCTTGAGAATGGTACACACTCCTTCACATTTGATGTTTGAGTCTCCATTTTCATTTCATAGCACCTATTAACATGTTCTTAATTTTGCTTGGGGTATACTAATTGTGTATACCTATCGAATCCGAACGGCTTTGTTTGAGAAGCTTATTCTAGACAAGAAGTACTTCTTGAGCATTGTCAGTGACTCGAAAGAGCTGAGGCCGTGATAAATTATTTTTGCCGCACAGAGCCGGAATCGAACTTACGAGGTTGGGGTCGCCGCACATACCCACAACGCCACGGGCCACCACAAAATTGTCTCTTGCCTCCAGTAAAAAAATATCATCGGCGGCTTTGAAGTTCAACGTTTTTTATTTCTTATTTGCATTTGTTGTGATAACGCTTCAATTCACTATCGCATCCACAGTCGCTGTCCCAGCCGCTTACAGCCGGGCTGTTTGTTTTCGGATGTCCTTCACCACTTACGTAATACCTTCGTGGTGTGTACATGGCCCTCGGTGCCAGCTTTCTTGATTCTTGGGTGGGTTCAGTTTCATCACCTCCATATGAGCATTTTCCCTACAAAGCATAGAATATCACTTGCAGCAGCATTTTATCCTTCTTAATAATTTCTCGTCCCGAAGTCTTTGCATTTAAGCAGCCTCTATCGTGTCCATTGTCTTCTCAGCATGGTCTGTCCTGCATCAGTATTTCTATTTTTCTATTTTCATATATTATTTCTTCACCAAATCCCTTTGGAAACAGTCCACGTTAAAGCCCTAACCAAGTGAACAACGAATTGTTCAGAGACAACCACATGCCTCGGATATTGACTCGATTGACTGCTGACGACCGAGACAACTCGATCACTTTGTGAAAGAATCGACTACCCCTCACAACAACAACGCCGATCTGTTTGAAGACAGAGCAGATCAAGTTCTCATTCAAACTCGATCAATGGCAGCATGTAGGAAACACGGGGTGCCAACGATGTCATCAGCTTAACCCAACATTTGTTCAGATTTGTCCTCGAACGTCGCCAAGTCTTCTCCTGTAACATGTTAAGGAAATCGCACGACAGCGCGACTGCTAAAGAAGAGACATGAACAAAAATGCAGCGTCGCACTCTGTGCGCAGCTTCAGCTCCACACGATGTCATTGACATCTAGTTGAACGCTGGATCCCTTTAGCACCCCCAAGATGGCCATCATCACACGATCTACAAAAACTTGTTCAAAACTGAGCAAGTGGCAATAAAATCCTCGCTCGAACCCCTCCCAGTTCTCACCATTTAATGAACAGACATTAACGCGCTAAAGTGGGAACACTGAACACGTCGTGGACTGCCCAATTCCCCTAACCGGCATCACCTCGTTCGGATTGTTTTGCTCAGTTGGCTGGTTTTGTCGTTGTTCTTCTTCTTCCATTTTTTGCGCTTCTGGTCGTCCTTCTTTTCTTTTATAAAACGGAATGAAATTTTCTTAGAAATTTCTCTCATTTTCCACCTCAAAGCCGGCAGCAGAATCAACATCACTAACAGGGGGCACAAAGCCCAACTCAACCACAGTCGCAGCCGCCATTGCCGCAGCCAGGCACCAGCACTGCCGCCGCCGCGTCGCTGTCACTGATGTCTTCTGGGATGAGAAATTATTTTCTTTCTGCACTTAACCAGCATCGCACACACACACACACTACAGCGCAGCGCAGCCATCCCCCCGCTTGTGAATCCTTTATGAGTGAAGCTGGCGAAAGAAATTTTGATGGTAAACAACGATTAAAGTTTTGATTACTCCTTAAATATTGAATGAAGAAGATGGTTCTTTTTTTTGTCGTTGGCAGCCTTCTCTGCCTTTTCGGCCATCTTACCGCTTCGGCGGGGCCGCAAAGTGGTGGCGCAGGATGCACATCTAATGGACACTACCCCTGGCTGGGGTCTGCCACCACCGTCATCTACGGCGGGGACATTTATTGGCAATTTTTCACTCGGAAAGACGTCCGCCCAGGCACCAGCTCTGCCTGCGGGGCGTTACCGAATATTTATCTGATGTACCCCCAGCCAGAGACACGGACGTAGTGTGCGTCATCATCGCCGGCATCACCGTCGTCGTCGAGCGGCTCCGGTGGCAATAATGGCCACGACGCCGATGGTGCTGACGATGATGACGACGATGATGGTGCTGATGATGTGGGTTCGGTGCATGATGCTCCTTTTTGTGGGCGTCCAAAGAGGGAATAATTTAATATTGGTCCCGAGATAGGATCGGTGGCAAATATTTTGTCAGAGTGCAGTGTTGGCGATGCAGTTGGTGATTTCCCTTGCGGGCCGGCAGAGTGGCACGATGGCCCAACCGGTGGGTGGATGCCGGCATTCTTCCTCGTTCTTGGGTGGGATCGGGCTTTTGAATGAGCTCCAGATACCTGTGGCTGCAGATAAGAGGTTAATTTGGTTGCACTTTATCTGCACGCAAAACGAGTCAATTTGGTGCGAGCTGAGGTTCGGGCGGTGCTCGTAAAGAGGATAATTGATTTGGCGGAGCGTTGTTGCTTGCCGGCGGCTGGCGGAGTCCGAAGGGTTTAATGGTGAGTTCTAAAAACGTAATTTAATGGATGATAAAAGTGAGATTTCGCGGAGGATCCTTCGGGACAAGGACACAAGGAAAAGGGCGGACTTTACGAGGTCGTAAAGGTGCAACATATTTGTGACCAAACTTATACGCATTTTTCGAAGGGTAAGTGGCCAATTTTGTGATCAATAGGGTTCATTGTATCAAAGAAGTTGAACGGCTGGGAGACAATGTTTGGACTGAGCGACAGGTGAATGACATGGAATTGTGACGACCTTAGTCACTCGCTTTCGTGTCACATCCAATTAAGATTTGGTGCAAGTAACCGCAATTCGACACAATTGGTTGGTTATGTTGAATAATTTTAACAAGGTTTTCTTATGTCTAAGGGTTTCCGTCTTTCACATGAGTGTTATTCACTTGCTTATGAGGCGTGAGATGAGGCGTTTGTTCAGTTGGAAATTCTGTAGAATGGGAGCAATCTTGTTTATGTTGCAGAGCAGCACGATAGTGCAGTTGCTGGAGTACCTGCTCTTGGTTCGAATCCCAGTAAAGCAACAGTTTAATCTGACCTACTGGCAATTTCACTGTCAGCCCACTAACCTGACTTAACCAGTGTTGCAGAAATGGAATATAAATGTAACCTCTTTTAAATTTCTTTATCGTTCGTCTTATGAAATCCCCCGACGAACAGCGTAGCAAAGGGCCTACACACGACCAGGCTTATTGGAGAAGCGCGTTGACCGAGACCTTGCTTCACCTCGGAGTGGAACATCACCCGGAAGGGTAATATCAATTCTATGATAACACGTTTTCGAATGTTGTCTGAAGATGGAGCTCGGCACTGTTGGTTGGGCGTCAATGCATTTGTATTTGTATTTTTCAACTGGTGCCGTGTTGCAGGGCTGGTGTGATGTCGCCTGCTGTTTGTGTAGGATCTTCTCCGGAAACCATCAACACAAACAGCTTTATTCCCTCGAAGAGAGCATGTGGCTTCTTAATCTGCTGGAGATGGTCTCTGCTTGTGTGCTATAGAGGAAGGCAGATATGGTCAAGGTGTTAAGAAATGTCTTCTTAGTCGTTCTTTAGACGCCTTCTCTACTCATTTAACTTATGAGGGTGAATAGGAAAAGAACTAAAAAGCGACCCAGCAGTTCTGCTGCACTGGGTACGTTCGAATCACGTCGATGTCGTCCGTGTCTGCTAGCAATTGTAGGAATTTTTGGAATGTTGGAACTCGTGCGTTGCCGAGGGAGTGAATACGAACTTCCCAAAAATGATGTTGAAAAAGTCACATGGTTCGCCATGTTGAAGTCTTCTTTTTGATATTTAAGGTTTCGGTGAGTTTGCTACCGACCTTGTTGGAGCTCGTATAAATCTCAGTCTTTACAAAATAAAGCACGAAAGCCGAACGAACTACCACAGCATCTAATTTTCTGTGAGTGGGCTTAAGAAGAGCTAGACGAAGAAAAATTGTTTTCAGCAATGATGAATGAACAAAAAACAAAAACAAGTGTATAGGCTTAGATATTGGATGCATTGTTTGTTCAAGGACTGAAATTCCAGACGAAAATGTGCAGTGGAGTCATTACACTTGCAATGCGGTGCAGCGCTCCTTACTTACACAAAGAATGCCATTCGATGGATCAATTAACTGAAAGATGAGTTCGGTGATGAGCTTAGAATAAGTCAATAACTTGGGATTCGATTTTACTATTCCTGTAATTGCCGATATCATATCATCAATTCCAGGCTTGGAAGAATGTGTAACATGTTCGTGATGTAGTACACAATGTACTGACTCAAAATCAGATTCTCCGTAGTGACCATTAAGTTCACAGTCGACGTCGTAATCGAAGTTATGACAAGTGGCTGTGCAGACAATTCGCACCGTATAACAGTTTGTTTTTGGTTAGTACCCTGTTTTGGACATCAAGCCATTGAAGAAGATGCAGAATATCTATTCGACGGGGATTAGCTAAATTTGACATCACTAGAGAGTCAATCCGGATTCGTGCGGTTGGATTTCGATCTAATATAAATATAGGATTGCGAGTACGTAAGCTATGAAGCCGTATGTGCTTAGAGAACCCGGAGAGTTCGTTGATTGATGGAAAACAAACTAGTTGTCAATTCGGATTTTGGTCAAGATTTTGATCATTTTCTCCAACGAACCACCTTATTTCTTGAAGAATGAACAGGTCTAAAGTGATGCTGGTTCATGAACATCTATGCATATAGTCGATCTGTGGTTTTAAAATATGCCAACCAAGCGACATTGCGCTTGAAGTTGAGAACGCGAAATTTTGGCGACGCAACCATATCACAGCGATCGTTCATCAACTGGCCGCAGTGAATATACGAACTTGATAACATTCAAGGAGCTTGTGCCGTAATAACACCGCGTGTATTGGATAGAGTGATCGATATTACAAAAAAAAAACGATTGAAGAACTGCCTGAAGATGTGATATTCCACATATGTGTCATGAATGGTGCTTGAAAATCTAGCAAAAATCAAAAAAACATACCGTACACAGGGGTGGGCAGTTTTTGTTTTCATGTGGCGGACTACTATTAAGCTTTTCGAAAAATTTGCGGTCCCCTTTCCAATATTGGTCCTAAATTAAAATACTTTTTCTTTCTGTTTTCTTCAGAAGTAAAATGATATTTTTTATATAATTTTATTTAACAATTTAAAAACAAACATCATTTCTGATACAAACACCAGAGAAAATGAAGAAATTCAGCAGTTCTTAAAAGCAGTTCTCCTTGCAATTGATGCATAACACTGAATCCCATCCACTGAGTTTGCAAACTCAGGCGGGTTCATTGCTTATTGTTTTCTTTTTGTACCCCTGGTTCCTCAGGGCCTTTAAAAAAAAGTTGGCCAACTTTTGTTCGCTCATTAGTTTCCAGAAGCATATCACTTTCAAGAAATTTCTCCCTCGCTTCCATCTCAATTTCATCTAAATAAATTTGTAATTTTTCTTGCAATTTTCGCTACATCAACATTTCAAAATGAATAGGCCATGAATGTAACAATAGGTTCAATCTATTAAAACTCTTGAAATAGTCGCTCAAAATCAGCCAATAGCTTTCCTGTTTCATTATTGCATCTTTCTTTCATACATTTTATTGTATGTTCTTTCGACAGTTCGCGGAGGAAAATTCTTAAAATTTCTTTCTTCTCTTGTAATTTCGAAATAAGTTTATTGATAATATAAAAATATAATATGGGTCCCCAACATTTACTCGTATGCATGGGACCGTCATAGACGCTATGATTCATTGCTTAGTTGTTGTTGAGAGCAATCGCAACGAACGATCATATTTCATATGTGTGCATGACTCGTACTCCACAATGTGATGACAAGATGTGCAACGTCAGCGTTTTAATACGTGTTGCGACGGTGATGCTCTTCTATTGGCTCATCATACGCTTTGTACATTTTTGTAGAAATATAGTATTTAAGGAAAATAATTTTTAAATTACGAACCACCTTTGATTTCCCCCCACCAGCGGTAAGGGCTCAGATTTAAACAACTTGAAGCAAACACTTGTCCAACTGTTGAACCAGATTGTGTGTTGTCGCTCGAGTTGCAAGGCCCAGCTACCCTCGATGCCTGATGGCTCATTATTCCTCTCATTACTCTTGTAAGTGCCGAGAACAACTATCGATTAGATGTCTGGCGGGAGACGCAACTATACTACAGCCACGTAATAATAGCCCGTAGAGGGCCAAGGTCTGCTTCTCAACAACCTCTCATGTTGTGCGTGCTTTTGTTCTCTTACGAGTGGAAGGGACCTACCGTTTTGCTTGCCGAATCCGAACGACCGAGTTGGAGAAGCTTTTTTTAGATAGTTCTACTCTTTGAGCATTGTCAGTGACTAGGAAGAAGTCGTGGCGTGAAAATTGTTTCTTGTCGCTCAGACCAAGGATCGTACCTGTGACGTCGAGGTTGGGTTCGACGCAGATACCCATAACGCGACAGTCGAGCTCATTCATTGATGTTGTTTTGTCGCAAGGACAATTAGCAAAAAAAAAAAATGTTCAGCTCAAGGATAGAAACCGACAGTTGAAGTTAGGCTTGCCAGAGGCGGAACAACAAAAGGTTGAAGTAAAACCGTGAAGTAAAAAACCTTCGCGAGCGCGCTAAGAAACGGACAACCGGGAGACATACAACTAGCAAAGAAATATGGAAAAACCTTTTTTTCTATGAATTCTATCTTATTGAATATGTTGATTGATTTAGCTCTACACTGGGAATGACTGCATCATCAGGGTCATTGCCTTCAGCAAATCTCTGGTCCGCTCTATTGCTAGTCCAGTTACATAGATTGCTTGCATAATTCGCCGTCCTGGACCTCCCGGTTCCCTTGAAGTAGCCACACCATCACTGCATACGGGCACACCAAAATTCCATGCCTGTGCAACAAAAAAAAAGGGAGGAGCCAAAGGGCGGTCGCGAAGCTCGTGGGAGCCAAAATGTGGTCGTTGACCCCTTGTCACTCACGATGTAGATCATTTTCTTTATCCTTTTTCTGATCTCCCAAATTTGATGAAATGCCGTCGGTCGTCAGCTGACTAGGGTCTGTTGATTTTCCTTCGGCGTTTTGTGATGCATTTCGTGGTGCCCAATTTTCTTATTTAGATGAATGCATGTTGCGTGCAACAGATGTGATTATTTATATCTCGCAAGGACGCTACATCCAGAAATCAATTCGCCACGTATTTCATATCTGGGTGGCCGAAACTCTTTTATTCCGTCAAATGAGTAACGAAATCCTTGCAAAAATACACCCCAACGAAACCATTCAACTTGAATGTAGTGCATCAGGTTCGTTGTTGTCTTACTTAATTTTTGGTTTCCATCGTTCTTTTCGGCTCCCCACTAACTAAAGCTCCGCATCTCCAGCACATCCATTAAAGTTCAACACTTCCCTTTCAGAAAGCAACACCTCCCGAATCGGATTCCATCGCTTTCTGGCTTTCACAGCAGCAACAAACCAACCAGATATGCATTCAACTGTACTTAAGACCACGTCGAGGGCAGTTGTGGCCTCCCCCTCATTACCGCTGAAAGTCCTTCACCATAACCTTCAGCATCCCAGCCCCCATATCGACGATCCATGAAAGTGGGATGCCAGTGGGTGGGGGGAATCTCTTTCTGGCTCATGTAAATCACACCAAAAAGGGTTAAGATACACACACTCGCACAAAGTGCTCCATCAGCCGTCGCTCTCCCGCACACGTCGCACGAAATTTATATCCCATGCTCCTTCGGTTAAAAAATGGCCCACCATTCGCCACTTACCGGCAAAAGCTTCTCACCCCTCGCGGTCCTCTCGATATCACAGATTGTCCATATGACCTACATCACGTTGGGTGAGCATCGGGCGAAGGTGCCAGACCGGCGCGCCGGCAAGGAACAGGCAGCAGAAAAAATCTTGCCTGGCAACCACGACGAACGGTAAAAATGTAATCCTTTATGAGTTGTGCGATCATAAATCATGGGTCAGTATAACTGTGCTACGTGAGTGAAATTTGTGAGCACGTTCTTGCCGTTCCCTTGGCCCGTTTTCGATTTTCGTTTTTCCCCTTTTTGCTGGCCCGGCCCGGGGGGTGGGAGCTATGTTTACACGAATCGCCATTTTGCTCGTTCAGTGATTCCCAAGAAAACGGGAGCGGGACGATGTGGGGGCCAAGGTGATTTGATTCCTCATTCGGACTCACGGCGAGGGGATGAACTTGTGTGTGCTTATGTGGTTTACCCAGATAGCTCGCAGCGAGATGAGATTGTCTGTTCGAGTGAGCATCCCGCCGGCCAGGTGGCGGACTCGTGAGTTCACTGGACTGGCGTCCGACTCGACTCTGGACCACAAATCATTTTCCTTCCACGTCATCTAAGATTCTATGATGTTCGGCCACCCTGTGTGTGCATCGGAGATGTCGGCAATAAATTGAAGCAATTTTCCACTTTGTTTCAGCGCAACAATGGATCCGGATCGGGGGTTGGGATAAGCTGCGAGGGTTATTGGTCAAGACTGTGGACGGCGGCGTCTGGGCGTGGGGGCTGCGTCGGGAGTTTGCATGTAATTTTAATGCGGCGAATTTAATTTGGCATGGGGTGTTGCGTCCCAGACGTGGGGACGGGAATTACATTCAGACGTATTTTGGTGCGAGGGTCGTTCGTGGGAATGCTGCGGAGTTGAGCCAGACGCTTGGAGATTGAACTGTTCTCCTTCACTTCGTTCACATAAAGTATGCATGAAGACGGCGAAGCGTAATGAAAGTGGAAAGCTGAAGAAGCTGTTTTGCGGAGAGGGATGTAAGGCAGTTGCTTTGTGCGGGAAGGCTAGTTATCTCTCCCTCAGTGTAGGGAGTTTGATGGACGATGCCATGAGTGCGTGCATCAATTGGTTCGAATGGTTATTTGGGTGAAGCTACCGTCGGAGGTCGATCTTTTACTCCGACCCTTAACTCCGACATGGGCAGCTTTCAATATTCACAGAACGTATGAGCTGTAGCTTCTCAAACTTCGTTTTTAAGCGATACTTCAAAGAGAAGGTGTCAACACATGTGATTGGTGTGGACCTGAATATGTTCCCAGTTCCACTATAAAATGGTGGCGCTTCGGCCCGTAGAAGTCGTTTCAGCAACCGCTGGTGTTTAGCATGCTATAATTGTGTCAGAAGCGCCGCGGCCATACCAGAAACAAAGGCTCGGGTTTTGTGTGTTTTGTTAGTCCTAGCTTGAAGAGTGCTGTCGATTATGCCGACTCCACTTTACTTTGAGAAGCTTACTGGCATTGTGGGTTATTATGACAACCACTACGATGATTGTTCGTGGATCTAGTCCGAGAGTAAAAACAATGTCCCCATACTGCTCCAAAAACCCGTGGCCACGTAGACTCATGAAAGAACACCAGAACGCACGATAGGAATAGTGGTACGATCTGCGCTGCCTCGAATAATCGCCTTACTCCATGTACCTCAGATACATAATTCTAT
This sequence comes from Eristalis arbustorum, assembly GCA_916610145.1. Lineage (NCBI taxonomy): Eukaryota > Metazoa > Arthropoda > Insecta > Diptera > Syrphidae > Eristalis > Eristalis arbustorum. The sequence goes on from OU744317.1 coordinate 7,228,181, forward strand.
CCAGACTTAAGCTGCAAGACAAGGCGAAGTCCTGTAAATAGTTTAAGTATTTGCAGGGGCCACCTAGACAAAGCTGCAACTAACAAATATTTGGATGAATGACGATGCCCAAAGATGGTACACAGACGAATCGAATTCAGGAAGATGATGAGATGCAGGGATCTTGGGAACCAGATTCCATAGTCTTCCACGCTGAAGTCCTCACCTTTAAGTGGAACAGCAAATTATATCATTAATAGAAATATACTCAATTCTAAAATATGGATACTCTTTAAACGAAAAGCTCCAAATAGCCCTTAATTCAACTCAAGGGCTGTTTAGCAAAAAAAGGTAATATAAGTGCCAGGACTGAACACCATGAAAAAATGAACAGGCAGTCGTCCTCAGGGATTTAGCAACATTCACGTACACCTATTATTACGACTTCTTGGACAGTGCCTGCGGAGCCTGTCCGTAGTAAGACGTCCAAATCGTACTCGGAGACTTCAATGCTAAAACCGGTAAGGAAAACATCTTTGGCAGAGTGCTGGGTAGCACAGCCTCCACGACACGACAACAGATAACGGCTTCCGACTCACAGACTAAGCAGCACAAAGTTTCCTCGTAAAAAAATCCACACAGCAACCTGGCGATCCCCGGAGTGTCTAACAATTTATCGCCAATCAAATCGACCAAGTGCATATTGACGGAAGACACGTGTCCACCATCCTGGATGTGCGTGCATTCAGAGGAGCAAACGTCGACTCTGACTATTTTCTCGCAGCAGCAATATTCAGAGCTCGACTGTCCAATGTCAGATAGCTGCACCAGCCTACAAAGTGAAATTTGACATTGGGCGCCTAAGCGCACCGGAGATTGCCTGAACCTATGAAGAGCAACTAATCCAGAGACTCCCCGAGAGAGGCGCAAGAGGAGTACCGGGCACTAATCGGCACGTACCAGTTCGTCTTTCGGCCCGGAATATCGACTATAGACTAAATATTTACACTAAGACAGATCCTGGAGAAGACCAGCCACTTTTAAATCGATTTTAAAGCCGGATAGTACAGCATTTATCGCAAGAAGCTAGCGATGACCGAATTCGGGATCCCAGGAAAATTGACTGGTTGACACAACACTACGCTAACACATACGCGATGCACAGTTCGGTTCATAAACCTCTGAACTGTTCGAAACCTGCACCGGCAAGACCGAACTTCCGGTACAGAGACCAAGTCATCGCGGATGTTACACAGCTTGGCTTTGATGACTGCAAGCAGCGTTCCCATTACCGTCACCGATGGAAGGCAGCAATAGCTCAGGCTCGAATTCTTCATAGGTCGTCTGCCTGATAAGGAGGGTACATACAAGAGGACAAAATAATGGCCAATCAATGCCCCATCCAAATTTGGAACAGGCAGGTGGGACTCACATGCTCAAAAGAAATCATGAAGTTCGATTCCACAAGAACAGATTATGCCCTAAGTCTGAACAAAGCTGACATAATTATAGTATATGGCATACTTAATGGCCACTTCTATATGCACACCTGATACCTCCACAGCAGCAGCTCGAAAGGCAATCATGGACCATCCATTCGACCAAAGCGCAAGTCGAACATATAGAGAATATACGCACACTTACCAATCATCCCAAACGCTATTTGAACGCAGCGTGATGTCAATAGTGCTTTTGTGGGTATTGCACCGGAGGCTGCGAAGAAGTGTTTAGCGGATTTAACTCTGAGGTAGCCAAAAACTTTGTCTACCTAAGCACCGCTATCAATTCAGACAACTACACCAGCGCTGCAATCAAACGCAGAATAGCTCTAACCAATCGCTGCTTCTTTGGGCTGAAAAAGTAACCAAGCCCTCTCTCGAACACCATAAGCAGCGCTATATAACCTTAATCGTCCTAGTCCTGATATATGGCGGAGAGGCATCGACCTTGTCAAAAACGGACGAGGCTGCTTTTGGTTGCTTCGAGAGACAAATTCTTCGTCTGATTGATGAGTATGAGGAGATATAACTACGAACTGCCAGGAGAGTGAAGATCCGAAAAGTCTTCGAAACCACCCTGAGGGTTGCCACAGTAGAGGAAGACCGCGACTCAGGTGGTGCACGTAAGTAGAAAGAGACTTCAACCGACCAAGCGAAACTGGAGGCAAGCTTAAGACCTGAGCTGCGTGAAGACGCTTGTTGGTTGAGGCCCATGTCTACTCAGGACTGCAGCGACACCTTTAGCTTAAGTAAGCGAAACTGGAGATTCAACAGAATTATGATTCAGAAGAGCTTTTCGATGAATAATGACGATCGACTTATTTGGATTAAGCTGCAGGCTGTGTCTTTCTTTGGCTCCATCGGCTTTAGGCAACAAGTGTCAATAGCTGACAATACTTCGTCCAATTTCGCACGCAAAGCTGGTTGAAGTCACTTGCACTTCGCGGATGTTTTATACTACTCTTCACGTTCTACAGCGGCCTCTGGATATGTTAGCTTACCTCTAAGCACTTACCGTAAAGGCTATTGAGAGGGCATCAAGAGGAGGCTGTATCTACTTGTGCATCATTACAGGCATTTCATCCAGTTGAGTGTGATCAACTGCTTGGCCCTGAATGAAAAGACCGATGGCCTCTTCATTTGAGTTTTACAGGACATTTCGGGCAAGCCATTTCCATAAAAAATTAAATAAAGTAGGCCCAAGGATGAATCCCTGTGGAACTCCACTCAGCAACTTTGTATAGCTAGACGACCAGGCACCAGAAGAGAATAGAAAGTTATTGGGCGACCTATTGAACAAACTCGAAATGTTGAATGTATGGGCGTCTGAGTCCAACAAAATTAGGAAAGCTGCCCAATTGATCCGCTCACATCTGGTGCCTTCTGCTTGCGATAGAAGCAGACACAATACTAGGGGTGTTTTCAGAAGCCATGGCCGTCAGGATTAACTTCGAAATGTGGCGCCACCGGTAGTGGATCATGGATTCAGGCAGAATGTGAGCAATGTCGCTCTACTCACGTTTAACAAAACGGGTAGATGGCGCTGTTGGTTGAGTGCCTTGCTTATAGGGATTCTCCGTTTGAGTCCCGGTAAACGTTTATATGTCTTTATAAGGTTTTCAATTATGGTCCAGTCACTACTTACCGTTGGGATAATACTAATGGCACTGGGTAACACCATTGACCAACAGTGGTCTAAATTCAATGCAAAAATTATGGAAGAAGGCCATCATCTTTGGGACCCAGGATCTATCTGTGAACTTCCTGAGTGGTCCAACAGGGTATGCCACGAGTTCCAGTCTATTGAAGTCAAGAGCACCAATTGAAGAGACCACAAAATACCACAGGAGTGTGATGTCACAGTTCTGCTGTTCACTCATTAGCACTCAACGATTAAAAGTTTCTCTAATAACTCTGATTCGAAATTGTCTGTCACACGCCCAGCATGTCCCCACAGCAGAAAAGGCAAACATTTAACTGCCCAATCGAGAGAACTACAGGCAATTCCAATTATTCCAATTCATCCTAAATCCCCGTCTGGAGGAACAACAACTCCCACCCACCACTTAGCCGAGCCGAAATCCCACAGTAAATCCTGCAAATTACTTCAAACTCTGAGACAATTTTATGGTGGCATTATTCTAAGTGACAGAGAAATCATGTCGCCTTTCATCGGTCTCGCTCACTCATCACGCTCGCCCCCAAATGTGACATTAAGCGAAACCGTTTCAAATTCAAACATCTTCATAACGTAATTGCTACTTCGTGTCCATTGCCATTCCCACTGGGTTATTCCCCGAACAGCCATTAGGTAGAGGATCCTTTTCGCCTCTCTCGTCTTTGCTGCTCGTCCTCTCCACTCAAAGACGTGTGCCTTGCTGCCGCTCACTGTCGGTTGCTGTACCGTGTCGGGCCTGAACTGAAGCAGAGCCAAGAGAAAAACAATTCAATGCGGTAGATTCGAGAGGAGATGCCTGCGTCTCAGGGCCTTATCCTTGCGATACATTAATTCCATCATCAGTGCGTATTCTTTCTATTTATTTGTAAAATGGTAAATGGAGAATTTTCCTTTTTGCGTTCCACCAGCCCCGGTGGGAGTCGTTTCGTTGAATTGCTCGAGCCCTCAATTCCATTCGCATCCTCCGAGTGAAACATTTCACTGGCAATGTTGCTTGTGTCAACAGGAATGCCAACGACGACGACGGTGGAACAAAGCGATGCCTCATGCCGTTGATCTCCGAAAGGACGACATCCAACTTAAGCTTCTAAGTCGAAACCATAAAATCAATTAAATGCCAAGGAACCTAGACGGAGTCATCTATGGTATGTGTGCCGTGTGCTGTTTCTTGTGTCTGCTCGCTGGGGAGGTGGGTCGTAAAAAAATTACCGCCGGCACACCGGTGGAGGAATTAAAAAAAAAACAAATAAAGCACCTGCAAGTGCATGTTCACAAATGTCAAAGTTGGTGTTTAAATTGATTCCCATCCCCATCCGCCCCGGAGTTGTCCACTGACGCGACGGCCGATGCTTGGGGGTGGCAATGGCCGGCTGAAGGATAAGTGGATTTGCCCATAGACCGACCCGCTCCAGGAGACCAGGAATCATCATTGTACGGGCCTGAGGCCAAGATGTTGTACACTTTAAGTGCTTCAGTAACCTATGTTCAGAATTTGTACAAAACAAGGACACTTACAGTGAAATGAGTGTTATGGACTGTGACTCTGAGTGTTTACGGTTAAATGTTTTCGAATTGCAGTCCGGGGAATGGGTGCCTCGGTGGCTGGGCGACTGGGTGGCCGGGTGCCCTACGTCTGTTGTTGGTTAAGTGCAGAACTGATTTCTATAAATGTTGTTTATTTAAGGGTGTTGGCCTCGTGTAATTGACATGTTGAATGAGTTTTGTTGTGTTTCTGGTTCGTTGTGTTCGCTTGTAATTGCTTCAGATTCTGTCAAGTTGAACACGGAAATAAATGGAAACACAATTCAGTCCGGACAATGGTCTCTCTCGCAAAACTTTCATCGAAATGAGGGCTGTGCTTGGTCTAGGGGGGATGCAATTAAAAATGATTTTCATTCAAGTCCGGTGCAGGGAACCAGGCCTGGGCACCGCTTTGATTGACACTAGTTCCGAATCTTAAAATGCTCTCGATGTGCATGGTTGCCATGTTTGCAGAAGCTGTCGACACTGTGTGAGGGAATCAAAACGATAGAGCATATGTGTGTGTACACTTGTCAACAGGCTATGATGAACATTGTCCTCTCGGTTTGAAGCGGTAACAAGAGATTTCTTTAAAAAAAACGCTTTCAAATAAACTCTGTAGAAATTCCTTTCTGATGTGGGGATCTACTTTCATTCAGAGGAGGAGAGTGGAATGTGGTTTCGGGTCTAGGATTAAAAAAAAGTAGGCGGTTTTTATTTAATAAAGACTGACGTAACCACATGCCAAAATGGGGCAATAATGGCATGAGTTTTAAGATTGATTTCGTGATGAGCAGTGCCTTGTCAAATTGTTTATTCAATGCAGGACATCTTCAGAAAGCCCGACAAGCTCTTAAAGGCGTCACTATAAGTCCGACAAGTTCTTTCAAGAGGTAATGCTGAGAGGAGTGCAGTTTTAATCTTGTAATCGGGATTTATTCAAACCATTTGAGGCACTACTACTACGAGTTTTCTCAAATACCTCTGGATCAGTGGCTAAAACCACATTCTATGAGACACTTTCTGCATTATAAAATAATCATAGAACTAGGGTGCCTTCTTAAACCAGAAGCTCCAGCACTGTCAAGCAGTTTTTTTTTTTCGAGTAGAGGGAAACGTGGCCATGTCTTGTAATATTATACACAAAGCTAGTTTTTATAAACAACATTCAGCTTCCGTGTGGTTGCATAGTCTGGACAGCAAATTATCTCACACCAATACAGCAGAATTAAGAAAAGGAGAGGTTTGACCAATAAGAGTTTTGTCTGTGTGGAAAGCGAATGTTGTGTTTCTAAAGAGCACGTATCCCTCCAAACAAAATAGTGGCATTTAAGTGTGTGGAGCAAGTAAGAGTTTTGTTAAGTATAAGTCCAAGGTAATTGGCAGAGTCAACGTATTCTACAGCAGAGTTGTAAAAGACTTCAAACTTTTGAGAATGCAATCTCTGAATTCAAGGAAAGGATTATCTGTTTTGTGACTCAATCAATTGATTTCAATTCGGACTTCAGGACTTCAGCATCGAAGTCATAATTCTATTTGAAGTCTTGTTTGGATCAATCTTTACGTCTATCAACTGACAGTGCATTCACTGAAGTCACTTTGAAATCCTTACCATTCACTTGAAGTCATCCGTTTTCGAGTACTGAGTCGAGACAGGACACTACGGATTGAAGTCGAAAAGCTACAATAGCAATCGATCGCTAGGAACTTTTCCGAACGAGTCTCAATTAATTTTTCTGAAAGTCCGACGCTGCCTGCACATACAGTAGAAGACGAATAGAAACGTTGTCAAAAAGCCATCAAAGAAGCTGCCACTGATGGGCTGTGTCTTACGACACCGCCAAAACGAAACCAATGGTTCGACGACGAGTTCAAGCAGGCACATGCAACCAAACATGCAGCTTACAAGGCTACGCTGCATCGAACAACAAGGGCTCTTCGTTAGCTCCACGAACAGAAAAAAGTGGAAGACAACCGGCTTCTCAGAAGAAAAAAGAAAGAGCAGCAGATGGAGAGCTGCTACGACAGGAATCAGGTCCGAAAGACCCTGGACCCAAGCCTGCAGGGACGAAAATGGAAAAATGGTAGTAAAATCGCAGTCGATGCTGAAAACTTAATAAAATTGCTTCTGTAGACTGTTAAACGGTGATGACGACACAAATTCCGCTGTCAGGCAGATTGTTTCACTCAATGTGGACGATGATGAACAAGAATTCCGTCCCACCGACTAAGACTGAAGTCGAAGAAAGCTGCTGGAGCGGACGGATTGTCCGCCGAACTGTTTAAAGCAGCTGGAGATCATCTGGTAGGGCGCATGTGGGAGCTCATCTGTATGATATGGTCGGAGGAAAGCATGCCCGATGAGTGGAATCTCAGCGTCGTTTGTCCGGTCCATAAGAAAGGAGACCCCTTTGACTACGTCAACTATCGAGGGATCAGCCTCCTTAACATCGCTTACAAGATACTCTCTGCCGTTCTGTGCGAACGGTTGAAACCATTTTTCAACAACCTGATAGGTCCCTTTCAGTGCGGTATCAGACCTAGGAAGTTCACAATCGACCAAATATTGAAAAGACTCAAGAGATGCAGATCGATACCCACCACTTATTTGCCGATTTCAAGGCCACATATGACAGCATGCAGACGAGCTATACAACCCCATTTCTAGTTTTGATATGTCACGTGACTTCTTTAACATAGTACTTGAGACGATCGTACGAAACGTTCAGACGAGAAGTACAATCTTTAAAAAGTTCGTTCAAGTGGTTACTTCCGCAAGCGACAATGACGTGAAAGGACGAACGCTGTAAGCCGTCAATGAGGCACTGCACTGCACTGCAGGCACTGACCCTGCAACGAAAGCTGCTAATATATACCTTGCGTAATTTCAAGGTCTCAGTGCGAGCCGTGAGAGATCCTCACTATCCGCAGTTTTTTAAGAAGTGCATGAGGTGATTTACGCACCGAGCAGGAATCGAACTTACGACGTCGAGCTTAGGGTCGACGCTTATACCCAAAACGTCACTTGCCACCACCACCGGCGGTCATGGTGTCGCACGAAAAAGGTTGAACAGCACCACAGACACCGTCTAGCCATAGAATAGATTTCATCAACGGTTTCTAGACCGGAAATAGTGGGAGGAACAAACGGGAGCACAAGGGAAGATCGCTGACACACGATGTGTTTCTGAGACATGAACGAAAAATTTTCAGCACGAAAGGACGACTGCTGCATTTTTTCAAGTCGAAGCTCATGTGATACACGAGCCGGTACTCGTGTTGACAGACCGACAAATTCATCACAATTTTTTCTCATAGTCAAGCGACAACAAATACAATTGCATCAGACATTGTGACATCGAAGCTGCTTAGGTTATACAATCAGTGGGATATCCTTGGTGAACTCATTGGCCCTCTGGTGGGTACCGGGCTATACTGAAATCCACGGAAACGATAAAGTGGACAGTCTTGTCCAGTCCAGTCTGAGCACACGTCGCTCAGCTCCATAGGGAAAAAGAAGTTCAAGAAGAAACTGTATACAGAGTCAGAGCTTGTGACAGTTTTGTGCAGATTGCTGTAACTCAAGACGGTGGCAATTTTTATTTATACGCGCAGAGTGAAACACCGAGTGGCAGATGACAAGATAATGTCGATGGCAATCACTTAATTCGGGTAAACGTGATTAATTAGTAGTTGCCAGCGAGATGAGGAAGAGATGATTTTCAAATTGGGTTGTGCTATGGCTCTTGTTTCGGTATGCCTCATACGCACGCGACACTTCAGTAGACGGAAATCCTTTTTGATGCTCTCTGCACTCTTGGCTGCAATGACGTCCCATGCTGCAACAGAGATTGGCTAAGTGGCACACTTTGCCTTTGAAACTCATCGGAACATGATTGATTTTAACCAAAAGCTAAGTAAAGTGTTGACACTAAATATAGCGAGATCGACATGACTGATCGGTTTTACCAGCAAGGATGTAAAAATGCAAATAAGTGGTCCACATGCAGTGTGTCTAAACTTTTGCAGAACCCAAAGGAATGAAGAAGAAGCAGATTCTATAAGCTCTGCTCAGCTTTTGCCCTTAAATCGCAAAGAAAAGGAGGCAGGCAGTAGAAACGCACTTTTGGATGACTTAAGCTGTGTTAAACTGGTTTGCAGGACTAAATTAGGTCTCACTCTGGTTTTCTAGACACTTCCTAGCAAAGACCCAACAGTCCTCGCAGTGTCAGGACACCCAATTACCTATCCACCTTACCACCCTTTAAAGATTTCCTTGCGCAAAATAAATTAAGTTCAATGAGATACGCGTGGCTCCATGCTTATAAATAAACGCCCAAAAATCAGTTCATCCTTAAACGCCCTGAATCTGTCAAAAGTCAATACATTCTAGATCAATAATCAGACGTACTCACTGCCCTTCCATCTCTCTAAGCGAAAATAATTTGCATCATCGTCCTCATCGATCTCCTTCAAGTGAACAACTTCCTCCCGCCCGGCGCTTCTGGTCAACATAGCATCTCATTTCTTTTCTCTCACTGCCTGACCACCAATGGCGACTAAGGACTTGACACCTTACCTCAAACCAGCATCGATTGTGGAGCCCCGGGGAGCGGTGATTCTCTTTCTTAGGACGTAATTTTAGAAATAAATAATAAACCGGAAGCCGAGTCCTCACAACATCATCAATCGGAGTGACTCTATCAAAGTTCAAGCGCCTTTCCGTCTCCGAATGTGCGGCAAGGGGTCCACAGTCACGCAGTCTAAAGACGAGGAAATATTTATCAAAAGTCATTCAGTGAATTATTCATCATTATTGAGAATCGCATCCAACGGTGGCAGCAACGACATGACATTCCATAAAAAATAGAGTCCCCTCCTTGCTCAATCTCCGTTCGCCCTTCTGCCAGTGGACCATTCGCATTCAATTCATTTAAATTTTAAACAGAGGCATTCCAGTGCCGCCTGCTGGGGAGTAATTTAAAATCAGGCATCCACGATGATAATGCCGTGTCTCCTTCGCATCCGTCATCGACGCTGACTACAAGTCCGCGTCCGCATCTGTGAGGGTGTCGTTGGTGTCGTCGCAGTCGGCGTCCCTTCACTCGCCCCGGCAATCCCAATTCAAAGACGAAAGGTGAACGGAACATGAAATCGGTTTGCAGACTCACTTCAGCCAGTCATCGAAATCCTTCAAACAGAACTCGTCATTTTGAATGAATTTCCGCTCTCATTCCCCGGATGCTGCGTCTAACTGCCTGCCCTTGCTGACGGCCATCCGGGGACGGTCCTCCTTGTCTACGAAATGGACGCCAGAAGTAGTTAGGTGAGCGCGTTACCTGATTCTATCGGAACCAATAGAAAAAAAGAAACGAATGAATTTTTCTCCTTTTGTTTGAGTAACCCTCTCCCTGGTCGTCGTCCTGCTGCTGTCCCCACGAGCGACAGAAGGACATTAAGTCATTAGCGTTAAGTTCCCCTTCTTGTCCATTAATTTGAAGCACCGAGACGTTTTTTTTCTGTTGCCCGTGCTTGCCTTGCTCTCCTCTTCCGATGGCACACTTGATGGTCTGGCATCGAAGGACGCGGTGTCCTAGAGACAAAGTGCCATTAATATTTTTGCTGTGTATTCGTTTCATTATCCTTACATACCGATTTGTAATGAGCACCCAGCCATTGCGGGCAGGAATTCATCTCATTAATCTGAAACGACGCATTTCCTTCCCGACCGGGGGGTGTGGGGCAGGGCCAGGACATGAATCCATTTCCATCAGAAGAAGGTGTGCGCGCGGCCCAGGGATGAATTATGAAAAATCACTACTCCAGAGGATGATTTGATTAATTACCGGGAGGATCACTCGGCAGGACTGGGAGCGATAGCTTATGGTTGAAATTCAATTCCGCTTTGAATGGCATAGTGGCGGGGCAGAGTGCGCGAAGGAATGGTCTATTGGTGTGTCGGCTCGCCTTTATCTCTTCATTCGCTCGCTGAGGTCCTGCAATCAATGGCGGCCCATCGATGAATAGATTGATGATGGTGGGATGGCCGGGAGGGGGTCTCAGGTTTAAGCCCATTCTCTGTCACGGCATTGATATCTTTCGGATGGTTTTAATGGAATTAATTCATCCTAATGGCTTTTATTCACTAAAGGAATTACGGAGAGATTTATTTAAGGCGAGACTGAGGAAGGCAGTAGTCAATGGGAGATTACTCTTCGCTGGGGCATCATTATTTTTTAGTTTAATTATGATTGTGTTCAATTTTCAGCGCTGCAGCACTCGGTGTGGGGCCGTGTAATTGAGTTGTGAAGGGAATTAGGATTCGAGCGGCACAAGAGGCTCTCAATCTCCAAGGGCTGTTAATCGAATTCGAGGATTAGGCTGAGGATTTTAAAGGAAAGCTCTTAGGGAAAAAAATTGTGCTGTTTTGCCAGATTCGATCGTTCCCAGATATGAAGCTCAGGCAGAGAGCGCAGCGACATTTCTAGACAGTTAAGCTCAGATGAGCATGCGGATCCCATAACGTCAATCAACATGGTGTGCGCAGCTGAAAGCAGATGGCGAAACATCGTACTGGCTGGAGAGGCTTCTTGGTTGAGACCCTCGGTCACAGAAGAAGAAGAAGAAGCTACGACATAGTGCATAGCCTCAGCCTCTATATGCTCTAAGGCCAGATAATTAGCCGACTTATAACAATCGTGCGACGCCAGGAAGTCGTTCGTTGGAAATTCATGTGCCGCTTGGGACACTCAAGGCAAGACCAATGTCCCGAACAACATGGTGGCCGATTGACGTCTCCACAGCCGCCAGAGTCTAGCTTCTTCAGCAACCACTCGGTCTACTTATTTGACCACATCCTCTTCTACTTGCATGCCCCACTTTAAATGTGGGTATCAACTGCTGTAATTAACCACAGGCTCTTTAGGTTTGATCTGTCTTGGTCTGCTTGCGTTAGTCACTTTGGGCATTAGATCCATTGACGCCTGAGCAAACTCAGTGTACATACATGTTGCTGCATTTCGTAGTTGAATTATTTTCCTGAAACCTCCCCTGAGTTTATCTCTGGAGAGTTTAGGATGGCAAAATGCTCTTCAAGCTCCAAGCCACCAGAAGCAACTATTGACAAGAACACAGTCTGGCTCTTTAGCAGATACATATTGTAAATGCCTACTGCGCATTTTTTACAATGTTCCATTGCGTGTTTAAAACCGTATGACTCTTAGTCTCTTCCGCTTTTTCTGGGGAATGCAAAAAAAAGGAAGTGTTGAGTTGAGCTTAAGCTACAGCTGCCTCCCAACACTGACTGTCTTGGGAGAACTGCCCCAGTATTTATATCGGAGATCTCTCATTCTCGCACCAGAAGTCTCAGATTCGAAGACCATCATCACTGGGACATTGTAATCCTTGTGCTCGATTTTACCGAGCCAGGGATAGATATTCACATCCTGGTAGAAATTGTTCATCCTTGTTCCTGGTGCTCCTCCATTCAACTACCATCAAAAGAGATCATCTAGCCAACGTTTCATTTTTCTTTCGGCTGCACTAAGAACTAGATCTATATAGCAGTACTGGCAAAATTAGAGTTTTGTAGAGCATGATTTTGGTCTTTCTAGTCAGTTGCTTCGACAAACAGAAACCTGTTGCTGAGTGCTATTGTTCGTCAGATCTCCATTGTAATCCTGTTTGTGAAATTGTAGCTGTCGATTTTGGTGTTTTTTCCCAGGTTTTGCTGGTGCTGGACTCGGGTTCGATTCTTACTCGAAAGCATATATTGTCCTCATCGCCTTTAGGACTAATTCGTCCTGCTTCCCCTTCAATGGACGTAAAGGCTTCCGATGTCAGTTGGGAACTGACGGCGACCCGATGGACAGACTTTCTGAAGATCAGTGCTTACATAGAAGAATTATTTTTCCCACTGCAGCGCTTCTCTTCGCCGAAATCTGGGGGCTAATGATAAGGAATCTCTATTGTTTATGTTTATTCACATACAAATGTATCGATGATGATTAAAAGGACAAGGACAGACGGTAAGGTATGGGTGGCGCTACAGCCCGTAGAGAGTCAAGACCTAGTTTCTCAGCAACCACTGGCATTGTGTGTTCTATTGTTCTTTCACGAAGGGATGGGACCTACGGTTTTGTTGCCAAGTTGAGAATCTATTTTTTAGACCCGAATACTCTCTCAGCATTGTCAGTGATTTGAAAGAGGTGGGCCGTGAACATTAAAAACAAATTTCGTCCGAGATACATAGGCTCAAGTCGTCTAAATCGTCGAATATAAATAAACAACGACATTGGCAGCACTTGATTACTGGCTGCGCAATCCAGCGTCACGCCGCACCCGACAAAGCCGGTTATATGGTAGCGGATGAACTTGCTTTAAAGGGGCCCAAAACCAACCCATCCTAGACAATCCTAGGGATCAAAATAATTCTAGCGGATGTTAAGAAGAAAGTTTATATTACGATCCGATAGAGGAAGAAATGAAAATTGGAATACATTAGCAACTTGCGAGACCACTCGAATGCACTTGCCCAAAGCGAACAGTTCAAAAACGGAAATCCTTCAATGCGTCAAGAAACTGCTATCAGTGTTAGTTGGTACACTAACTTGCCATAATCATCTGGCATACCATGAAATTAAATTGGAACTACTTCGAGGACTTTGTATGCTGGGACCGCGGCGACGTGGAGGCAAAAGTGGTGCCTTCTCTTTGCATTTGTGACTTTGTCAGTTGAAATGCGTCACGGACAGAGCGTCATAATGGGCAGTACAAGCTTGGGGGAGTCCAGGACTTTGCCTATCTCGGATCCAGAACCTCCTTTCGGTTCCCTTGTACCGAGATCGAGCGCAGAATTACGCTTGCCAATCGCTGCTTCTTTCGGCTCAATAGGCTATTGAGTAACAGAGCCATCTTTCGAAGCACCAAGTTGACTTAATATAACACTCTGATCATCCCTGTCCTGCTCTGTGGCGCAGAGACAGTCAATAGAATGAAGAAGGCCTTGGTTGTTTTGAGAGAAAAGTTCTGAGTGCGATCTTTGGTCCTGAAGGAAGGTATTCTACCACGAACTGTACAGGCTGTACAACGGCATGTACCTAATTAAGCGTCTTCGGATCCATTGCTTAAGATGGCTGCGTCATGTAGAGCGGATAGTGTTGGGATACCACAGCGGCTCGAAGAGTCTTCGATTCCGAGTCATTGGGACAGCGCAACAAAGAACGTTCTTGTTCGAATAGGAGCTCACAAGTGGAGAACGACCCCTACCAATTGGTATGCGCAA
>OU744317.1:7242340-7307062 GCA_916610145.1 Eristalis arbustorum
TAACTTGGCTTGTATTGCGCAGGAGAAGCATAGCAAATTAGTTTATAGCTATTATTAAAGCGACTTACGATGGGCATCCGCGCAAAGTTGTCTGAAGAATTCGAAATCAAAAGTGGAGTCAAGCAAGGTTGCATCCTATCCCCAAAACTGTTTTTCTGATGTTTTTGTTGTTGGTACATTTACCCCAACGGAACAAATAGCAAATTTGGTTTCCAGGTGCTTAATAATAATAATAATATGGGTGGCGCTACAGCCCATAGAGGGTTAGGGCCTAGCTTCTCAACAACCACTCGTGTTGTGCGTGCTATTGTTCTCACACGAGTGGAAGGGACCTACAGTTTTATGCCGAATCCGAACGGCCAGATTTGAGAAGCTTTTTCTACACAGGGAATACTCTTTGAGCATTGTCAGTAACTCGAAAGAGGTGGGGTCGTAAAAATTATTTTTGTCGCTCAGAGCTGGAATCGAACCTACGACGTCGAGGTTGGGGTCGACGCACATACCCACAACGCCACGGGCCACCACCTTTCCAGGTGCTTATTCATATTTAAATTAAGCGTACTCAAGACACCAAGATACTTGTATTCCCGCACAATTTCTATAATTTCACCCTTAAACTACCATTTTTTATTGCGGGACCATCCCTGATTATCACCATCTTAGACCTTGATAGGTTGACCGTCAGTTTTGAGGATTTTCAGTTTTGATGTGGCAAGAGCTCGATAATGCCGCTCGGCCATCACGATCTAAAGAAAACTACTTCAGGCTACCACCGCCGACAGAAACAAGTACTATGATGACGATTGTGAGACACAGAAACGGACGAGGCATACCAGCACGAACAACTAGAACTCTACAAGAGGATTGCCGGTCTAGAAGACGGGAGGAAAGATATTCAAAACGACACGCACCACATCGCAGTACCACCAAGCAGCATACGAGAACATTCACCCCATGCAGCTATTCGATGCGATGGACGAATGGAGGATCTGGGAGAAAACTTATCCGGTTGTGTCTCATCACGCCAATATATATGTTAACAACTAAATTGTGACACAGAATATGCCGACGCAGCGTCTGGGATTTGCACACGCCACGGAGAGGAATGCATCGGTCACCAGAGAACCCACGACGGTACTTGTACTCGTAGTATTGAAGTTTAAAGTAAGGAATATTGTAGTTCAGTTTGTAATCAGAAGTAAATAGGTGCCCGAAAAAAATTGTTTAACAAATTAAATAAATAACTTCTTAATTTATACTTTAAGCGATGCGCTGAAATGTTCAGATCTAAAACCTATTAGCCATTCTAAACTTGCACCAAATTTCGGCAAAGAGATGCATTGTAGTATGATTTCTTCGGCTGAAAGTACGCATTTTTCTACCAGCCACTCCAGCCGTTGGGTTACGCAGATGACATCGACACCTTCACTCGCTCTAAAGAGGCAACGGTGGGGCTTTTTCGATTGAAGAACATCAGAAACGAACTGGTTTTGAGGTAAATAAGAAAAAAGACAAGAATGTGTTGTCGAGCAAGACTCGATCTATCTCACACCGCCTGGAACAGCACATTTCGGTCGACAGCTACATTTTGAGGCAATAAAGGAGTTTGTCCACCTGGGGGCAAACGTGAACTTCACAAATTACCTGCTAGTGGAGATCTGACGTCGAATCGCCTTTGGCATCCTCTGCCTCTACGGTTTTTCAGAACAACGGGGCTCAGAGGTCCTGACTCGAAGGAGCAACATCATGTTGCCTTATTTAGCCAGTCCTGCTATATGGAGCACTTGGTCTCTTTGAGAGAAAAGTTCTGCGTTCAATCTTTGGTCCTGGTTGCGTTGAAGGTTCTTGGAGAAGAAGATTCAACCAAGAACTGTACGGGTGTACAGCGACATGAGTCTAGTCTGGCGTCTACGGATTCAACGCCTAAGATGGCTAGGCCATGTTGAGCGCATGGACAACACTGCTCAAGCCCGAAGAGTCTTCAACTCCGAACCAGTGCGACAACGCAATAGAGGACGACCACGAACCCGATGGGGCACTCAAGTGGAGAAGGACCTCAACTAACGTGGAGTGCGAAATTGGAGGCAGCTGGCTAAAGAACGTGCCAGCTGGAGAGGATTGCTGACCGAGGCCCAGGTTCAATCCAGACTGTAGCGCCACAAGAAAAAGAAGAAGAAGAAGCTATATGGAGCCAGTCGTTGAATGTAGAAAACTTCAGAGCTGATTCTTGATGCATTCAAGGGAAAAATTATGCGTCGAAGAAATTGTCTCGTCTGCGAGGAATGTGAATGGAGGAATAAAATGCGAACTCTATGAGGAGTACCAAAATATGGATGTGACAGAGGATAAGTAATAAGTCGACGGCATCTGGTTTCGCCACATCGAGCTGTGCCGTTTATCATTAACTGCCTTGTGACAACCGAGTCTACGAGAAAGACAATGTCATCAGCAAACATGAGAGCTGGTATTTTGGCTTGACTTATCTCTATTCCACCTCCAACGCGGTCTGTTATGTCATTTACATATAGGATGAATGAAAGTGTACTCAGCACGCATCCCTGCTTCACCCCCATTGTTGTGCTAAACTACTCTGATAGATTGTTTCCATCCCAAACATAGGCTCAGTTGTTTTTGCACAAAGCTCTCACTTGAAACTATCAAAGAACAAAATTCTACACCAACCTGCGTCATAAACGACCGATAGACACATGTACTCTAAATACTCAGCCCACATCGATATGAAACTCTTTCGTTTGCTCACACGTCCCGAAGGTATTCATTTCAAATGCAAAATGATGCACTTAAATCTTTTACTGAACACGCTGCAGACATTGATGGCTGATGGCATGATTTGCACATCAACTGCCATAAGGCCATCAAAGCACGGGCACGTTATGTGCAAGGCCCCTAATCCATGCAATCCCCATTCGCTTTCATGGCTCAATCAAACTTTTGCCAGACATTCGCTTTTACAACTTGATTCGGCTCATATCTCCCACAGACTGGATCGTAAAAACGAAGCCATTTCCATTGCACGGAGAGGAAAACAAAAAAAAAACAACAGCAACACCAGAAAATAAATGCGCTTAATCCAAAAGAGCGCAAAAATATTAAAGCAGCATTAAAATCCAAAATCAATTTTCAACCAATAACTAAAAGCTTTTTAGGGCACAATAATGGGAACGATAAAACGGTCATTTGTTCACCGCAACGCTGATGCCCGACGGCCAAGGGTTTTCAATTGTTTTGCTAGAGTTAATGTTTTTGCATCCGCAACCAATTGTAAATATGCACTAAGTTTGCCTCATTCCATTCCAAGCGTGGGTGGATGGTTGGGGGTTGGTTGGAGCTTTAACCGAAATTGCGAAACAAGTCAAACATCGAGAGTCCGGCGATATAAATAAACAAACACACCCCCTCGGCGGCGCGGCGTGCTGATGTGGACGGGAATGTAAAACCCACTAGTTGTGCTCCATCATCGCCGCAATTCCCTATTAACAAACAGGACTATCAACATTGCTTGCTGGTCGGGAATTCGGTTGTGTTTTTTATTTTCTTGTTTCTCCTCTTGCTGGTCGTGTTTGAACGGCGGGCAGCTTATGCGGGCTCGGGCTGTTAACGTTTCTAATTAAAAACTAATTTTCAAGTTATAAACGTTGAAATGCTTTACACTCGTATCTTAGGTACTAACTTCAAGTTATGGGGATGAACGTGCTACATGCGGTCCATACTGGTGGTCGGTATTTTTTTCTTTTCGTTTCCAAAATTCACCATGCTCTGCGGTTTGAACTTAAATTTAATGTACACATTTTAAGGGTACAGTAGGGTTGAGAGGTATTCCTCCCACTCCCAAGCGAATGCTTGAAGTTCTTTGAGTGGCGCAAGTTAAAAAGGGTTCCAATAGTGTCTTGACAAGTTTTAATTTAATTTGTGAAGGCACTGTTTTACTAGTCATCAAGCAGTCTGTCTTTATTCAGTGAACTCAAGATTTTCATCAAAACGAAAGTACACGGACGAGGAACGTCTGGAAATTATAAGAATTTTCTAGCGAAATTCAAAGTTTGTGACCCCAACTTTAAGAAAGATCTTTAAGAACTCCTATTTCGGCCGTCATTCTCGCCCTAGTAGACTGGCAATACAAATTGAGTCCACATTTTCGTTGTGCGATGCTGCCGTGTCAGGGAGACATTGAGTTTGTCGAAGTGTAAAAAATATCGCTGCCGTTCAGGCGTCCCAAGCAAACGATCCAAATCAGTCAATTCCACGGCGTTCTCAAGAATTGGGAGACGCTCAGACAACATTATGGCATATTTGGCGTAAGTAGCTTGGCTTAGACCCAATCAAGATCCATCTGGCTTGAAGTTGATGGACCATTTGAAGCGGCGTTCTAGAGAAGATGCGCCACGATGATCGGTTTCATCACAAAATCATCTTCAGTAAAATAAGCGTTGTGGGTCGTGCGTCATTGGGCCATATTTCTTCGTCGACGATAATTATCGTCACGTTACTGTAAATGGTCAGCGTACCCGAACTGGAAGACATGGACTTGTAGAACATTTGGTTACAACATGATGGTTCCACAAGCCTCCAGCCACACGTAACACGTTGCAATCGATTTATTTAAGACTAAGTATGGTGAGCGTGTTATCTCAAGAAATAGGCCAGGCGATTATCTGCGTCGTTCGTGAGATTTAACGCCGCTTAATTGTCATTGGCTTATACCAACAAGCCGTCGATGTTGGCAGAGCTCAGAGCCAACATTGAACGCGAAATAGCCGTTTCGTTGAGTCGCTTATTATTTGGTTCAGCAAATCGACAGCTGTGCTCGCGATGGCCATACGAAGTCAACTTCCATTCACAATTTGTTTGATTTTTATTCAAGCCGATTTTAAGGTTTTTGAAATATTTCAGATTCGTGTTTTATTTAAAAAAATGGTGTCAAGTCCGAAGAAGAAGCTCGTTTTAAAAATTAAATTTATTTCGGATTTGAACTTACCATCTGTGTATTAATATACGGTTTACCAATTGATTTTTAGTGGTGGCCCGTGGCATTGCAGGTTCGGGGTTGCGGTCGACGCCCGTACCCACAACGCCACGGGCCACCACTGTAATTTACCATTGATTTGACACATGAAATATTTTGTCAATTTCTTGGCGCTGTCAGGACTTTCATGAAATGACCTTAACCTCTGAATGTCCCTAGCGAAAGAACATCAGAACATACGACCACAACCTATCGACCGGGTTCTGGATGTCCGTCTTCCCCGTGATGTGAATATGACTAACTCATCTGCCCTCAAAAAAGGACCATCAGTTTCAGACGTGCCAGAAACTCCACTTTATACGCCGACGAACTCGATCACACACTTTTTCGCTAGATCTACAACAGATAATAGCTCTACATCATCATCATCACCACGTCTCCAAGCTCGTAAACCCGGAAAAAAACTTAAAGGAGATACGCTCTTTTTGCTCGATTTCAAGAATTTAACTAAATTGAACGTATTGCTACGTTCATGGCCCATCCAATTTGAGGTGTTGATGTCAAACAAGTTCCAAGAAAAAGTACAACTTTGTTTGCTCCAAATTTGAATGAAATTCAGAACGAAATAGCATCAAAGTGATGTGAACAATAAGGCCTGAGGAAAGCTTCTGGAAGCTTATTAGCGAAGAAGAGTATACCAACTTAAACCAACAAAAATTTACTTATAATTGAATGTTTATTCGAATCAGCATGAAAATAAAAGAAGAAAATAGCCTGCGCGAGACTAGCAATAAGCAATGAACATGCCTAAGTTTGCAAACGTAGTGAACGAGATGAAGTGCCGTGCATGAACTTCTAAGAATTGCTGAATTTCTACATTTTCTCTGGTGTTTGTGTCAGAAGGAAAGAAGAAGAATTTAAATAAAATACTTTCCTTTTATTACGTAATTCAGTGATTTTTTATCGCTAATCGTGTGCAGTTGGTTCATATTTTTTATCATTTTAACTACAGATCCAACTTTTAATCGAAGATTGTGAGGCGGCAATCCTGACAAATCTAGTGAGCTTAAAAATTCTGGAGTTCACGACGCCATCTTCATTAGTTGCCGTATCTACGGACTTATATGTCATTTCAAATTTTAAATTTACTGCATTTACATCAGCAGCCAATACAGCTCGTTCCCTCAACCAATCATGGAATAAGTAATTTTGAACAACATTTGGAAACACTTTTTGAATGAGTTTAGCTTTTGATTTCGTTAACTGACACAGGAATCTTCGAATCCGAATCTGTCGGGCAACGCAACAGAGGACGCCCGCGTTTAAGGTGGCGCACCCAAGTGGAGAAAGACCTCAACCAACTTGGTGTGTGAAACTGGAGACAGCTAGCCAGGGATCGCGCTAGTTGGAGAGGCATGTTGGTTGAGGCCCAGGTCCACCCCGGACTGTAGCGCCACACAAAGAAGAAGAAGAACTGACACAGGCTCTCAGGAAAGGTGATGCATTTGCCATTACCAATATCAATCAGTTGTTTAGAGAATATGGCTCCAGATTGATCATTTTGCAACATGACACGCATTCTTGCTTAAAAGTAATACCTTGACATGTTTCCACCAATTGGAAGACTTTAAACATGCATTCAGTTAATCAGCTTTCGTTGAACGTGGAACCACTGGCAATGATTGTCGAAAATCTCCTCATAATGAAATCATTGCGCCACCTGGTTTGTTTGAGTTTTTCCGCAGATCTTTTAAGGTTATATCTTAAGCCTCTAAGGATTTTTTATGCACTGAAACCACACCATTCAACCCCAATGAAAGAGACGATGAAGATCAACAATTCCGTCCACCCGACCCGGATGAAGTGAGGATTGCTATATCTTAACTGAAATCCAACAAGGCTGCTGGAGCTGACGGCCTACTCGCCGAGCTTTTTAAAGCCGCAGGCGATGATTTAGTAAGGAGCATGCACCAACTCACCTGTAAAATATGGTCGGAGGAAAACATGCCCTATGAATGGAACCTCAGCATTGTTTGCCCGATCCACAAGAAAGGCGACCCCTTTGACTGCGCCAACTATCGGGGGATAAGTCTCCTTAACATCGCCTATAAGATACTATCTGCCGTACTGTGTGAACGCCTAAAGCCATTCGTCAACAACTTGGTCAGTCCATACCAGTGTGGCTTTAGGCCAGGAAAATCCACCATCGACCAATTATTCACACTCCGGCAGATTTTGGAGAAAACCCAGGAGCAACAAATCGATACCCACCACCTGTTCATCGATTTTAAGGCCGCGTATGATAGCATATATAGAGACGAGCTATACAGAGCAATGTCTAGTTTTGGCATTCCTACCAAACTCGTCCGTTTGTGTAAGATGACGATGGAGAATGCATGCTGCTCCATCAAGGTCGGTAAAGACCTAACCGAGACCTTTGATGTCAAAAAAGGATTCAGACAAGGCAACGCGCTGTCATGCGACTTCTTCAACATCGTTCTTGAGAGAATTGTTCAAAACTCAAACGCCAACACCAGAGGAACGATCTTTCAGAAGTCCGTCCAACTACTCGCATATGCCGACGATATTGACATTATCGGAAGAACGCAGCGTGATGTCAAAGGCGCTTTTGTGAGTATTGCAACGGAGGCCGCGAAGATGGGTTTAGCGGTAAACGAGGGTAAGACCAAGTATATGCTGTCAACAAGAAAGGACACCCAACACCGACGTCTCGGTCAGAACTTCACGGCAGACAGATATAACTTTGAGGTAGTTAAAAACTTTGTATACCTAGGAGCCGCTATCAGACAACGACACCAGCGCTGAAATCAAACGAAGAATAACTCTTGCCAATCGGTGCTTCTTTGGGCTAAGAAAGCAATTGGTGAACAAAGCCCTCTCTCGAACAACCAAGGTAACGCTTTACAAGACCTTAATCGTCCCAGTCCTGCTATATGGCGCGGAGGCATGGACTCTGTCGAAAGCGGATGAAGCAGCCCTTGGTTGCTTCGAGAGGAAAATTCTTCGAGTGATTTTCGGTCCCGTATCTCCTCCTCCACTCACCGGGAGTGGATACAACGACGAACTATACGGGCTGTTCAGCGACATCAACTTAGCCAGAAGAGTGAATATCCAACGATTGAGATGGCTAGGTCATGTAGAGCGGATGGAAACCAATGCTCCGGCCCGAAAAGGCTTCGAATCCACCCCCGAGGGACGGCGCAGTAGAGGAAGACCGGGACTCAGGTGGCGCACGCAAGTGGAAAGGGACCTCAACCAACTATGCGTGTGAAACTGGAGACAGCTAGCTAAAGATCGAGCTGGCTGGAGACGCTTGTTGGTTGCGGCCCAGGTCCACCCCGGACTGTAGCGCCACCTTAAGTAAGTAGGTAAGAAACCACACTTTTAATTTGAGTAGCTGCCATTTTGCCATTGCAGAAATCTTGGAAATGTTGGAGGTTGGAGTTTCGTTGCTTTACATATTCAATTGCAATTTAAGAGCTGAATGGACGTTTCGACCGACTTCAATCAAAGTTGCTGCACTGCCTGACGAAGCAAGAAGAATTTAATTTTTTGAGCGAATAGTTGACAGTATTAAAGTAATCAAAAAAGTTTTTCCTGTACCACCAGGAGCGTCCAAGAAGTAAGTTCCTGCAGTTCCATCATTTATTACTTTCATAAGAGTATCAAATACAAACTTTTTTCTTCGTTCAATAGTGAACGGCTTATTTGAATTTGAAATTTATCGGCATCGGTAACTCTTAATGAAAGGACCGATATTGCAAACCGCAACGTTATCGAATCAATTGCTCACAACTTCAGACGATGTACAACGAGAAATATACTATCAATGTTGCCTATTCTGTCATGCCAAGGTCAGTACTATGCTCAAGATTTCAAATAAGGTTGGTTGCCGAGCAATTCGCAAAACAACAGCGACTGATTCCAGATCAATTATATTGGGTTGGGTGCCTTCCATCCGCACTAACACACAACACGCACAGCTGTCTTCTATTTGGTAGATGTGCGAATTTTTCTCGACCCGACTCTGAATCGAGACTCCGTGTCTGCACCCACAGACTACATCCACTTCAGGCCAACACATCAACTAAATATCCTTTCGGTCAGCTCCACTCCCTTTCACATGTCGCTTTAACATATGTACACCCGTCAACAAATACCGGTTAGTTGGTGAATTTCACTGGCGTTTATGTCCGCCCTTTATTCTCTGTAAAACAAGCACTCACCCCCAATTGACTAAAGCACCCACCGCCCGTCCGAACACCGGCACACCAGCCCGCTCTCCCCAGCCGCGCACACACAGTCAGGACCGACGTCGGATTAAATATTTAGATTTTCTGATTATTTTTCCTCGGTAAATTTGATTATTTGTTTAGGAAACGAAATTTAATTTTGATTTCGGTCATCCCGAGGAACCGTCGCTGCCCTGTCCCCAGTGTGCCGCCGCTCGCTGCCATTAAGTGAATGCAATCGTAATTAGGTGCAGTTGAATGGGAAATGTTGCACTGTAGTTTAATCAGATTTAAATTGATCAAAGCCATTGAACACGGCTGAATTGGATGAATTTAGAATTTTACATGGTTTATTCAATTACGGGCCCCGGGCCATGCTCGGCCGTGGCAGCAAGTCAAGCTTACATGGGGTTTTCTGGTGTAGAACCGACCAGATTTGTTGTGTTAATTATTCGGTGGCCTTCTCACACGTCGAATTTGTTGGCTGGTGATGGAATTGAATTTTGTTGAATATCAATCACTATCGATTTGCGAGGAGGGGGGCACTCGAAGTTTTAATTTGATTCTATTCAATGTGAAGGGCGTTATTGAAGTTTATGTGTTTAAACATTTCAACATGACATGTGCAGCAGGGCTTGCTAACGAATCATTGTGAATGTGAATCTGGGTGGATTCCAGGAAGTCATTCTAATCAGTGTTCGCAATGATTGCAGAGGAGTCCATTGCTTTTAGCTTGAATTTAACAACTGGGTTACATCCTCTAGATATTTTTTTAGCACGAATTCATTTACAACTGTCGGACAGACAGGCCAGTGTCAGAGATTAACAAGAAGCCAGTAATCTGCCCTGCATCCTGGTGATGTCCACAATTCCGATGCATTTGCGGACAGACAACGGATATGACAAACGGCTTAAGAAAAGCGCCGTTTATAAGGAAAAGTAATCAAATTGTACATCTCTGGGCAGCTGAAATTCTCAGAGATGCATATCAGAGACAATCACACTCGAAGCGATCAGTCCGTTTCAGTGGAAGCTCTTGTACCTCTGGTTGCATAATTGCATCTTCGGTGAACAACAAAATACAGTAGCCTGTCCGATCATTCTACGGAGCGGATATTTCATTCCCTTCAAACCTATTGGGGATATTGAGCCAATTGCTCCAAAAAACGAACTAGGGTAGAACTTCTACTGGGAGTTGCCAGATTCATTTCCCGACATCACAAATACATAAGCTTTTGCTCCACCAGTCTTGTTCCGAGTTCATAGTCTTCTTAAACTAAGCTATTCCTCCCTCTACTCTACTCCTCCTATCTCAGAGGTTACAATCGTAGTTTCAGAGCTGATCTGCTTTGAACATACAGTCCACAGAAGAATAAACAGAAGACAGTCCTAGCTGGAAATATAGCAATCCTGATATGTAAAGCCATATTTATGCTGAATGCCAGCGCAAAGTACCATCTTCTGGACTAGAAAAAAACTTCTTAACGTTTCAAAAACATCTTCACTACTTTATGCTGCTGCTGAAATCGTGTGGTCCCCTAACTGCACGTAACATTAGCCAAATACACCGATCTTGGATGTCCGCGCTATATAAAGACATCACTTGTAAGTCTATCGTTAGTCCCTAATCTTCTTTCCTTAGACCAATTCGGTACTCAGGCTACTGCCAGAATGGCCGAAGGGTAGAAATGTCTGTTGTTTGGTTTCTAGAGATGGCTGTCGACATGAAATGAACAAATCAAATAAAAACGACAATCCTATGTAATACCGCTAAGTGTCGCGAAGTGTCGCTACGTACCTACTCCCTACTCGCGGACAAACTGCAAAATAGATATGTATTAACTTAACCTTGGTAGGGACAAGGGATGACGAAAAAGAAAGAGTGCGACATATATTACAGCTGTCATAAGAGGATGCGGATTCTTCGTGGGAAAGCAGCTAAGGTCGAAAGTCATCGACTTCAAACCGATAAGCGATCGCCTGGCTGTGATCCGCATCCAAGGCAGATTCTACAACATCAGCCTCATATGTGCACACGCCCCTACCGACGAAGCTAAAGACTCTGTCACAGAGGATTTTTACGACCTCTTTGACAGTGCCTACGGAGCCCGTCCGGAGTACGATGTCAAAATCGTACTCGGAGACTTCAATGCTAAGATCGGTAAGGAAAACATCTTTGGCGGAGTGATCGGAAAGCACAGCATCCACGACAACAGGTAACCGCTTCCGACTCACAGACTTTACGACAGCACGTAGTATGGTCATAAGTAGCACAAGGTTCCCTCGCAAAAAAATCAACACACCTGGCGATCTCCGGATGGTCGAACCGCCAACAAAATCGACCATGTGCTTATTGACGGAAGACACGCGTCAAATATCCTGAATGTGCGAACATTCAGGGGGCAAACGTCGACTCTGACCACTTTCTTGTTGCAGCAAGATTCAGAGCTCAACTGTCCAATGTCAGAAAGCTGCACCAGCCGACAAAGAGAACTTTTGACATTGGACGCCTAAGCACACCGGAGATTGCCAGAGCCTACGAAGAGCAAATAAGCGCGAGACTCTCCGGTATGCCTACGTCAAAAGCCAACGAGATGTGGTTGCATTGCCTCTCGGCTCAAGGAGGTAGCGCAAACTACCTTAGGCTACCTACCACCACCGACAAGAAACCCGTGGTATGATGGCGAGTGTGAGCAGAAAAAACGTGCAACCGACGAGGCATACCAAAAAGCGCTGCAACGGAAAACAAGAGCAGCGCAAGAGAAGTACCGGGCTAGAAGACGGGAGGAGAAAAAGCTTCTACGCCCGAAGAAAAGGTCTCTCGCAACCTCCCAGCTCAAGGATATCGAAGAGTCTAAGGAACACAAAATACGGGCCTTGCACGAAAAGCCAAAAGCCTGGCCAGAGGCTTTAGGAAAGGCACCTAGGCCCTTCGAAAATGCGAGGGTAACCTAGTTACGGACCCACAGGGAATGGTGGATGTGTTTAAGCAGCACTTCCAACAGCTGTTTAGCGGGCCTGACCAGGAGAGAGTGATATGGAACCAGGAAATCCCAACTCCAGTCGACGAAGAAGTCCTCCCACCTAGCTTTGAAGGATTCAGTACAGCCATTGAAAGGCTGAAGAACAACAAAGCCGCAGGCTTAGATGGCTTACCATCAGAGCTTTTCAAAGCTGGGGTAATGTAATGGTAGGGAGCATGCACCAGATCATTTGCCGAATTTAGGAAGATGAAAGCAGGCCCGACGACCGGAATATCGGCTCCATATGCCCCATCCACAAAAAAGGCGATCCTACCTCCTACAAGAACTACAGAGGTATATCCCTACTCAATGTCGCCTACAAGATCCTATCCAGCGTTCTGTGTGAACGTCTAAAACCTATCTGCACCGCACTAATCGGCACGTACCAGTGCGGCTTCCGGCCCGGCAAATCGACTACAGACCAAATCTTCACACTAAGGCAGATCCTGGAGAAGACCAGCGAGTTTCAAATCGATACTCACCATCTTTTCATCGATTTTAAAGCCGCATACGACAGCATTCATCGCAAGGAGCTATTCGAAGCGGTGGCCGAATTCGGGATCCCGGGAAAACTGATCCGGTTGTGTCGCACCACGCTAACACATACGCGATGCACCGTGCAGTTTGCTTCAAAAACCTCTGAACGGTTCGAAAACTGCACCGGATTTCGGCAAGGAGATGCGCTGTCGTGTGATTTCTTCAATCTGGTACTGGAGAAGATGGTGCGGCGGGCAAAAGTCAACACGGAAGGCACTATCTTCTACAAGTCAGTCCAGCTGTTGGGATACGCGGATGACATCGACATTACCGCGCGGTCCCAACGTGCCATTGTGGAAGCATTCACGGCAATTGAGGAACAGGCGAAACGAGCCAGTCTTAAGGTCAATGAGGACAAGACAAAATATATGCTGTCGAGCAAACAACGATCCGTCGCACACCGCCTAGGCCAAAACGTCACCATCGACAGCTACAATTTTGAGGTAGTAAAGGAGTTTGTCTACGTCGGGGCAAATGTAAACTCCACGAATGAAATCGTAGTGGAGATCCGACGTAGAATCGCCCTTGGCAACCGATGCTACTTCGGTCTGTCAAAACAACTGGGCTCGAAGCTCCTGACTCGAAGGACCAAAGTCATGCTCCACAAAACCCTTATCCTGCCAGTCCTACTTTATGCAGCCGAAAGCTGGACATTAAGTAAGACTGCAGAGCTGATTCTTGGTGCCTTCGAAAGAAAAATTCTACGTCGGATATATGGTCCCGTCTGCGAAGAAGGCGAATGGAGGAGAAGACACAACCGCGAACTCCACGAGCTGTACAAGGATGTCTATGTAGTCCGGAAGGCAAAATCCGTCGACTACACTGGCTCGGCCACATCGAGCGAATGGACAACAACGCTCCAGCAAAGAGGGTCTTCGAATCCGAGCCTCCTGGTTCGAGAAGGAGAGGAAGACCGAACCTCCGGTATAAAGACCAAGTCATCGCGGATGCAAGACAGCTTGGCCTTGATGACTGGAAGCAGCGTGCCCAGGACCGTCACCGATGGAAGGCAGCAATTGCTCAGGCTATGACCTTTCATGGTTCGTCTGCCTGATAAGTAAGTAATTAAGTAACTTAACCTTGGTCGAAATTCGATGAGCATCTGTATACAGAACCACATGTACAAAAACGATTCGACTATAGAAACACCTTTCCCTTGAATGTATGCATTACATGTAAGTGTGTATGTTAATTATGAGCAGCATGTGTTTACATCTTCTTCTTCTTTGATTAGCGCTAAAGTCAGAGGTGTGTGACTCAACCAATATGCCTCTCCAGCCATCACGATCTTTCGCCAGCTGCCTCCAGCTGCGCACACCAAGTTGGTTGAGGTCCTTTTCTACTTGTGCGCGAGTTACGATACCTAACACCGCCACGAGCAACCAGCAGGTCAACCACGGTCATCCGCCCAACGCCCGTGTTGGATAACCCGGTCAACGGCCTTCCGCCGAACTCATTTTTTTGGTGAATTGCAAAATCATATTTGTAAGGCCTTCTGCCGAACATATTTCTCAAATCAACTTTGTACTGCTCAGGTGATTTTTTCTGCAAGCTTGCGTCTGGAGCGTTTCCGTCCGAAGCGTTTCGATCAAAAGGCAATAAAGGTCACCTCAGCAGAAATTAACCTGAAGAATAAACCACGAAAAACATTGTCAGTTCTGTGTAATCAGTTAAACGAATCGGATCGGAATAATAAAATTTATAACGTTACAATAAAAGTCTTTTTTTTTTCTATTCCCTCGACCTCCTAAACGTAATTCGCGCCATCTCGTGCTAGAACGTCCTCTGGTATCGAAGACTCTTCGGGCCAGAGTTGTGATGGCCATCCGCTTTACATGACTTAGCCATCTTAAGCGCTGGATACGAAGACGCTTAACTAGGTGCATGTACAGCCCAAATGGCTCGTGGTTGAATCTTCTCCTCCAGACGACATCAACGCAAACAGGAACAAATATGGCACGCAAAACTTTTCTCTCAAACCAACCAAGAGCCTCTTCATCCGCTCTCAATAGCGTCCATGTCTCTGCGCCATAGAGCAGGACAGAGATGATGGGAGTTTTATATAAGGTCAGCTTGGTGTTTCGAGAGATGGCTCTGTAACTCAATTGCCTCTTTCGTAAGACCCAGCCCATCTGGGTTTCCATTCTTCTTCTATTGTATGTGCGAGCCTGTATATGGAAACCGGAAATGAGTGTGGACATTTGTACACGTTAGAGCTACATTTGCAATACATTTATAAAACATTGTTTGAATACGATGATAGAAGAAAAAAGCATTTTTTGGGCAAAAGAAATAAATAATCTGCGCCATTGGAACTCACATTTCTAGAATAGGCCATCCCTACAAAGACCTCCACAGGAGCTGTAGAGACGACGATATACCCTTGCTTTACCACTGCGGTGCTCTTTTATCCCGTAGATACAGACTCATGGACCTACAATATGGACAACTTGGCTGAACTAAGTAAAGTAAGAGTCGGCCATCTTCGCTTTGTCGTAATTCATAAGCACAGGCAGTTTCTCGGAGTTTGATTTACCATACAATGGTGAGTTGGAATTCTGAGGCTAACTGATTGGTCTTCTAAAGGATGAAAGGTGTTGCAGGAGCTAATGAACTAGATATTAGATACTATTCGATTTCGATCTGTTACAAATTGTGTACTTGAAAATGTTCACAAAATGTCAATGCTTGGAAGTAAACTTGATGTTACAAGAACGAATATTTTAAAATTCTTCTGAAAACCCTATAAGCTGTCCCTTTCCACATACAATCTTCTGCATGCGTAGGACCAAACTAAGGTTCTTTCTGGCAAGTCGATTCGTTAGCGTTCATCGAGATTCTTCTTGTATCCAGCCCCATGCGGGTTTTTCTATGGTGTTTAGCAACAGCCCTGTATGCCTTTTCTGACTTTTTGAATTGTTAAACAGTGATCCATCTGTGATATCAGTATTAAGGGAATGGAGTCCACGTAACTAACATTGCTCATGATAGGCTGTGACTGCATCGGCATTTGCGATTGGACATGCGAAAGTTGAATACTAAAACCGTTTGTCGATTGTCTTTAACATTCAAATTGGTCCATTGTTACAGTTTTGTTGCAAATTCTTAATCTTCTCTACATTGCAACTTAGTCTTATTCAAAAACTCCTCCAGCTCATCACATGAAGGCTACTTGGTCTTCACAATAGCAACCAACACAAGATCATCTCTCACACTGCATGAGACCCCATTTCAAAGACTCTTCCGAAGTAATCTTCCATTCAACACGCAAAACTTGCTCAAGAAGCATAAAAGCCCGCGACTTTAGATACGAATCCAGTAATTCGAACTGAAAGTGCTCTGCATCGGAATAATCTCTTTGCAATTCACGTTTCTTGTTCGCTTTGAACTGGCGAAGCACTCTTAACGACCGCCTCTCGCATACAATGCATATTCGTTGTGTGTAGCAAAGTTGCCATGGCATTGGACAATCCTTCTTTCAGTTGTCAGTCCTCCTACCCTCAAACAAAACAGTAATGATTATTCCGTCTATTGTCTTTATTGCTTCCCCGCTGAATATCTCCACTTCATTAAGTTCTACAACTCGCGTAGTTCTTCAACTGCACCAAATCCCCTCTGATAGTAACAATTCTCTTTCGCATGAATTTTGATTCGCCGAAATCCGCCAACCAACAACATGTCTAGATACTAAAGCACTCGCTTTAATTATCTTCTCCACACTGCCATCCACTTAGAATCCAAACTCTCGTGTCCTTACCCCCAGACAACGTACAGCGTACACACCAACAATCTATTCCAGTTAATCTGAACAATGCAATCCACTAATTATGTGCAACTCTATCGAGCATACAAACACCCAGATCCTGACAGAGAAGCACAGCACTCAACTTGTTGTGTTCAGCATTCGCTCAGCGGCGCTTGACAACGCAGCCAAACTCGACTAGAAACTACGCGAGGCAAAAAATGCAAATAACACCCCTCTTATCTCGCTCGCTTGGTCACCCGGAGAGGGAACTGCGCTCGTGGGTGGAGTGCGCCCAACTGAAACGGTAAATTATTTCGGCCACACCAGCGCCGCTCCCCCGCAGAAACATTCAAAAATAATCCTCGCTCCATTGCACCGCCCAGTGGCGCCCGGCAGCGCACCCGATCCATTGTCTGCCTTCGGCTCTGAGTACCGAGCAGAGGCCAGCACGAAATAGTTTTAATGCCAACTCAGCCCAGATAGCAGATATCATGATCCGGTTCGTCGGTGGTCCGCATCGGGGGTACCGAAATAAATTCCCTTGATTTACGATGCGAGCTAAACATCATTATTATGTACGTTTTGCCGAAAAGGGGAGTAGTCCCTGCATGACGAGTCGGCCATGCCGAGGCGAAGGGTGCCGAGTTCCGCCTTGGCGAAGGCCATGGCCTTGCGGGATTAGGGAGACGCACACCACGCTCTTTGTCGTGGTCGAAGATTTGCATATTTGCAAGGAGCAGCGCGAAGTGTTCACTGACTTCGGTGAGTTTTTCGTTTTCCCATTTGAATCTGAAAATCTGGGGAGTGCAGGCGTTCCCCAGCCCCTGTCCAGCTGGCATATTCGAGATGTGCAGCGTACAAGTGCAGATCCGAAAATATGTGTATGCTCAAGGGTGTCCTGTGAAAATATTTGCGCACAACACTCTGTCTCGCATCTGCATGCAAGACACGACCGGAGAGAGAGAGCGAGCGAGGCCAGTTCCTCAGCGAGTGTGTTTGTGTATTTGGACGCTTTGCTTCGTTTATGCAAATCGCTTTGAATTTAGATTGTTATCCGTGGTAATGGTGGCAGTGGTGGAAGCTGCTTGCGATGCAGCTGCCCCCCGCCGCCCAGAAGGCTGCCCTTGGGCGGGCCAGATCTCACATGTGTGCGCCCGTCCTGTGAAGTGGATTTTATTTCATTTCTGGTCTGGCGTGCCCACAAGTGGGCTGAGTGGATCCGTTCGAGTGGATTTCATTGAATAATGCTGCATTGTGTGCGGCGACAGTACTTCGCCTTTTTGGGAATTATGCAAGGCAATCTGTTTATGCATTGGCAATATTATCGCATGATAACGTAGCAAATGAAGGATATCTGCGTGGATGCTGGTGTGGTCGCCGGTCGCCCGTCTGCAAGTGTGTGCCCGCATGTGGCTACGCTGCGCGCTCAGCTTGGTGTCTTTCGGTGTGCCTTTGCCTCGCATTAGGTCGTGAAATACGTGAAAAGCAATTAAGTTGATTCGCTTGTGCAGCGGGTGGATAACTGGCGGGGGTCATTGTCTCGCTTGAGGTCCACATTGTTTGCGTACGCTTAATGACTTTGGCCCAGTGGATCAGAATTAATTGCTTGCTATATCTGCCCGAGAGATGCAATTGATTAGACCACGTAATTAGAAGAGCATGCGAGCAGAGAACAATAGGCAGAAAATGTTCCACATACGCCCCCGGGGGTTTCCAATCGAATTTCGCTCGTCGTCTCACCCACTGGCTGTTGTTGCACATCTTCTGGTGGCAATAAATATCAATAGTCGCTCGCTTTTGTGTCGGCACACAATATTATCTTCAGGTGATAGTGGTGACTGTTTGCATAATTCGGTGCAGCGTGTGTAAGTGGTGGAGCTGATGTAATTTGCCTTTAAATCGGGATGCTCGCTATTTCAGTTCTTAAAGAATAATATGGGCTAGTTTGAAAGCATGAGATGCGTGCTGAGGAATGAGTTGTTTGAATTATGTATTACACTGAAATATTTAAAACCGACATGTACGCTTTCGTAACAAATGCATTTGCACACTTTGGGGGACATTTTTTGTGGTTTTACTCAGATACTACGTAGTTGCGCGGTGTTATTGTCCCCTGTGTTAGTTATAAGTGTGTCCCAGTGCAGGGACCTGCTACTTGTGGATTTGAACTTTTAAGAGATGCTGATAATAACATTAATATGGGGGGCGCTACAGCCCATGGAGGCCCAGGGCCTACCGTCTCAGCAATCACTCGTGTTGTGCATGCGTGCCGACTGCGAACGGTCAAGTTTGAGAAGCTTTTCTAGACAGAAGTACTCTATGAGCATTGTCAGTGACTCGAAAGAAGTGAGGTCGTGAAAATTGTTTTCGTCGCACAGAGCAGGAATCGAACCTACGACGTCGAGGTTGGGGTCGTCGCACATACCCACAACGCCACGGGCCACCATATCCTCGATATACAGGGCAGGTTTATATATGGTCTCTAAGTTCAGATGACAACTAATCAAGAAGTACACAGGCGTTGAAAAAAGAGCACTTGTTCTCCGTGGGATTTGCGAGATATTGTTGATGAATAGCATGTGTTTACCAGCACACAGTCGATAACCAGTCCTATTTGTTCAGCAATACGAGAAAAAAAAATATTTTTATCCTTCTTCTTTTACTGGCGATACACTCCGGGCTTCAGCCGGTCTTGTGCTATTTGCTTCCAACCACACATATTCAATTTATTCAGGTCTCATTCTAACTGCGTGGTCTTCCGACCGCGTTGTCCCTCGGTGTTGGAGCCAACTTAAGTAACTGAGAGAATGGACGACGACCGAGTAAATCTGAGAGGATATGTCATAAGAAGTCATCTTCAGATGTCGAAATGGTTAGTGGTTTAGTTGTTTAGTTCTAATTTACACTGATTTTGTTAATTTCTCAAATTTACAACATTAGGCTCAGGCTACAACACTCAACTCAGTTATGATTCTCAATAAAACGCTCTTTTACTGAGTTATAGTTTTCTTCCGAAAGTTGGTACGTGTGCTAACATCCATTGCATTAAATGTCAAAATATTCTAATCAAAAAACAACCAAATTTAATTCCGAATAGCAAAGAACACGCAAAAATGTTGGATAACCAAACAGGTAATAAGAAGGATTTGATATTTTATTAATTTGCACAAGTAACATCAAGAAGTATACAATTACAAGTCTCAAATATTCGATTGATACCAAGCTTTAATAAACAAAGAGTTTCAATGCGTCCTAGTCAGTAATGAAATTGAAATTTTACTGACTAGTTTTTACTCAGTAAGTTGTTTTGTTGTTGCTTCATGTGTAAAATCTTACTAAGTTGAGTACTGGGTAGTCAGAAACACGCCTATTTCAAACAAAAACATCAGTCTCGAAGGACCAAATGTCCGTACCATAAAGAAGGAAACATATTAAGAAAAAATAAGGAGCACTGAAAATAAGAGAGTTTTTCAAAAAGGCTAACGAAGCAGTGCTTTCATTTATTCACTTATTTCACCATTTAATATCTGGTTATGTCACATGTTTGCTTATTTGTGTTGACGTTGTTCTGGTTATGGGACACTTTTGTGTCTGTTGGTGTAAATCTCGTCCCTTGTAGTGAAGTAGCTTGGTGCTGCGGCTGGTGGGATTTTCGGGCAGTGGAGGTAAGCAAAGTACATGCTGTCGTGGAAAAAGGTCGATCCAACTGCTTCTGCTACCATAGGCCGGCATAACTTCGTAGTAGTGAAGGACTTCTTCCATCTACGCTCTGAAGCTTACGCAAGTAAGATGGTTGAGGAACAAAGCCTTTTCTGGAAGAAAGGCAGTAATCCCTGTTTGAACCTCGATACTCCCAGCCCTACTGTCAGATGTAGAAACATGGACACTTTCAAAGCAACCGAGGAGACTGATTGCTCGCTTGAAGAGTCCTCCTTATTTTTAAACAGTTTTTTCATTCATTTATATATCATATATTGGTTAGAGCATATTTTAATGCAATTAAAAACATTACCATTTGTGATGGCTTTGTGGTGCGATTCTAACTTGAACCTCGATGACTTAGGTTCAGTTCCTGGTCTCTCTCCATGCCCCACACCTTTCGATACACTGACAATGCTCAGACAGTTTTCCTGTCTCTTTTTCTAGACTTCTTAAACCACTCGGCCTCAGTCCCTTCTAGTCTTGAGAAATCGATAGAACGGGCAAAACGAGTGGTTGCTGAGAAGCTATAACCTGGCCCTCCACGGACTTTAGCGCCACCCTTACTATATTGTCATTATTAGGTTTGCTGTTAATAAGGACTTACCGCTGTTCGCGATTGACACAGTAGATCTTTAAGTCGGATGCGTATAACTTAAACTAATACAAAGACATTTTTAATAATAAAACTTTAAATTACTTGAACTATTTGATCGAAGGTCATCGAGAGAAGTTGGGGTGCCACGTCATGTCTGCAAACGAATTGAATATTTTTATAGTGAATTATATCGTATTTAAATGTCTGCCTGTCAGGTTTCTTCATCCCTGTCATTCTGATTTTGACAGTAAGCAAAGTGTGACACAAAAGTGAAAGATAAGGAATATTTCGTAAAACATTATAAAAGATATTACGAATATTGTTTTTATAAACATTAGAGCGGATACAATCAAAATTGTTATATCTTTTCAACAGGAATGAGATCTTTATTAATTTGAACATAAGTTTGCTAAGGACCAATTCGATTAC
Organism: Eristalis arbustorum; assembly: GCA_916610145.1. Lineage (NCBI taxonomy): Eukaryota > Metazoa > Arthropoda > Insecta > Diptera > Syrphidae > Eristalis > Eristalis arbustorum. The sequence goes on from OU744317.1 coordinate 7,263,609, forward strand.
ACGTTTCGAGTGAATCTATTAAAAAAGCGAGCGTTTTGAAAGCCAAAGTGTTCTTTTAAAGCACTCCATCAGTCCCTGGGTCAACCCATGACGAGGTGGTTGAAACATGTCCAATAACTGGGCATAAGCCCTGAGGAGCTGGAGTTGATGGCGGAGGATCAAGTGGTCTGCAGATTTTTAGTGCGTGCTTTACACCGGCGAACACTTGTGGAGCATGCGGGGTAGAAAATTATTACCCAAGCTTTGGATGAAGATTAAATGCACTCCTCATAATTTATTTTCCTTTTTCCCTTTTCTCTTTTCGCCGAAGATCTCGATTTTTTACGGACGAACGAATAATGATTAGGATATAGTAATGTGTACATTTATTTCGACTTTCATTGGTTTTGTAAGCTAGCTACAAGCTAACCGCATGGTATTGTACATGTATACCATAAATGTTTGACCCACATATACCATTCCTGTCCTTACCATCATCCAAAAAAGATAGGCATAGATTACAAAGAGCAGCACATTCAGAGATATTTTCACATCAAGCAGGTTATTGGGCTATCAGCGCAATTGACTTAGACAGCTGATCAACAACTTTAGTGGTTGTGCTGTTAATCTGATCTCAATGGCAATTGGTGAGTGGACCGGATTTGAAGCCGGATAAAGCGTATTGACTTTGCTTTCACTGGGATTCGAACCGGGGACCTCGCATCGCATGCACTCAGCCAACTAGACGTTTACAGAGTAACTGAATACTTACTTATCAGGCAGACGAACCATGAAGGGTCTGAGCCTGAGCAATTGCTGCCTTCCATCGGTGACGGTCCTGGGCACGCTGCTTCCAGTCATCAAGGCCAAGCTGTCTTGCATCCGCGATGACTTGGTCTTTATACCGGAGGTTCGGTCTTCCTCTCCTTCTCGAACCAGGAGGCTCGGATTCGAAGACCCTCTTTGCTGGAGCGTTGTTGTCCATTCGCTCGATGTGGCCGAGCCAGTGTAGTCGACGGATTTTTGCCTTCCGGACTACATCCACATCCTTGTACAGCTCGTAGAGTTCGCGGTTGTGTCTTCTCCTCCATTCGCCTTCCTCGCAGACGGGACCATATATCCGACGTAGAATTTTTCTTTCGAAGGCACCAAGAATCAGCTCTGCAGCCTTACTTAATGTCCAGCTTTCGGCTCCATAAAGTAGGACTGGCAGGATAAGGGTTTTGTAGAGCATGACTTTGGTCCTTCGAGTCAGGAGTTTCGAGCCCAGTTGTTTTGACAGACCGAAGTAGCATCGGTTGCCAAGGGCGATTCTACGTCGGATCTCCACAACGATGTCATTCGTGGAGTTTACATTTGCCCCGAGGTAGACAAACTCCTTTACTACCTCGAAATTGTAGCTGTCGATTGTAACGTTTTGGCCTAGGTGGTGTGCGGCGGATCGTTGTTTGCTCGACAGCATATATTTTGTTTTGTCCTCGTTGACCTTAAGACCAGCTCGTTTCGCCTGTTCCTCAATTGCCGTGAAAGCTTCCACGATCGCTCGTTGGGACCGCGCGACAATGTCGATGTCATCCGCGTACCCCAACAGCTGGACTGACTTGTAGAAGATAGTGCCTTCCGTGTTGACTTTTGCCCGCCGCACTATCTTCTCCAGTACCAGATTGAAGAAATCACACGACAGCGCATCTCCTTGCCGAAATCCGGTGCAGGTTTCGAACGGTTCAGAGGTTTTTGAACCGAACTGCACGGTGCATCGCGTATGTGTTAGCGTGGTGCGACACAACCGGATCAGTTTTCCCGGGATCCCGAATTCGGCCATCGCTTCGAATAGCTCCTTGCGATGAATGCTGTCGTATGCGGCTTTAAAATCGATGAAAAGATGGTGAGTATCGATTTGAAACTCGCTGGTCTTCTCCAGGATCTGCCTTAGTGTGAAGATTTGGTCTGTAGTCGATTTGCCGGGCCGGAAGCCGCACTGGTACGTGCCGATTAGTGCGGTGCAAAACGGCTTTAGACGTTCACACAGTACGCTGGATAGGATCTTGTAGGCGACATTGAGCAGGGATATACCTCTGTAGTTCTTGCAGGAGGTAGGATCGCCTTTTTTGTGGATGGGGCATATGGAGCTGATATTCCAGTCGTCGGGCATGCTTTCATCTTCCCAAATTCGGCAAATGATTTGGTGCATGCTCCCTACCATTACATTGCCCCCAGCTTTGAAAAGCTCCGATGGGAAACCATCTGAGCCTGCGGCTTTGTTGTTCTTCAGCCTTTTAATGGCTGTACCGACTTCTTCAAAGCTAGGTGGGAGGACTTCTTCGTCGACTGGAGTTGGGATTTCCTGGTTCCCTATCACTCTCTCCTGGTCAGGCCCGCTAAGCAGCTGTTGGAAGTGCTGCTTAAACACATCCACTATTCCCTGGGGGTCCGTAACTAGGTTACCCTCGCAATTTCGAAGAGCCTGGGTGCCTTTTCTAAAGCCTGTGGCCAGGCTTTTGGCTTTTTTGTAAAAGGCCCGTATTTTTTGCTTGTCCCTAGACTCTTCGATATCCTTGAGCTGGGAGGTTGCGAGAGACCTTTTCTTCAGGCGTAGAAGCTTTTTCTCCTCCCGTCTTCTAGCCCGGTACTCCTCTTGCGCTGCTCTTGTTTTCCGTTGCAGCGCTTTTTGGTATGCCTCGTCGGTTGCACGTTTTTTCTGCTCACACTCGCCATCATACCACGGGTTTCTTGTCGGGGGTGGTAGGTAGCCTAATGTAGTTTCCGCTACCTCTTTGATGGCCGAGCGGCAATGCAACCACATCTCGTTGGCACTTGACGTAGGCATACCGGAGAGTCTCTCACTTAATTGCTCTTCGTAGGCTCTGGCAATCTCCGGTGTGCTTAGGCGTCCAATGTCAAAAGTTTTCTTTGTCGGCTGGTGCAGCTTCCTGACATTGGACAGTCGAGCTCTGAATCTTGCTGCAACAAGAAAGTGGTCAGAGTCGACGTTTGCCCCCCTGAATGTTCGCACATCCAGGATGTTTGACGCGTGTCTTCCGTCAATAAGCACATGGTCGATTTGGTTGGCGGTTCGACCATCCGGGGATCGCCAGGTTGCTGTGTGGATTTTTTTGCGAGGGAACCTTGTGCTACTTATGACCATATTACGTGCTGTCGCAAAGTCTGTGAGTCGGAAGCCGTTGTCTGTTGTCGTGTCGTGGAGGCTGTGCTTTCCGATCACTCCGCCAAAGATGTTTTCCTTACCGATTTTAGCATTGAAGTCTCCGAGTACGATTTTGACATCGTACTCCGGACAGGCTCCGTAGGCACCGTCCAAGAGGTCGTAAAAATCCTCTTTGACAGAGTCTTCAGCTTCGTCGGTAGGGGCGTGTGCACATATGAGGCTGATGTTGTAGAATCTGTAACTGAATGGCATTCAAAATTACGATGGACGTAAGTTAGTACAAATGTTAAACTCAGGGACGTACCAAAAGACTGCGTACATCTTTCTACTCTTTTATTAGTTATCTTTCAACGTGTGAATGTGCATTTAAGTTTGGTCTCTACAGAGCGCGCTTATTAAAGTGCTGGCCATGTTGACAGCTGTCTTCGATAATGGTATAAGTTAATGTACACAACACATTGCTGTGGTGAAACCAGAAACCATGCACGGGGAACACATTGTCTTCATGTTGTCTGCATGATCCCTCGAGTTGCTTTGCAGACGTCATCAACATGACACTTGTTGCACTGTGTCTGTTTACTTGTGCACACATTAACTTGCAACGTCAACCCACAATACACCTGAGAACCCTCATTCCTGCACGTTTCCCTTCCATCATACCACAGCCGCATTAGTCGATAAAATACTTTGTTAGTTTTAAATTTTTCAGTCTTAGTTTTGATTTGAAATAAAGAGGTTCGCTTTGCAAAGAATATTTTTTATTAAATAAAGTTATATAAAATTTTGTGGTGGCCCGTGGCGTTGTGGGTATGTGCGTCGATCCCAACCTCGACGTCGACTCCTGCTCTATGCGACGAAAAGAATTTTCACGACCCCACCTCTTTCGAGTCACTGACAATGCTCAAAGAGTACTTCCCGTCTAGAAAAAGCTTCTCAAACTTGGCCATTCGGAGTCTGTCCCTTCCACTCGTGAGAGAACAACACGAGTGGTTGCTGAGAAGCTAGGCCCTGGTCCCCTGCGCTCTATAGCGCCACCGATATTATTCCTCGGGGCACGCCAGACTTATGGAGTTGGATTAAAGGCACTCCCCGGCGGACGTGATGATGGCGACAATCGGACCATGTGTCGAGAGCATAGCTCTTTCCGTCCTGAGAGATTGCTCCTCGATTTTGAGTTCCCCGTGTACTGCCGTGTTTCTTAACCTATCCCAGCGAGAAACTCCGTCAACAGCACGAAGAAATCTCATCTCGGCAGCTTGTTTTTAAATTTCATGCCCATCGGTGAGAGTTGGAACAAAGACTGAGTTGAAGTTGGCTTGACACCAAGCTCGGCCAGTCTGATTACGGATCTGCCAAGCTGTTCGAATGCAAGAATCGACGGGAAATAGCTTAGAAAATAACCTTGTATGGATTTCCAAGAAACTTCTTTTATATGCGGACTCTATTGCTTCCTCCAACTGTCACCGTGCATACCTTTCTAGTGAGTATCGCTCCCTCTCCTGTTTATTTTCTGCCTACCTGCGCAAACTTTAACACGTGTCCGATAAACACTTCAGAGATGCTCGCCGAAATACCATCACTCCACGAGCTAAACGCACTCACGCAGTCATCTGCATCGCCTCCACCGCATTTGCGTCATCCGCAGCAGCCAGCACTGTTGCCGGCACAAATTCCATTCGATGACATGCATCCGTCGCCAAAATGGAAATGTTCCATTCCAAAACAGTAATTAGACTCATTTCATGTTTAACACGGAACTAAAATCCCTCCCAACCCTCCCCACCAACAAGTGCACACAGAAAAATCACTATCAAAACGCATCGCGTCGCCCGCATACATATTTACTTAGCACTTCGCTCTGTTCGTTCTGTATGGCAGCACTAATGCAATTTATGACGCGCTTGCCGACGCCGGCCGACTGCTAATGACATCGGGTGAACAAGCACAAAGTGCATTTCCAAAATTTCAGCCGAATTTCACAAAACTCCGGCTCTGATGATGATTGCAGCGGCAAAGGCTGTAAAAGCCACCGACACTGCCAGCGATTACTGATGCCATCTGTTCTCCCTGATGACACCTCATTAACAGGATATGCATCAAGCTGAGTGCGTGCCCATCTGCCAGCGAGGAGCAGCCGCCGCGCCGATGCCGCACCGAAAACAAAATGCATCATTTCCCATTCACAGGTACGAGGGCATCGGGTCGCACAGAGGCACACACGCGGGCGGCGCGGTGGCGATTGAATTACAGCATCAACTGCTTATGGTAATGAATTCGCACCACTCTACGCACACGCCTAATTGCATTGCGTGCACTGGCATACCGGGCGCCGGCAGCAGTGTGCGGATGATGATGCCTATTTGTTTATTTGCATTAACTAACCGACACGCTGGACGCCCACAATCGACACTACCGGCCGGCGGAGCCGCACACAGAGACGACAGCCGGTGTGCGACGTCCCAGCTCAGAGGAGTTCCTCACAAGAACAATAATCCGCATGCAGCTGCCGGTGGTGGTGTGGGCGAAATGACAAATCGCCTCCTGCCACCGTAGCACTGACTGCCTGCCGTGTGGACGGAGTGCACATTACTCGCATATTATTGTAATGCATTCCGGGGGTTGGCTGTGACGATAATTGGATATTTACCCAAACATGGGTCCTCGGCGGTATGACACTCGGTTTCTGGAGACTCGCACTCCGATCATGACGGCGATGACGACGCCGGCTAATAGAGGTCTTCGGTTTCAAAATTGGTCACCGGTGTTTTTGTGTTTGCTGGACTTGTGGGCCAGCGTCCGATGGTCGGCTCCTGGAATACCTTTCGCAACCGACTGCTCACTGGCCACTGTCCACCTGACGGCAAGTGGCAGAGGGTAATTTGTGTTATGCACGATAACAATTGCAATGCCCGCCGGCAGAGGGTATCTTGAACTGGACCTTCTTGTGGCATTAATTCCGATGAATATTGCAGTATTCAATTCGGTGCCTTATTAGATTTGTAGGTCGGCATTGCTGCGGCGCCGGGCACTGAGCCGAGGCGGTAAGGCTGCTGCGTAAACTGTGGTCGAGGGAATGCCCGGGTGGGCATACAGTCGAGGTGGGAACGTGCCTGTGAAGGTGGTTTTATGGGTGTCACACAATCAGATATGTGCTGCAAATGAATAATGGGGCTAAAGGAGTGGGATTTCATTGGGTCTTAGTTGTGTACTGCCTTGGGCGAAGTTGTTAATTCAATCTTCTGTGGGCGGGCAGGGGCGCCCGCTATTGTTATTCAAGGATGTCGTGTAAGTGCTTAAAGTCTCTCCTGGGCATGGAGAGCACGTGTGCAATGACGCAGGTCCCATGAGCACTTCTAAAGCATTCAGATCAGAAGGTTAAGGACTCGTTGGAAAATCGAGAAATCCAGGGCAATTGTGGGTCTTATCTGGGATTCCGAATAAATTATGAGTGTCCTCGTTTACTTCTGGAAGCCATGGGAATGGTAATTCCGCCACAAGGTGAGTAAAACTTGTGAGGTTTTCTTATTCTGACCAAAACCTCACAACAGGTGAGCAGCGCAATCTCGAAATTGTGATGTTTGTCTGGGCACACTACAAGCAAACCAAAACACGTTGCTTTTTAAGCTAAATAAAAATTATTATAAAAATATTTTATGGAAAAAACGCAGCTTGCAGAGATTGGGCCATGGCCAGGGCCTAGTTTCCCAGTAACCACATGTGCTGTGCTTTCTATTGATCTCACACGAATCCGTTCGCCAAGTTTGAGAGGCTTCTTCAAGACAAAAATTACTCTTTGAGCATTGTCAGTGACTCACAAGAGGTGCGACCGTTAAAATTAGTTTTGTCGCACGGACCAAGGATCGAACCTATTACGTCGAGGTTGGGTTCGACACACCCGCCACCTTATAATTTATATATTACAACTGAAAAACAATTTTGGTCATAATTCTCGCCCTAGTAGACTGGGAATACAAGTTGAGTCCACATATTCGTTGTGCGATGCTGCCGTGTCTGTGAGACAATGAGTTGGTCGAAGTGTAAAAAATATCGCTGTCGTTCAGGCGTCCCAAGCAAACGATCCAAATCAGTCAATTCCACGGCGTTCTCAAGAATTGGGAGACGCTCAGACAACATTATGGCATATTTGGCGTAAGTAGCTTGGCTTAGACCCAAACAAGATCCATCTGGCTTTAAGTTGATGGACCATTTGAAGCGGCGTTCTAGAGAAGATGCGCCACGATGATCAGTTTCATCACAAAATCATCTTCAGTAAAATAAACGTTGTGGGTCGGGCGTCATTGGGCCATATTTCTTCGTGGAGGATAATTATCGTCACGTTACTGTAAATGGTCAGCGTACCCGAATTGGAAGACATGGACTTGTAGAACATGTGGTTTCAACAGGATGGTTTCACAAGCCTCCAGCCACACGTAACACGTTGCAATCGATTTATTTAAGACTAAGTATGGTGAGCGTGTTATCTCAAGAAATGGGCCAGGCGATTATCTGCGTCGTTCGTGAGATTTAACGCCGCTTAATTATTTTCTGTGGCGCTGCGTTAAGTCATTGGCTTATACCAACAAGCCGTCGACGTTGGCAGAGCTCAGAGCCAACCTTGAACGCGAAATAGCCGTTTCGGCGACTCGTTTAATATTTGGTCCAATAAATCGACAGATGCAAACGTGCTCGCGGTGGCCATACGAAGACAACTTGCATTCACAATTTGTTTGACTTTTATTCAAGCCGGTTTTAAGGTTTTTGAAATATCTCAAATTCGTGTTTTATTTAAAAAAAAAACAGTGTCAAGTCCGAAGAAGAAGCTCGTTTTAAAAATTTAATTTATTTTGGATTTGAACTTACCATCTATGTATTAATATACGGTTTACCAAGTGATTTTTAGGGGTGGCCCGTGGCCACCCGTCGCAGGTTCGAACCATGGTCTGTGCGACAAAAATAATTTTACGGTCTAACCTCTATCGAGTGACTGAAAATGCTCAAGGGGAACCTCTGCTTAGAAAAGCTTCCCAAAATTGTCCCTTCTATATCGACATTAAGCTGTACGTCCCTTCCACTCGTGAGAGAACAATAGAACGCACAACACTAGTAAGTACTGATAAGCTAGGCTTTGGCCCTCCAAGGGATGTAATATAATAATATAATATGGATGGCGCTACAGCCCATAGAGGGCCATGCCATAGCTTCTCAGCAACCACTAGTGTTGTGCGTGCTATTGTTCTCTCATGAGTGGAAGGGACCTATAGTTCAATGCCGACTCGGAATGGCCAAATTTGAGAAGATTTTTCTAGACAGGAAATACTCTTCGAGCATTGTCAGTAACTCGAAAGAGGTGAGGTCGTGAAAATTGTTTTCGTCGCACGGATCAGGAATCGAAATTACGACCTCGATTTTCACCTTACGTTCTCTGATGCGTTGCGCTACAGGATTTGAAGATTCTTTGCGCCGCACAGTGTGGCGAATCGCTGATTTGGAGGGACTTAATTCAAAAAATGACATGCTCAAAAGTAAGCAAACCCCACTTTTCTTCACAGCTTAAACCTCATACGTAATGACGTTGGATAGAAGGATGAGAGCGGTTCGTGAGCTCTCCGAACTCAAAAGAAGGAAACCACCGGCTTCTCAAAAAGAAAAAGAACTAGCATGAGAAGCGCGCGATCGAAGAAATGGAGAGGTGGCATGGCAGAAATAATGTCCGAAAGTTTTACCAGTGGGTCAAACAACGGACTATCGGAACGAAGAGGGACAACTCGTAGTAGAGTCGATCAGATGAAGATCTTTCATAAAAAATCATATAAGTTTTCTATTTTTGAGTCGACTACACTTCATTGGCTAATCGAGTGCATGTGAGGGTGCAGGCCAGTTGTTGTCAAAGTTGAATGGTCTTCGGGTTTTACGATTTTGATTCGAGAAGAATGTGCGGTACATTTTGGAAGAATATGACCACCGCAAGGCACCAGACCCTTTATGAATAGCAGGTAAATAATAAAGTAAATGCAAGTCAAGATGCAAAATTCTCCATAATGTGCGCCGTCGAGATATTTGGCATTGCTGCATCTCATGTTCACTGCAGTTGCATTTTTGGAAGAGCGCATGCATCGACTATTAATTGATCCTAAGATTACTGTAACGGAAACAGCGGCTGATCCCTCCACACACCATATCTTCTGCTCGTAATGCGAACTGTAATATCTACAGAATGGGTATTCTTACAGAAAAATTTCACTTCAATAAGTTTTTCCATTTTTAAACCAACCAGCTTCTCCATATATAGTCACCCATTTAGGTGAGCCATTTTAATATATTTGGGAAATAGCATTTAAATTCTTGAACGCATATTGCAAGAAATCGCACCGCTGGGATTTTTGATACTACCTTCATACGGAAATACTCTCAAAAACTGTAACAGGTTTAATATTAAAATTTATAACAAAATGCGTTTGCGTATACGACACTAAAATCAATAATTTCTTGTTTTTTTCATACACATATGTACGTCAAAAATTATGCTCATACATACGTACTTACTTACTTATCAGGCAGGCGAACCATGAAGGGTCTGAGTCTGAGCTATTGCTGCATTCCATCGGTGGTGGTCCTGGGCACGCTGCTTCCAGTCATCAAGGCCAAGCTGTCTTACATCCACGATGACTTGGGCTTTGTACCGGAGGTTCGGTCTTCCTCTCCTTCTCGAACCATATGGCTCGGATTCGAAGACCTTCTTTGCTGGAGCGTTGTTGTCCATTCCCTCGATGTGGCCGAACCAGTATAGTCGAAGGATTTTTGCCTTCCGGACTACATCCACATCCTTGTACAGCTCGTAGAGTTCGTGGTTGTGTCTTCTCCTCCATTCGCCTTCCTCGCAGACGGGACCATATATCCGACGTAGAATTTTTCTTTCGAAGGCACCAAGAATCAGCTCTGCAGTCTTCCTTAATGTCCAGCTTTCGGCTTAAATAAAGCAGGACTGGCAGAATAAGGGTTTTGTAGATCTTGACTTTGGTCCTTCGAGTCAGGAGTTTCGAGCCCAGCTGTTTCGACAGACCGAAGTAGCATCGGTTGCCAAGAGCGATTCTACGTTGAATCTCCAATGTGATATCATTCGTGGAGTTCACGTTTGTCCCGAGGCAGATAAACTCCTTTACTTCCTCGAAATTGTAGCTGTCGATTGCAAATTTTTGGCCAATTTTGTGCGGCGGATCGATTTTTGCTCGACAGCATATATTTGGTTTTGTCCTCGTTGACCTGTCGGCCTTTTGGAATTCAGCTTCGAGTGGTTGCTAAGCACAGCGATACTAGACCTTGTATGTTGGTGCTATTGTCGCGACAATGAAAAGTAGAATCTTGAGGCGCCGGTATTCTGTGAGTGATTTCGAATGCTTCGGACGCACAGATGTAAGTACCGATTTTTTCCGCATTTATTCGGACACCCCATTTGGTGTAGTTGATGTTCTCTTTTACTTCTTGGTTTTCGACACTCTGTGCTGCGATTCGTGGGGATATTCATGTGGCATATGCCAGTGATTCGTCTGCGAGTCATGGATCAGTTAGAGCTTTGAGCAATCCCTGTTTCATTTCGTTGATTGGCTGCCTTCAACCTGGACCTTAAACATTATGGAATTCAGAAAGCCGACTGAAAACGGCGCACGTGCGTTACCTTGCAGGACAATACTGACCAGTCATTTAATGTTAAATGGCGTACGTTGCAGGGCAATAGGACGTACATCAAACCAAGCCTTAAACAAGAATTTGTTCAAATTTTATGGAAAATTTGATGCATATACCAAATTTTGGAAAACAATACGTGAACTCGTCGAATTGGATAAATGATTTGAAAGGAGCTAACGCGAAAACATAAGACTGTATTTAAAAGTCAATAAGTGACTTTTGGCGTTTACGGCAAGCCAATTTTATGACGACGATATGTCTTTCGTTGAAAGCAAGATTGAAGGTCATCTTGTAAGGTTTCCAACTGTCTTGTTGGCACATGAACAGGAATTAGGAAAGATTGAAGGTCATCTTGTAAGGTTTCCAACTGTCCTGTTGGCACATGAACAGGAATTAGGAACAAGATTCAAAGGAACAAGATTTCCTGCGCCATTCAGACGTACACACTCATGCGTAGGCTTCAATAAATCCCAAGAAAATCCAACCCGCTGTGCTGCGGATATCATATCCCTTTGCCATTATTCAATTACATCCAGCCTAACCGGATCCATCCCAGCGCCCCTTCCACAAGCGGAATTAAGAGTGCGTGCAGGATCTCTTGGAATCACGACCTCTCGACACAGACTTTAACCTTAATTAATGTTGAAAGGATTCATGTAATTCCCTCGCAGGTCTGCCAATTACAGTGGAAGCATCCCCACCCCGCCAACCATCGGTTGCCCCAGACGATGACACTGCTTCACAGTGATGCGCAGCCAAAATCCGCAGAAAAACAACCTAAATCAGGATATTATTCGGAAGTGGAACCGCCGCCACGCCATGCCGCCGAGTCACCCTCCTCGCTCGTCACATGGGCCCGGGGCCACCCAGCACCGCCTAATGTGCACTAACCTTTAAAGTAGCGTCCAAATTACCTGCTTTAAGTCTAGTTGACGAGTAGAGGAAGTTGCTTGTGCAAATAATGGCTCCCGGAGCCACATTAAACGAATTTATCCTTGTTGAGGCAGGAATAATATTTAAGGACATCATTCTCGGTCCCCGACCGCCGGATCTACGCTCAATGTGTGGCTGTGCACTTCTTCTTTATTCTGCGTGGAATTGTTTTAATTTGGGAGCCTAATGAGGCTGAGGTGTGTGTGCGGCAGGGACACCGGGAACGACGGGATGCTTGGCTTGTTGGAAACGTCGGGATATTTAGGTGGGAATAATGGCGGGAGGGTCTGCTGCCTGTATTGGCTTTGGCACCAGACATTTGTTATACTTAAAGGAACGGCGCTCATCACTCTCAGCGCTAAGTACGCTCCGTGCAGGGGAATTAGTGTGATGTCCTTTTTTTGCCGCTGTGTCCTCCTTAACCGCAGTCGCACGGAAGCGACAGTTTTTCGCTCCGCCTTCGAGCACTCAAGATGCCGTTTTTCCGTGGCCCTGATGACGTCTTCTGTGGCGGCGTTCGAATGCGGCAAGGATTAGAGCGGTAGTTCGTGAGGCAAGGCTTAGTCGGAATATAAATAAGGGCATTAAGTGCTAATCCCTGAAGATGTTTTGTTTCCCTGGCACAGGCACCTGCCACCTGGCTCTGCGGGCTCCTCTGTGCTCACGAAACAGCTGAAAATTACCCAAAAATCAATTCAACACACTGGTAATGACGCACGCAAAATACAACACACTCCCACTCTCGCCCACTACCAGGCGCCAAGTTAGCAACGATTGCCCAGCTGGCCACGGTCGCGGTAGTCCCTGTCTGCTGGCACTTGCGAGTGCGCCCCTCCAATCGATAGCTCATTTGTATAATTTTAGCCTGCGAATAATTAAACAGTCGGCCGGCCGCCGATTATCTCGAATCAAATGAGATGCGCACAGACGCATTTTCCACCTGATTTGCGATTGCTTGCAACCCATATATCTTGTGGCTGGCGTGCGAGAGTGTTTTGCTAATTTGCATTGCAATATGGCATCGTCCTTGGAGGGCCGCTGTTTATCGAGCGCACGATGATGCTCTTCGGTCGTGCGCGTGTACGCTTCCGACAGTCATGCCGGGGCATGGCGACAGCGAGCGATGTGATTGTTGAAGATACATAGTTATGTTCGGGGCTAAATGGGGTCGTGCAGTGCAAAGATAATTTTGCACCTTGTTACGCAGTAATCGAACCTGGTATCGATAAACCGTCGGATCAAGGCTGGGAGGGGGGCGTGTTTGAAGGACATTAAGGGATTGTTCGGCCGTGAGTTATGATCCGATGTGGGTGGCAGATGATGAGGAACTCTTGTAAGTTGGATGCGATTATTAGAGGATTCTGAAATGTGTGTATAGCCTTTGGGATGATAGGTGAGTGTGGATTTGCATTGAAACCTGGTCGATTAACTGGGTGTGAAATTCTCAAACGGAGCGTGCGATAAAAAATATTTGTGTCACTACACAGGGCAATTGGAGAATGGATCGAAAAAGTAACAACATGACTAATTTTCACAGTTCGCAAGCGCTTTTGTCTCGAATTAAATTCATAACGAGATGCGTCGACTTTGACTAATCAAAAACTTCAGAGCAACAGGAGACAACTTCACGTTAATGCCAACACAGCAAATGGGTAAATTGCTTTCCAAAATCAGAACGACGTTTATCTTTCTGTATGATTAAGCATGGTTTGTAGTTCAATCTAGACTTGGTTTTGAGCAAAAGCTGCAGTTTTCAAATGGAGGTATAGTACACTATAACCAATAGGTCATTAGGTAGTGCCACCACCAGGTGGACTCGAGCGCCAATTCCAATCGCCGTGTTGTACGTGCTACTATTCGGTCATGAGTGGAGATGACGTACAGTTTTTTTTTTGGGCCACCGAACGATGTTTGGGAACATTATGTTCATTCTGGGACTAGCTCCTCGTACTGTCATCCACGTGGTAGCCACAATAACAAAGAATATAAAATTATTAAGAAAGGCTCAGCTGAAGGAGAACGTTCCCATGGAGGCGGCATGAGACACAAGCTCTTCTCCACTCAAACAAGCACCAGCGGTTGTTGTGGTGTTAGTCCAATTTTATTTTTACTGTCTGTAATACTGTCACAGCGAGAGTATGTCATGAACTACATTGTCGACAAATCATGCCACCTTTTGAGACCCATAGCTCCATATAGTTGCCTTCGATTCTGCTGCTAATCCAGCTCAAAAGGCTTCCCCTATTGAGGAAGCACAATCATAGACTCGGCGACCGAAGCAGTAAGTGCCGCAAAAGCACTGGTAACTCCGCTAAAACAAGGAACAGTGCGTTTTCTAAGTAAAGCAATTGAAAGTTTAAAACGTAAAAGAAGAGAATGCTACCCTTAACATGAACTCCGACGGGGAGAATCATTCGCCGAAAAGGATGTATCGATATCGTCGAATCTGCAAATAAACCTCGTGTCGGTAAAGTGAATGAGTTCAAATTTAGAAGAAAGAAAGAAAATTAATTTATTTCGCATTCAAATAGTTGTAGCTTTTAAACAGAGTGCTAAAGCGGGTATATGTATTTTGGGGTAATCGCGTTAAAGTTGGGAAATGCTGACAAGGCAAAGTGTAGCGCGAGTGAAGTATCTTTACTATAGAGATTACATAAGAGACTTTCATGAGAGATTTTTTATGATTTTTTATATAAGTTATTTAATTGTCGGTGGCCCGTGGCGTTGTAGGTTCGACAAAAATAATTGTCACGGCCCCACCTCTTTCGAGTCACTCACAATGCTCAAAGAGTATTTCCTGTCTAGAAAAAGCTTCCCTAGCTTGGTCGTTCGGACTCGGCATAGAACTGTAGGTCCCTTCCACTCGTGAGAGAACAAAACGCACAACACGAGTGGTTGGTGAAAAACTAGGCCTTGGACCATATATCATATTAATATTAAGTTATTTAATCTCCTTATTTTTTTTAAACTTCTGTTAACAATTTTATCAAAAGCAAAGTTTTCTACATGGCTTTGACTGTTAGGATAGAAAAATGTATCGTGCGTAATTTCTTTTTCATTTCTGAAAGTTTCTTAAGTTATTCATATTTAAACTAACATCCATGTCATCACAATTTTGTATACATTTATCTTGAACAGCATTTCTTACTAGTAAGGTTTCATAATCTAAATTTTCAATGTTGGACATGTTATAACATCTATATTTACACATATTTTTTTCCGAACACAATTTGTGCTCATTTTTAAATTTTTTAATATTAACTTAGATTCATAATTAGAGGTCTTATTTTTATGTAGTTACAATATATTTCGTTATTCTCATCAATTTCCATACACTTCTTGTTTGACAATGTTGTGATTCTACATAATTTTTGGGGATTTTAATGGCAATTACAATTGACTGATTCTTATATTGTAAGATCCCTACCTTGATTAATTTTAACATATGCATTTTTTCTGTTTGTAAACAAAAATGTAAGAGCAATTGAAATAAACAAAAACGGCCACATCGAGCAAATGGACAACAACGCTCCAGCAAAGAGGGTCTTAGAATCCGAGACTCCTGGTTCGAGAAGGAGAGGAAGACCGAACTTCCGGTACGGAGACCAAGTCATCGCAGATGTAAGACAGCCTTGATGACTTGAAGCAGCGTGCCTAGGACCGTCAGCGATGGTAGGATTTTATATTTGGAGAAATTTCCATTTGTTTCAGGACGTCTTTTAATACGTTACTTTATTCAACATGCTTTTTAAGCCTACGCAATATTAAAAAGCCAAAAATAAAAAAATTCTTACAAACACACATTCCATTCGCTGCTCCTTTGAATCTCTCTCGAACACTTCTCTGGGAAAGCCGCTCATGTCCTTCTTCATCTTCTGCTTCCATGAACGGATTCATTGAGCATACAGTGCTTTATATTTTACTTCAAACACTTTAAAGAAAGTTTTATTTCTTGTGAGTGAGACTGCCATATGACTGTCGATAAGGAGACCTTTCCGACGGACTTCAGGATACTAGTAAAAAACGAAAGGTGAGGTTAAATCTTAAATCCGATGAATATTTTATAATAGGGGTGCACAAGAGCTTATGTATGTGGAATAAATCCATTCGGTGGTTAAACCTTTACCACAAAAGTTTAAAAATTCGAACGTTTCGTTATACAAGTCGGATCGTATAATTTTCAATTTCAAAGCAGAACAGCCTCTTTTATGCGTACACCCCTGTACCACTGTTTGAATATGAATATTTCATTAAATTCGTTTAACCTGTCAATGAATTGTAATAAAAAACAAGCATTTTGTTGGTGGTTGTTGTTTTTATATAAAATTTATTCTTCAATATTTTGCCGAAAAAAAGGATTGAAAAAGGATATAGAGGCGGTGTATTTAACACAGGCGAAAACTACATATATATTAAGAATTCATGACTGAATCCAAAATCCAAAATTACGTCATAGATAGGAACTTCTGATCAAGGATGAGGAGTAAGATAGCGAGGTTGAAGTACCCTTTCACTAATCAGAGCTTAAATTAATGATCAGTCTATATATCAACCATAGTGGTAAAAAGAGCCAGTGACATTAGTACGAATTTTGCCGGCAATATTGCAGACGCCAATTGGAACATCAAATTTGTAAGATAAATCGAAACGCTCTGTTTCAGCAAGTACTCCTTAACCAACTAGTCACACAATTTGATGATTTTTTTTTTATTTTCGAAGTGTAATTTTATGTGCAATGCTAACTTACTGCGTCGGTCAGGAGTGTGATTTGAAAGACGTGTCACATGAATAAGAATGAGACTTCTGTGGCATTTCTCACAGTGCGGGAGAAGCAAATCATATCTTGCGTATGACTGCATAGAAATGGGTAAAATACACTATGGTGCAATTCTAGTCACAATGTACAAAAATCTTAACAAGGAAAAGGGCTGCCGGTTAATCTGTAGATAGAAAGTGATAACTGAAAGCTGCGAAGTCAAACTGAGTGAACAAAGCAATAATAAAACAATTTCGCTCCAACCTATAACCGCTGGTCAATGTGCCGAATCGATGGAACATAAAAATCAACAAGACGCAATCACTCATCAAGAAGGCAAGCACAGAACCGGCTCATGACACGCAGAAAAGAACGCAGTTGTTACAACTGCACGGCGCTACGAAGCGGCAGGATTATCGTGTATGCCATATGAAAGAGCTTGTAGATTAGGTTTATCATCTAGTGGTGGCCCGTGGCGTTGGTATGTGCGTCGACCCTAACGTCGACGTTGTAGGTTCGATTCCTGCTCTGTGCGACGAAAACAATTTTCACTACCCCACCTCTTTCGAGTTACTGCCAATGCTCAAAGAGTACTCATTCCTGTCCAGAGAAAGCTTCTCAAACATAGACGTTCGGATCCGGCATAAAACTGTAGGTCCCTTCCACTCGTGAGAGAACACTAGCACGCACAACAGGAGTGGTTGCTGAATAGCTAGGCCTTGGCCCTATACGTAGCGCCACCCATATTATTATTATATATCTAGATTTTCACGATCACAAATTAAAATACCAGAGCTTCGTCTGTATAAGCAAACTCGACTGTGGGCGAACACCAAAGCGCACCGCCTTTGACCTAGAAAGAAGCGTTTACACCGTCACCGACTTTTGCAGAGCAGCGAGTGTCCTACACATCGCCCTCCCACACAAAACCAACTAGGACATCCCAAGCTATTCATCTCCCAATTCACATTGATTCAAAAGTAAGACATCTCATAACGTGCAAATAATATGCAAAGGATTCGCCCCCCCGACTTAATTGCCTCTCAGTGTCCATTCCGAATCTTAATTAAATTCGAACAGCATCCCTGCCAATCATTCCAGAAGAACTGCAAGCCAGACAAGACATCGTCCGGGTCAATGCAACTTTTACGAATCAGATTGATTGGGAATTTGTCTAATTCGACAAATATTATGATTTGTGCTGCCAATCCCGGCAATTCCATCTGGCTTCGGAATTCAAGATGAAAAGTTATTTATAAGCGTTCGACTTAAGCGGAGAGTACACTTGAAGAAAATCACCAGAATATCTTAAATAGAAAATTCTTCGTTATCAAGGGGGCGAGACGAATTACTCATGTGCACACATGGCCTGGCAATTATATCGAGCACACAATCCTCCTGGTCTGGTCCCCCCTTCAGGAGAGTATTTAATTCATCGCCTGGTTGGGGAGGCATCGCTTGAGATTTTCCTTCAATCCATCATGAGTGGCAGTGCAGTCGGCAGCGCAACAGATGCAACCGGAGACGGAGCACATCAGACTTACTTGCGTTGCCAGCATGCGTCGGGCATGCACCATGCCCATTTGAACTGTAAGTCAACTTTGCCTGGAAGTCATAATTGAACTCTGTACAGATCAGCATCCATCTGCTGGTATTTAAATATCGAGCAGGTTCTTGTTAGATTTTATTCGAATCCATGGTGCTTACTTCCGGCCGTCACTCCACTGGCACCTCTCGGTGGGTGGTGGTGTTCGTATGGTTGAATCGAATTGAATTTGCCTCCGGCAGATGCATGATGTCGGAACGAACGACGACGACATGGACACGAAGAAATTGGGGCGCATACACACAGACCTGGTTTGGGGCGGGGGATGAAGAAAAATTCTCAATATTAGTGCACACCACCACACCAGTCACCCGGCGCCATCACCTCGCTGAGCAGAGCTCTGGTTCGAGAACCAATTTAAAATGCAATCGATTTCATCTTCCGATATCATCTGATCGGAATCAGACAAAACGACAAGGATACGAGTGATATAAGAATGTTTTCTGCAGAACCCTTTATAATGGGCGCAATGGATGTGGATGCACCCCCAGAGCACAGTCGGAGTGTAGCTTCGACTTGCCTGGTAGTTGTGACAAATGTTCTCCGGATCATCCGACACACAAGGAAACTCATTCTTGGGGAATGTCATCTTCTCGCTTGGATTTCCATTGAGAAGTGTGATATTCGGTGTCCTTTTTCAAGTTTAATATCGTTTTAACGTTCTGTGTCTTTGTTTCGACCACCCCATCTGCACAGTTGAGTTATTTCGCCTCATTTGTGGGTGCTGGCTGGGGACGGGGGGGGCCCGGCTCTGGTGTGGCAATCGATAGCCAATATTGTTATTCAAGTCGAGTGCTCAATTGCAGTCTGACTTCTGGACATGTGATATTGTAAGTCGGGGGCGGTGGGAGGGAGCTGTCCCCGGCGGATTAGTTGCTCATTGCCGGGGAGTAATTATTGAATGGTCAATTTCTGGGGGACGAACGATGTCGGGGCAAGACTTATTCATCGTCTGGTGGTGTAGTCACGTCTGGTCGCAGTTTTTTTTTGTTTTGTGGGGGTTTGAAAATTAAATTGGAAACGCCACCCACATCTGATCAGAAGATGCTTGTTTATTTGCGTGGGATATGGATCTAAAATGGATCTGGATTGAATGTCTCCCTGTCAAGGAACGAATAACATGCAGATGGAAGCAATAATACCGACCCCAGTCAATTAAGCAAAAGAAAATATCGGATCGAAATACACTTGACAGACCTGCTAGCACTTTATTAGCTGGACTCCTTCAATGCCCAGAAGTCCAGTTCATCAACTAGTCTGTATAAATTGGGCTTTCGACACTTTAAGTCATAGTGTTGTTCCTCTGAAGATCTTCTTTCTTCTTCTTTGTTTGGCATTACAGTCCGGGGTGGACCTGGGTCTTAACCAACAAGCCTCTTCAGCAAGCACAATCTTTCACCAGCTGCGCCCACTAAGTTGGTTAAGGTCCTTCTCCACTTGTTTGCGATATCTCGTTAGATGACGTCTTCTTTCGCGTTGTCCCAATGCCTCGGAATCGAAGGCTCTTCGGGACGGACCTGTGGTGTCCATCCGCTCTACATGACCTAGCCATCTTAAGCGTTGGATCCGAAGACGCTTAACTAGGTGCATGCCGCTGTACAGCCCATACAGTTCGTGGTTGCATTTTCTCCTCCAGACGCCACCAACGCAAACAGGACCAAAGAACGCGCGCAAGACTTTTCTCTCAAAACAACCAAGATCTTCTTCATCCGCTTTCAATAGCGTCCATGTCTCTGGGCCATAGAGCAGATAGGGATGAGTTTTGTATAATGTCAACTTGGTGTTTCGAAAGATGGCTCTGTTACTCAATTGCCTCTTGAGCCCAAAGAAGCAGCGATTGGCAAGAGTAATTCTGCGCTTGATCATGGTACTGGTGTTATTGTCCCTGATTACTGTTCTGCCGAGGTAAGCGAACTCATTGACTACCTCAAAGTTGCTGCTGGCCAATATGACGCTCTGTCCGAGACGTCGATGTTGTGCGTCCTTCCTGGTTTACCGCCAGACCCATTTTAGCCGCTTCCGCTTCAATGCCAGCGAACGCCTCATTGACGGCTCGCTGCGTCGTAGAATCACGTCAATGTCGTCCGCGTAAGCAAGCAGTTGAACGAACTTTTGAAAGAACGTGCTCTCGTGTTCACTTTTCAGTTTCGCTCAATCTTCTCAAGAATAATATCTCTAGAATCAAGAAGTCACAAAACGTGTTGCCTTGCCTAACAAATTTCTTGATTTTGAGTGTGTCGGTGAGTTCGTTTTCGGCATCATTGAGCAGCGAGCAGCTTCGTCATTCTGCACAATCTGATGATTTTGGCAGGAATGTCATATAAATAGACATGGGGTTGTATAGCTCGTCTCTATGCACGGTGGTGGGTGCCGATCTGCATATCTTGGGTTCATTTCGAGGATCTGCCCTTGTGAAAATTTTGTGATTATCCGAGGCGTGGTTTCACTAGATCACACAAAATGGCAGAGAAGATATTGTATACGATGTTAGCCCTCTGCCCTATTATTCGCAATTCTACTGACGTGGTAATACACCAGACAACATTTGGTGATAGCTGGTATCTTCTTCATTCGTTTCATATTCCTATTTATAACCATTTCATCTTAAAACTAAGAGTGTCAACACTGAGAACTCGAGAGTCAACATATGTCACATATACAATTATTTTTTGTTTGTCATTTTTGTGGTGTCTGTCATACTACCACTTCCGTCGCAGAAGGTTAACGAGAATGATCACTCTCCAGTTGGCGCCGTCAATGGGGTTCTCCTTTCTTGTTCCTCGGATAAACGGCTGCTGATACTCCGCTCATCCGGCATGCCTTTCTCCGACCATATCTCGCAGAGGAGCTGGTGCCCGACCACGTCATCACAAGCTGCTGAACAGAGTTCCGCGAACAGTCCTTCGCTCCAACAGCTTTGGTCGGCTGACCCCAAGATACTTAACTTCATCAACACAAAAGAGCTGAAGATCGGTCATCGTTCGGGGCTGTGATAAGGTACGCAGTGAATGTGTGTCATTATAAACAAAATGAAAAAATGTCTGATGAGATGGCTACCTTGGGCAACACCAGAAGTTACTTCTATTACTCTCTATGTATCTTTACTGCGTATATGTCCCAGCATCCATTGCGAGTTCACTACTAACAGTCCATTTTTGTTCTTGCAGGCTTCGATCCAAGGTCTGTACCCTCCGGGTAACTGTTGCTACACCTTTCTATCTCCTTTTCCGCGCGCATCTCGTCCTCTGTCTTTTTCCTTCTAAGAAGTCGGTTCCCTTTCCTTGCAAAAAAATGAGTATCCAGCTCTTTTTTAAATAAAGTAGATCCGAATTTGAAATTTTGGAATAACCTTTCAGTAATCTCGCCACAATACCGCTGAATGTTCTCATTCAACTCCTCCGTGTCACGATGACAAGTCACATCACGTCGTGTCCAAGCTCATTCGAAACGTCTTCTTTAAAATTTAAGCAAAAAGACTTTAAAAGAACTCGAACAACTTTTCAACCGTCTAGGTCGGCATTGTCGTTCAGAAGTTCAGAACGCCTCTGTCTCCTCCTGGTGTTGCCGTTTAGTTTTTCTTTCCACTTTACTCAAGCTCAACTTTCTTTAATCCTAATTTCTTTAAATTGCCTTCACTTCTTTTCCCTCTCTTAAATCATCCAGCATTGTTCGGGTTTACATTAGTTCTGTAGAGGCCTGATACACCTTAACACGGTGCCGAGTGTTAAAGAAACATCCTGGAGTCACACCAAAATACATCCCTGGATTATATAATAAATATATTTTGTTATTATATTTATTATTATTATTTTATATTGGTATCTTACAAAACTGAAAATGGAAGCTGGCAGGCTAGAGGAGCTGAAGAGAAAATGGCAGTCAAAAATAGAAAAGAGCATTCGCCAATTGAACTTAGATCTAAATTGGGAATCTTAGTAGATTTTCCAAAACAAGGTGGAGGAAATACGAATGACGGCAACATGGCTCTTGTAGGCTTGGACACAAGACGGGTAGAACGGTTTTCAATGGTAGTAAAGGAGTTTGTCTACCTCGGGGCAAACGCAAACCCCACGAATGACATCGTAGTGGAGATCCGACGTAAAATCGCATTTGGCAACCAATGCTACTTCGGTTTGTCAAAACAACTGGGCTCGAAACTCCTGACTGCGAGGAAGGCGAATGGAGGAGAAGACACAACCGCGAACTCTACGAGCTGTACAAGGATGTGGATGTAGTCCGGAAGGCAAAAATCCGTCGACTACACTGGCTCGGCCACATCGAGCGAATGGACAACAACGCTCCAGCAAAGAGGGTCTTCGAATCCGAGCCATCTGGTTCGAGAAGGAGAGGAAGACCGAACCTCGAGTACAGAGACAAAGTCATCGCGTATGTAAGACAGCTTGGCCTTGATGAAGTAGCGGCCCAGGACCACCACCGATGGAATGCAGCAATAGCTCAGGCTCAGACCCTTCATGGTTCGTCTGCCTGAAAAGTAAGTAAGTAAGTACATTAACATCAGGTTTGAAAATCGATACCCTGAAATTTCAAATTTGTTGTTTGGACACAGACAAATTATTTGTTTCCAAATATAATTGCTACGGTATGCCAGTAAGTGTCCACAAAATTCTTTTGCACGGTGCTGACGTTATTGAAAGACAGGTTTCGATGTCTTAGAAGCTCCTCAAAGGGATTATACAATTTTTCGAAACGGATGTCCCGCATGGCAACAAATAATGATGCGATTCATAACATGTGGATATCTTCATATCCAAAAATAAGCAATTTGAGACATCTACCAATCCCACATCACAAGGTACCATCCCCTGAAGTTATGGGCATGATTTTAAATTGATTTTAAAACATATTTCCAACGAGCAAGACAGAAGAAAAGTTAAATCCGATTTAAGTCCAGCTAATGACCAGTGCACGGCGTATGGTGTATTTTTGAGAAGCTTTTTCTAGACAGTAGCAATCTCTGAGGACTTCAATATGTGCAGTGAGTGTTCTCCGTGTCGGGTATTGAAACTGAGCACTCATCAGCTATGGTGCGCAGGGTTAAGTAAAGCTTTGGTTGAGCCATTTTCCAACAAGACGTCTGAGCAACATTTTATTGTCACTCTCCTCTGTTGTGACAAATAGATTACAAAAAACTGTAAACCATTGCATTAGCTTGTCATAACATAATTTGAATACGCGCAATTACGCAACCGAACGCCGAGCACTGTAACGCAAAGCAAGTGCCATGCAGCCATGTCCCCAAGCTCCCGCACGCGCACATTACTTTGGATTTTTGGCCGAAATCCCATTGAGAGCCCAGCGAATTTACGATGCAAATAAATATCACAATTATTTGAAATTAATTTCGCCGCTTATAACTGCCGAATCCAGTCGAAGCTGGACTAAACTTATCCTAATTGCATCTAACACTCCGCGCAGAAGGGGCGCCCACTGGCAGCCACTCGCCAGGCCAGCCGGGCATGGGGCACGCGATGAATCGATTGGGGCGTACTCAAAATCAAATTATGAGCTACAATTTCATCAGAATAAAATTACAAGTCTATAAATTTGAATTTCGTATCCCAGCATTAGGGGCGGTTGTATTGGAAACCGTGTCACGAGACGGGAATTATTCGGTCAATTTGTGCACAGAAACAAAAACCGGAATTACTGTGAGCGAGCGCTTGTGATGCACTGGGCGAGGTGCATTATACCGGATTTTGATGTGAATTACGAGTGCGTTCGGGGCCCGGGCCGGTGTGGGTGCACGGCAAAAAGCCGCCAGGTCATTACCGCATACAATGCGACTCTAATCATGGTTGAGCGAATTAGATTTATCACATTTCGCTGATGCGTTTGTCCCGAAGCTGATCGAATTAGGAGGGGGCGTGGTAGGGGGGCTTGAGCAAAAGCTAATAACAATCCCTGGATTCTGATTAAGCTGTGGGGTGGAGTTAATTGATTTTAATTTGATTTTATCGAATTCGGGGGTGCTTGGGCGCGAGCACTTCGATAGCAAAATAATCACTTCGAAAAGATGTACGGGGCTAGTGATGATTTTGAAACATTGCCGATGGTGAACCTTTATTTCTTACTGATTGACATCGCGGCTATAAAAGTGGATGGCGTTTGCTGTTGCCTTGATAAGGAGCGGTTTTGTAGGTTCACGAAGCTGTTGGTTATAACCGAAGCAATTATGCTATAAAACTGATAAGGAATGCGATAATTGAAGTGCTGAACTGGTGCAAAAAAACAAAGGGGACTAAATTTGGATGTGGTACTTTTAGGCGGTGATTTGTCCCCTCTAAATGGGAATGGTGAGATGGACACCTCGCTGGTAATGTTAATCGGGGAGCTGTATTAGGGCGTGATGATTAAACAATTAATAGACATTGGTCGACAGGATTACCGTGGTACTGAAGGTTTGGTAAACATTTTGTTGATGAGAGCTTAGGGGATTGGAGAGGATTACAATGCCTGAATCTTAAATGTTTATGCTGCTCTGAAAATTGCAAACTTTTCCAATCTGGTCTTTGTGATGTTGTGCCATATTGGGAAGCCGTACGTCAAAATCGGGCGAATTAGCTGATTGTAGAGCAGCTGCTTTGCCCTCTGGCTTAATACATTTTCCTTACGCATCCAATTATAGACGAGATGGAAGCCAAAGTTGGTCTTCTTTAACGCCGAGATACTACGCCTGTTTGTCCCTTGATGTCTCTGTACTGTTTATACTTAATATCGGTGGCGCTACAGCCCGTAGAAGGCCAGGGCCTAGCTTCTCAGCAACCAATTGTGCTGTGCGTGCTATTTTTGTGTCACGAGTGGATGGGGCCTACAGTTTAATAACGACTCCGAAGGTCCTCCACTCTATTGATTGGCTGCCCCAAACGTTTCAGCGACTGTTTGCTCACCGACCAGGAGTCCATTCCCACTATCCGCTCGAAAAGACGCGCCAGCCTGACAGTATTTTCCGTCCTGAAACCTAATCAACTTCATGTTCTTGCCTGTTGTAGTCGTACATGTAGTCGCTCAAGATGCTGGCCAACTTCTCAACTTCCGTGACCTCTTCGTAGAATCGATCCGCTTTATTCTTACGCCCCAGAATAAATCTTCTACAATGCAGAAAGCTTTAGATTATTCTCATAAGGTTAGAGGGAAATCACGTCTAATTCAACTTGTATATGCAGCCCTCTATACAGGCCGTGTCGAAGGCATGTTCAACGTCTAGGAAGCAGGCAACGGTGACTTCGTTTTTGTTCGGGGCAGCCACAACATCGGGGTGGAACTTAATTAGAGTATATCGAATGCTTTTCTCGGAGTTTACACTGGATACCAGGTATAATGTTCAGGTTGGTGGATTCGATATGACATGAGACCAATGGCAGTTATTTTCAAAATCCACACCCATCTTGAGCAACGACGAAAAGTCTAGCCCGCTTTTAGCCGCAGAACTCTAAGCTGGCTTGAAAAGTTGAGTGACTCTTTTTGAGTTCAAGCCGTAGTACTCGAGGCTTGGAGCACAACCACAAGCTGGGCGCGCGATTTTTGACGAACGCCGTGAACTTTTGCCTATTTGCAGTTGACACGCTCACTTATACCAATTCGAATTCGTGAAGCTAAGAATAGAAATTCAGACGGTGAAGGCTTTTCTTATAAGCTCATTTTCCAACTGAAACAGCGGCCCTCTTAGATCAACCAATGACCCTTGATCACCTGATTTAATGTTTTCTCATGTGAGTTTGAGACTTTGATGAGGATTGGCACACATCGACCGTTAGCTGTGAAAAGTGTGGTAATATATATCGGCATTCGGCTGGATCAATATCTGTATCTTGACAAACATATACAACCTGCTCTGACAAAAGCCACAAAAGCCTTTGCTGTGGCAAGAAGGTTGTGTTTCAGCAGCCAAATTACCTACCCAAGATTACATTCACCATGGTATCAATATAATCTACTAAATGGCGCTCATACGGCGAATTGTGGTAAACGGTGGTTCAATCTGAGTCCTTCCCAGATGGAAAAGATGAAGTTGTTCGAGAGACAATGTCTCCGCCTGTGTTGTTCACTAAATTCTGAGTACAAGAAGTACTATCCCAACAAGGTCCTGTACAACGAGGCAAACTTGTATAGGACGGATCATTTTATTTTCAAGCTGATCAGACGTCATCCTGCACGAGCTATGACTTCTACCAACAGGCTAATCTTTGAAGCTTACTACCCTAATACCGTACGACCCAATGGCTTTATTCCTCCTGAGACATTCCTCCACCTCGATGCTATTGATCCAGAATGAGGAAGGATGTCCCATTATCTGTAATGTTGTACGAACAGTGGAGAGAGGATCCCGATACGAACAGGATGTCATTCGCAGTCATGAGCATTTCCTCCGTTTCAGTAGAGCTATCTCTTTTCGATATATGCAAAAATGTGCTACGACACTTTTACTGAAGGTTGCATCGGAACACTGTCTTAACGAAACGATGAGCCATTTGATAATGTTGGCCGAGTTATATAGATTTTTTAAGTTGGTTTTAAGATAAAAAATAAACAAAACAAAAAATAAAAGAAAAAGGTGCACCAAGGCGTATATTACATGAAATGTAATAACATGATGGAAGAATAAATAAGCCTTGAATTTGTGTGTACTCTAGGCGGTGATTAGACCTGACACACTCCAACAAATCGAAGCACAAACGGCTACGAAACTTATTTTTTCGATTCGACGAAGAGAAAGGATCTCAAAGCGATTAGGTCTCGAATCCAGCAAGGACATTGAGAAATGCAATGGAATAAGTGAAAAGGAAGCATTTCCCTCGACGCGGAGTCATACCACCATATCGGCATTAAAAGATAATGAAACGACATCCTCTTCAGTCACTTCTGCAATAATCACTCACGTTTCAGTTCCGACTTCATTTCATTTCCACGGCGCACGGTGTGCGTGTGTAAAAGGTCGATCCCCCGGGCGGATATCGAGAAAAACAAACTCATATAAACAAGTCAAGTAGCGCCGGTAAATATTGAATGAAGTACAACCGGATCAGTGCACATCCAGGTTGACACACTGCCGTGCCTACTGCCTTGTCGGTGTCGTACGCCGCGCCGTACGGTCTACCTGCCGGGTGGCATAACTCTTTTCGGTTAAAATATTTCGTTTTAAACTTTCAAGGACCCCACAAGTATTTAAGTCCCTTCTGTGCCATTCGCTGGAATAAATCCTGTTTGCCGCCATCAATTGGGGCGTAAAAATAAAACGAAATCCCGTACACTGCGGAACACGATTAATAATTTGTCAACTTTAACCGTTTAATTGATTTATAAAACACAGCCGCCTGGATGCCTTCGCATTGTGTGCGAGGGCGACTGTTCACTCGCCGAGCGGGGCACATCCACCCGACTGTTCATCACGGTGATTGAACGGCTTCGCATGAATATTTCAGGACAGAAAATCACAAGTATCCTTAGGAGCCAACGAGCGAGGCCGACTCTAATCAAATCGCTGGGAGAAAAAAGTTTCTGTGAAAAGTTGCCCTAATATGTCGAGTGGCACGTAAGTGCGTCTGGCAGTCTCTAGTCGGTGAACTCCACTCCATGTCTCGACGAGTGGGGAACACCCTCTAACATTTTATTACCATTCCTGCGTGGTGGTGCAGCTCGAGGAGCTCAGCACTTAAGGGCAGCATAAAGCCCACCCCTTGGACACTAGCTTAATGGGGGATTATGCGTTATTTATGGTCCGTGCCTCTATGCATGCGAACTTGCACAATCCAACGGGAAACAGCATTCATTGCTCCGGCTCAAGGACTCACAACCCTTCCGCCGTCACGCTACCATCAGGGCCCGAAGTTAACATAAATAATTCATGCGACGAATGAAGTAAGAAGCAACTTGAGATGCCTTTAATGCCGTTTATTCATGCTCCCACCAGGCCACCCACCAGGCCACCCACCAGGTCCGCCCATCGGTGCTCCAACCACAGGACGCACTGATTGTTGCGCGTCTGCTCCGTGTACATGTACGATCGATACATGCTACCGACTGGATTGCGTGGCACCTCAATCGTCTTGGGCTTGCCTAAGGTATCCGAGGCAAATTGCTGACCTTCAAATTTTTGCTCGGGATTACACATGCCCTCGGGCGACCGGATGGCAGTGTACGCCTGAATGGTCGGTCAATAATTTGAGACGATGGCACGGAGGAGCACGGCCGAAAGTGATACTACGGCACGGTATAAATAATTCATGTAGACTGAGTGAAGCTGGGTCATTTGGTTTTATTTTTCGGACGGTTGGTGTCGGCCCGTTGCAGATAGTGTGAACGACTGTTCGGTTTGGCGTTGCGTGAGTTTCACTCGTCGTTGTCAGACCATTCCTGCGTCGCACCGGGCCCAGCGTAGGTTTCGTTAAACTTTAATTATGTGCTATGAGTGATACAAGCAATCAAACAATCGTTTAAGTCGTCTGGCGGGCGATTTTTCATCAGCGGTTGCTGTTGGTTTTGGCGATGAGGTGCGCTGTGGACAAAGAACTGAGGCTGGTGATTGTGTGAAGACATTGAACTCGAAAGATGGATATATCTGTGTTGGAAAATGGAGTACCTATCACATAATCCTCTGGCATCACCACCATCATTCACATCTTTGAAACATCAAGCGTATGTCCCACTCAAGGGATCTGTCTGCTGGGTTCCGATGAGAGGTTTAGGAAATAGAGCTTTGCCAACATCTAAACAACTGACGTTCTCGAGCACCCAGCCGTCCAAGCCAAGCTGCCTTCGCCTTCTGTTTCTGAACCTGGCGAATTGAAGTCTATACCCTAGACCGAGGCAGAAGCGACGACCGATATTTGATTTCTCTCGTTCGAGGGTTGCAGTCGTTTGAGTCAAAGGTTTTGATTTAAGTATTTTCTTGACTTACCAAAGCAGCTGGTTGCCTTGGATGAATACCATTACCATGCAATGAGGTTCGACGAAAAGAAATACCGAAGTCCCATGCCGATGACGTCTAGACAACCGAACGAAGTTGCGACTCTAAGCCCGGCTATACTGAATACTAAGAAGAATGACCCAACAACTTCAAGGAACCGAAACTAGTGCACGAACTAACAAATAATTTGTTAAAACAAGGTAAGAACGCAAGTAAATTTGAGCGGAATTTTTCAAAGAGCGCAACCATAGCCGTCGCTAGTTGAAATAGAAAAAAAGAAAGAGTGGCTTGATCGAGATCAGAAATCGAACTGTATGGGGATTAGTGACGGTCTTTTATAGTTGGTTGACTCTCCCTGATTAGCTGTGGCGAAGCTCTGCCATACGTAGAGTTGCCAAGTTAATTTTCTTTTTGTTTTGGATTCTTTAGTGATAACAGGTCTCAATTCAAATGAAGCTTAATATCATATCAGAAGGACGTACGTAAGTTTCTTGTTGGCAATCGACGGATCGAGGAGAGGCACATTTCTAGAGCTGAGACAAGCCGTAGTTCTTCTTTGTTTGGCACTACAGCCTGGTGTGTGTCTGGGCATCAACCAAAAAGCCCATTCAGCCATCACGATCTTCCGCGGGATGCCTCCAGCTGTGTACACAAAGTTGTTTGAAGTCCTTGACCAATGATGTGCTCCATTTCGTTCGAGGACGTCGTCTGCTTCATTGTCCCAATGGCTATGAATCGAGAGTTCTTCGCGCCAGGTCTGTAGTATCCACCTACTCTGCAAGACCTAGCCATCTTATGCGTTTGATCCGAAGACACTTAACTAAGTGCATGCAGATGTACAGGCCTTGATGGAGCAGCGAGGATCCTCCATTGTCATCCTGCACAAGCTGACGAGTTTGGCAAGAATGTCAAAAATAGACATAGCGTTGTGTAGCTCGTCTCTATGCACACTGTCATATGGAACCATGATATTGCGTTCACACATCGGTAGACAGGATCCTGTACGCGAGGTAAGACGATTTTTTTGTGATGTTAGATGATTTGTACTACGATCCCAATATGTTCAACAAACAAGGTACCGCACGATCAACGATCGGGCCAATTATGGCTTTTTGCTTTCTTACTTAACTACAGTCTAAATTGGCTTGTTGTTTCCAATAATCAGAGACTTCTTGTACATAAATATAATATTCGCATTGTAGACTTATCCTATAACACAATCTTATCAGACTAATAGTGGGTCATGATTGGTATGGTAATCATAATAATAATATGGGTGGCGCTACAGCCCGTACAGGGCCAGGGCCTAACTTCTCAGCAACCACTCGTGTTGTGCGTGCTATTGTTCTCTCACGAGTGGAAGGGACCTACAGTTTAATGCCGACTCCGAGCCAAGTTTGAGAAGCTTTTTCTAGACAGAAAATACTCTTTGAGCATTGTCAATGACTCGAAAGAGGTGGGGCCGTGAAAATTATTTCTGTCGCTCAGAGCTGGAATCGAACCTACGACGTCGAGGTTGGGGTCGACGCACGTACCCACAACGCCACGGGCCACCACCTTTCTTACTTAACTACAGTCTAAATTGGCTTGTTGTTTCCAATAATCAGCGACTTCTTGTACATAAATATAATATTCGCATTATACCATAGACATATCCTATAACACAATATTATCAGACTTGGTATAGTAATCACCCCCAACAATTTTCTCGAATAGAAGTCGAACCCCCATTTAGTACTCCTGTTCTGGAGTTTTGTTTGGGAGAATTTTGCTGAGTTTTCAAAAAAGTTCAACTTGAAAACAGTGAATGTCAGGCACAAAATATCGCCACAGACATCCTTACATTCTACGAGCGCTTAGCCAAAAATCGAATTACCGCATGGCCTGTAGCAACATTCAACAAACATTGAAAACGGTATCAGGATAGTGGTGGCACTGGGTAAGTGCGTATGCTCTTATCACTTCGCAGCTCGATCGGATTCGGTACCTAGCTTTCCTCTATTTGAATATATGTACTCATCTCTGTATTTTATTCGCATCTAATATATTTTATTTGCGGAGCTACAGTCCAGGCTTATACTCACAATAAATGGTTACACATATTCTATGAGTGTCAATTTTATTTTCCTTGGCCTTTAAGTATTAAAATCGCCTATGAAGCCAAATACGACGAGTGGAATCTTAGTATCGTTTGCACGATTCACAAGAAAGGAGACCGCTTTGACTGCGCCAACTATCGGGGGATAAGTCTCCTTAACATCGTCTACAAAATCTTCTCTGCCGTTCTGTGTGAACGAATGAAACCCTTTGTTAACAACCTGATCAGTGCGGTTTCAGGCCTGGGAAGGCCACTATTGATCAAATTTTCACATTATGGCAGATCCTCGAAAAAACCCAAGAGATGCAGATCGACACCCACCACCTATTTGTCGATTTGAAGGCCACATATGACAGCGTGCATAGAGACGAGCTATACAACGCCCTGTCTAGTTTTGACATTCCTGACAAACTCGTCATGTGGTTTTTTCAACATTGTACATGAGAAGGTCGTGCGAAACTCAAACGCCAACACTAGAGGCACGATCTTCCAAAAGTCCGTTCAACTACTAGCATACGCGGACGACATTGACGTGATTGGCCGAACTCAGCGAGCCGTCAATGAAGCGTTTGCTTGTATTGAAACGGAGGCGGCAAAAATGGGTTTAGCGGTGAATGAGGGCAAAACAAGGTATATGCTGTCATCAAGAAAGGACACACAACATCGATGACTCGGTCAGAACGTCACCATAGGCAGCTACAACTTCGAGGTAGTAAAGGACTTCTTCTACCTTGGCTCCCAAGTAAATAGTGCAAACAACATCAGTACCGAGATTAAACGCAGAATAACTCTTGCCAACCGCTGTTTCTTTGGGCTCAAGAGGCAATTGAGTAGCAGAGCCCTCTCACGAAAGACCAAGCTCGCATTATATAAGACCTTGATCATCCCTGTCCTGCTGTATGGCGCGGAGGCTTCGACTATCTCAAGAGCGGATGAAGACGCACTTGGTCTCTTCGAGAGAAAAGTTCTGCGTTCTCCTGTTTGCGTTGAAGGAGAAGAATATTGAACCACGGGCTGTACAGCGACATGAGTCTAGTCAGGCGTCTACGGATTCAACGCCTAAGATGGCTAAACCATGTTGAGCGCATGGACAACACTGCTTCAGCCCGAAAAGTCTTCGACTCCGAACCAGTGGGACAACGCAATAGAGGACGACCACGAACCCGATGGCGCACTCAAGTGGAGAAGGACCTCAACCAACTTGGAGTGCGAAATTGGAGGCAGTTGGCTAAAGATCGTGCCAGCTGGAGAGGATTGTTGACTGCGGCCTATGTTCACCACGGACTGTAGCGCCACAAGAAGAAGAAGAAGGATGAAGCCAATTAAATGTCTTACTAAACTTATAATACAGCCCGCATAGGGCTCGCTTCTCAGCAACCACTAGTGTTATGCGTGCTTTTGTTCTCTCACGAGTGGAAGGGGCCTTCAGTTTTAGCAATATAGGACACAACACTAAACCTTGAGGAGACACACATTTTTTTAGTTTTCCAAAACAACATAAAGTGATTTGATTAAATGATCTGATGGTAAACCAGATCGTAGAAGCGTCTGTTTTAGATCTGAAGAAGAAAATTCAATCGATATGTAGGCTCTATGGGAAGTATAGCCAGACATATCTGATTTACACGAAATCATATGGACACTGACAAGCAGACAAAAAAAACGCACCCGCGTCTTAGATGGGGCGCACAATTGCAGAGTGATCGGAATCATATATTATTGTCTGAGGCCACACAATGAAGAAGAATAATACAAGCTCCTTAAATATCCCAAAATCTATGTCAACTGGGGAACCCGCCGTTGAACTGATTAGTTGAAGGTTCTGACTCCAGTACCAGATTCAATGACACGACTGCCTATCGATAAAGCTTAGGTTAGGTTATTGGGCTTCTAGCGTTGGTCCATTACGATAAGCAGTGTCGTTAATTTGAATCCAACGATATGTGATGACTGGACCAGTTGAAAACCAGAAGACCAGATAAAAGTCTATTAATTCTTGCATCAGCAAAAGCCGCTCGAAATATTATATCTGGGGTTCATGATACGAAATCTCTCGATATGAGGCTTAGGATCTAGAATGAGTTTTGCTGTCCCGAACTCAGACTTCCTGATGATGATGATGATGTGTGGTCAAGGAAAGAGACGAAGGATTACCATTAGAGCGTCTGACGGGCTCGCTGTCCTTACTGGTGTACTTTTAGCTTTCACCTGAGTTTGAGATCAAAGTTGACACCTAGGTACTTACCAGTGGTAGGTACAGAGAATGATTGATCGTTAAGACGGTAAGGGAATTGCATATTTCGCTTCTTGCGTTGAAAAGGATAAATTCTGTTCGCTTGAGTTGATACCCAGGCCGCATGGGAACTTTACTTTATTTGCCTTATTTTCCGCGTCTGTGTAACTTACTTCGGCAGGCGTTACTTGTTAGATTTATTCAAAAAATGGTTATGCTGTGACATGTGAGGAAAGACATCGGTGAAATGTTGCGTACTCGCCGTTCGAAAATGTGGTTTGCCAATACCATTCCGAGCCTCTTTCTCCATTTTGTGCGCTTTGTCTGTAGTGATAGGTCCCAATCATAGGATCAACACCCGCACCTGGCGACAATTTCGTTTCTCTTCCTCCTTGTACATCCCTCATTCGGAAGATGGTGAGAGTATCCAAATCAAGACCCCTTGCAATCAAGCACAGGTCCTACGAGTCACCAGTTAGCACTGCCGCGAGTTGTCCCTGCAGCACCAAGCAGCAAATCGTTGCTTCCCTTCGGAAGAGAGTTGCAAAATAAATAAAACATGAGGTGGGAGCCAAATCAAAGCGCAAACATATTTCCTCCGCCCCCCTTGGAGGTGTCCAATGTGTGTCACATCACGTACGCAGTCCCCATTCGTTTATTTGCTTTTCACTTTTTCCGAAGCAATTCTGCGCTAAAATCGATATTCCATTTATCGATCCCCGGCCGGTCTTGCGTTGCGGATACACTCAGGTTCCGTGTTATTTACCTTGATATACAAATTTCATATGCCACCTCCGCCCAGTGTGGTCGCTCACTTATTGAGCCCGCACAAAGGGGTCGATGTGCGACACTCTCCTTCTGCCATTGTCCTCGTGTTCCTCGCTCGATATTAATTAATATCCCCTTGCGCTTCGCCAGTCCGTCCACAGTGGTGATAATAGCAGTTGCGTTTATTGTTAAAGTGTTATGTCCACAAAATTTCGTCGCAAGGCAAATATAGCGCCCGACGATTTGTCAATACCCGAGTGAGCGCCGCTCTCACACCGTCGCCACGAACGAGCACAAGGACTGTCCCGGGTGCGCGCAAACAAATGGCGTGTGTGTCATTCACGTGATGTGGAACTTTCTTGAAAGTTACTTGCCCCCCCGGTGGAGTGCGGAGATTCGTTGCTCAGATTTGGTGGCGCGTTAATTAGTCGGATTTTCTGATTATATTGTTTTCGAGAGGTCTATTTATTTTTCTGAATTTTCCCTTTCATGGGCGGTTTTTGTTTTTGCTCCTTCGTTTTCCTCCGGTTCATTGATTTTCTTTTTTTATTGCGACGACGAACAAGTGGGTCACCTTGAATCGAGAGGACGTTAATTAGTGGTGGGAGCTGGGGTTTTTAGGGGGCGGTGTTAATTAAAAGCCATTTAAGTGAAATTTGGATTGTCTTCTTTTTTTCTTTCTAATGCATGGTGTGGTTCTATGAATCACGAGATGTCAGTGACAATGGTGGGTAATAATGAGTGAACTTCTGCACAGCAAAACAGAGAATTTTGCACTTGTGAATATACACCAAATATTTTTAGAAAAGCGTTGATATGGCGCTACGCATCAGGCACTCATCTGCAGTTAGTCTCTGCTCTCACCCCTTAATGCAGAGCAACTTCGAAGACAGGAAGTGTACTTAAACCTTCGTGTGATGAGGGGGAAGTCCATACCACATACCATAGCTAATCCATAAGTCCATCACAGGAGTACAAGCATTCTTCCGAGACCTGGGACGATGGATGCAGCTGCCTCTAGCTCACCCCAGCCTATGGAGCCCTATTCCTTCTGAAGGCAATGAGTGTAGTCTGATGTAAAAGTGGTCCTTCGAGCCGTATATTCTCAATATTAATTCAACACCCTCAACATTGTGCAAAATGAAGGTGAAGAACCCCCGCTATCAAATCGAAACCAGTGTCAAATTCAACGAGCATTTTTAACCGAAAAGCCAAGCCGTAGAACTGTGATGTAACTTCTCAAACTCGCGACGACGCGTCTTTTAGCATTTCAACTTGAACAGTAAATGAGGGAAAAGGGTATAAGCTATTCTCAACAAATGGAATCCAACTAAGACGAATTGGGCAAAGGAGAATGAAGATGAAGGATAAATTCAGCTGACCTTTTAATGATGCTAGCTCGGCCTGGCATTCCTCTACCAGTTTGGAATGTGTGGTGTAGAAGGCAATAGCCAAGGTGACAGCTTGGC
This sequence comes from Eristalis arbustorum, assembly GCA_916610145.1. NCBI lineage: Eukaryota > Metazoa > Arthropoda > Insecta > Diptera > Syrphidae > Eristalis > Eristalis arbustorum. Next base: position 7,299,224 of record OU744317.1, read on the forward strand.
TATAAATACATATAGCCACCTTGTGTGTTGGAAGGACGTGTAGGGGATACTGCCCCGACGAAAGGCTTTCTGAATAGCCACAAGCTCCATTTGAAAGATACTGGAATTATCTGGCAGTCTGTAGGCTTTGACATATGAATACGCAGTACATTTTGGTGCAGTCGGTGTAGATTACCCAGTCCTTGCACATCGCCCGCCCGATCTCGAAGCCGTTTGATAATTTAAGTACAGGGACCGTATAGTCAGTGGAGTGCAGTACTAGTTCAGTGGAAAAGAGGTCTACAATGTTACTCCGTCCATAAGGCCTAGATTTCCAGCACTCAGACTCTCTGAACCCGATGGCACTGTGGGCGTCCGTTGGTGTCGACCGCAGAGCGCCTGTGACGGAGATGCATGCTGTTCTTTAGGGTTGCTGTTAAGTTTTGTTATATTATATTTCTTTCCGAGGGCAGGCCACCATACAAGTGATCCGTGTGTCAAAATCGGCAGAACTACCGCCGTATGCATGCATATGGTCAACATGGGGTACAGGTGGCAGAGGAACTTGGCACAAGTGGATAGAGAGAGCGTTTGGGTCTTCAGACGGGGAAGAGTAAAGTTGAGGGTTTTGATTATTTTGCTTAAAAGCATCAGTTCCGTTTTGACTGAATTGATGCACCAAAATGAGGCTATGCTAAATCATATCAGTGTTGAAACTGAAGCTACTTTCGGCACCAACATAATCAAGAATTTTCGAATCTTATGAAGAAAGGAAAGTGAAATGAGGGTTTAAGGGAACTTATCTTTCTTATATTATCGCCATCCAGGAGATGCGATGGGATGGGCCGGGCGAAAGAAAGATGAGAAACTGAGACATCTACTACGGTGATTGCTTCAAAGAGGCAAGGCAGCGCTTATTTGGATGCGGATTCGTTATTCGAGGCAGACTTAGGCAAAAAGTCTTAAGGTTTAATTATATCAGCGAGCGCCTCATAACAATTCGCATCAAGGCTTAATTCGGGAACATCAACCTGATTTGCGCATACGCTGCCCCGACGGAGAAGAAGGATGACGATAGCAAGGATGACTTCTAAGATCTCCTCGAAAGGACATACGATCGATGTCCCAGCTATGACGCCAAAATCGTTTTAGGTAGATTTACACACAGCTGGGAAGGTACATTTCAAGTCATCGGGAAATACAGCCTGCACGACAACACATCCGGAAACAGACTCAGGCTGGTGGATTTCGCCTCGGGGCGTAACCTCTCACAAGACAGGACACTACAGTTTAACATCGAACAGCCCCTATTTCAATCGATCGCTAGGAACTTTGCCGACGGAGTCTCTCTTAAACTTACTAAAAGTTCGACACTGCCTGCACATAAAATATAAGAAGAATGAAAACGTTGTCAAAAAGCCGTTGTCAAGAAGCTGCCACTGATGTGCTGGGTTTTAGGAAAGAGGCAATTAAGTAACAGAGCCTTCTCTCAAAAACCACGCTGACTTCATATAACACCCTGATCATCCCTGTCCTGCTCTATGGCGCAGAGTCATGGACGCTATTGAAAGCAGATGAAGAAGCTCTTGGTTGTTTTTAGAGAAAAGTTCTGCCTGCGATCTTTGGTCCTGTTTGCGTTGATGGCGTCTGGAGGAGAAGATTCAACCACGAACTGTGCGGGCTGTACAGCGACATCAGCCTAGTTAGGCGTCTGCGGATCCAACGACTAAGATGGCTAGGCGATGTACAGTGCATAGACAACATTGCTCCGGCCCGAAGAGTCGCAAAAGGGGAAAGCGAAAGATCATGCTGGCTGGACAGGCATGTAGTTTGAGGCCCGAGTCCACCCCGGCCTGTACCGCCAATCAAAGAAGAAGAAGATATAAGTTTTACATCGATCTGGAAGTCACACTTCCTTGTCGCAAGCAGTAGGCCAGCTCCCTCCAAGTGGAACTTCAACCGCCAAGTGGAGCTTGTGGACTCATTTCAACAGACTTGAGTGCCTGACCTTGGTTATAGGTGTCAGCGGTTCGAATCCCAGGGAAAGCAAAGTTAAAGTCCAGTCATCATTTGCCGTCGGATTCAATTTAACGGCACTGGGTCATACCCACAATAGTCTAAGTGTGTTGGCAATTTCGCTGGCAGCCCAATAACCTACTCTAACCTAACCTACCCCTCTTCTCCACGATTGCCGCCATTATCTTCGAAAAAACAACAATCGCATTTTAAGCCATATTTTTCTGCACATCTACTTGCTTACTGCAACCCATTCTCCCTTCCTTCACTTGAAACATCATTCACACCTCTTGCTGTAGCTGACGTGTTAACATCGTTAATCCCTCGGATTCTACTCGTCTTCTTGAAAGCACTTATCATAACACACATCTCTCTCCCTCTCCAGTGAGGAAGCATCACCTCCCCTTAGTGTGGCGCCCGTCGACAGGCTCCCCCACGTCAGTCAAGGAGAACAAAAAAAAAACAGCAGCAGCAAACCGTAATCCCAGATAATCCTTTGTAATTATTTGAAAAATGGTCATTAGGCGATTAGCTGTTGCCAGTAATTGGATTTCGTAATCAACCAATATCTGCAGACGGTGCCGGGTCACTTGTCAGTCAAGACCAGCTCCGTGGTCCACACTCCACATCCAGTGTAATGCTCTTTCTTCTTGTGTGATACGAGAGTGTGGCTCCTGCACGACAAGGTCGTCCTTCTTCGTTTCAATTGTTACGTGGTCGCAAGCATTTGTGTGTGTGTGGGCTATGATTGAATCTTACCAGTTCGATTCATTGTCCTGCACGAGAAATTGGCTTGCCACACCACAAATGGGCCGGTGGCGCTGTGAATTGCTTGGGAGAAGTCCGGCGGAGCGTTTTCTTTGGTGCACGGTACGTGCAGTGGGATGAGTTAAGCGCTAATTAGATGATTCCATGATTTTTGTCCTTGGACCAGATGAGCATGGAATAATTGCACATGGTACACGTTATGTGTTGGTGGCAGTTGTGGTTTCTGTAGCTTTGATTTAATCCCCGGTATGGGCGGAGGCAATATGGATTGCTTCGAGAAGGATTTCCATTCAGGTTCGGAGAAAGAATTACATCAAATTAAATCTGGAAATGAAACGTCAATAATTATGGAATGACTAAAATTGATGAACACTTATTTTCATGGAAATTTTTGAATAAGGGCCTTGTTTTTCACAAAATTCACTAAATTTGATTAATTTGATCCATTTTCCTTGCATTGCGTGACCACTTATGATTGTCTGAAAATGTTTAGGCAGAACCTCTTAGCTCCGAGTAAAGGTAAGAGACTCCAAATGATCGAGAAGTGTAATCGTTTTTTACTTCCAAATAGATTGTTCATCAAATTGACTGCATGACTTATTGTCCGTGTCCGACAAATGGTATCACTTTTAGAAATCTTTCATTTTAAAGACCTAGCAACAAGATAAATATATACCTGCTTACAGAAATACTCCTTTTTTACAATAAAAGAGTCAAAAAAAAGAGCTTCATAGGTCAGTGACCATATAAGCGGCTTAATTTCCAACATTTCCCTTTCCCCCTTTATATTTTTTTCAAATAAAAAGGTTTCCTCAAGCAACTCGAAGTCGCCTATTTAATTCCATTTCAACGAAATCACTTCCGGTCGGCAAAGAGAAAATAGTGGCATATGTAGAATCGTAGGCCGAATAACAGATTTTTTCCATGGTGACACAACATGTGTGCATTGTGTTATTGGTAAATTAAGACTTTCCTTACCCAAGTTCTGTCGTTTCTCAATTGAATAACGAATCCGTACAAAATCTATGAATAATTATCATCTGTGGTTATTTTACCTTTTTGGAGATATTCGACGTGAATGACATTGCATACATTACAAAAATAAAATCTTGCGGCCATGGCCTTGTTTGCTATTAGACCACATTTACGCGAAGGAAGACAGTAGGCTTCAGCAGTGCTTCATCTCTGGACTCATGCGATGGCACACAAAACTTGTTCAAATTAAAGAAGGACATTGCAAAAACAGCCCTTTGAGGACGTTGAGCTTATGAACAATTGTGGCACCCATCGTGCTTATTGATATTTCAATAACAAATACTCATGTAAAATGTATGTCACCCGGTTGACGGTGACAATTCGATGATTAATGAAAGAGTGCGTTCACAAATTAAATTCAAAGCTGTCAAGTTCCCATTGAACCATGTCTTTTGCTTTCTTTAAACTGCAACTGGAAAAGGTAGTGCGTGCTGAGCTATAAACGTGCCTAGAATCAATCCAATTATTGGGTTAAGCAGATGATCTTAAATCGTTACACGTTCGCAAGAAAAGACGACCCTCTTATTCTTGTTGAAGTGGCGCCACAGTCAAGGGTAGACATCGGCCTCAGACAACATGCCTCTCCAGATGGCACAATATTTTGTCAGCTGCTTCTTATTACGAACGCCCAGTTGGTTCAGACCCTTCTCCAACTGGTGCGCCATCTGTTTCGTGGGCTTCCTTTGTTGCGTTGTCCCAATTACTTAGATTCGAAATTTATGGGGTCAGGTCTGTGATGTCCATACGCTCTATATGATCTTAAGCGTGACAAGGCGCATGCCGTTGTACAGCCTATAGAGTTCTTCGTTAAATCTCTTTCTCTAGAGGCTTTCAACGGAAAAAAAAATCGGACGCAAGACTTCTATCTCGATAAAATCACGAGCTTCCTTATCCGCTTTTAATAGCGGTGATGCCTCTGAGCCATGAATGAGGACTGGGATGATTAAGGTGTTAACCACAGCCGGAGTGGTCCAAAGAGAGAGAGCACTTTTATTCAATTGATTCCTGATCCCAAACAAACAGCAAGAGTGAATATCCGTTTGATATCGATACCGATGTTGTTCTCCCTATTCACTGCGGAGCCGAGGTAGACTAAATCCTTCAGTTTTTGCTGCCCATTGTGACGCTCTGTCCGAGAAGACGCTAAGGAGACATATCCCTCTGTAGTTGGCGCAAAAAAAGAAAGTTTTCCGTTCTAGTGGATCGGGCTAACGATACTGAGGTTCCACTCCTCGGACATGCTTTCCTCCTTCCGTATTTTATAAATGAGTCGGTGCATGCGCCCAACCATATCATCTCCAGCTGCCTTAAGCATGTACACGGACAGACTGTCCGCTCCTTTGTTTGACATCAGTCTCAATATTGCCACCTTAATCTCGTCCAAGACGGGAGGACTGAATTCTTCTTCATCTTGGTCCAGATTTGGTGGAACATTCTGGTCGTCATCGCCGTTTAACAGTCTGCACAAGTGATTGGTAGAAATTCTCAATATCGACTGTGTCTCGACTACGTGTTGTCCGTTCTTGTCCATTCAGGCATCGGTCCCAAGCTTATATTCACCAGATAGTTGCCATAACATCACTACATTTATCTCCGTTCTCTTCGCTTCCTGTCTGTTCGTAGAGCTAACGAACAGCTCTCGTCAGTCATTCACTCGTCTTCAAACCTTTTTTGCGGCGTCGTAAAACCCATCACATCAGTAACGTCGAACTTTCAGAGAGTTTAAGGGAGACTCTGTTGGCAAAGTGCCCAGCGGTCGATTGCGATTGCAGCTTTCCGACGTCAAACCGTAGTGTCCTGTCTCGACTCCTTTGTTCTCTCGATATCTGAGTTCTGACCTTGGCTACATTAAGGGAACAGGCGGACCGAGCTACCGATTAGTCACACATCACCTATGACAAATCAATCGACAGCTACAATGGCAAAGTATTTGAGGTGTATGTCTACGTCTTGGCAAACATGAACTCCACAATCTACACCATATAACAGATTCGGCGTAGAATCGCCCATGGCAACTGGTGCTCATTGATTTTTGAAACAACTGAACTCGAAACTACTGACTGGAGGCACCCTTATGTCCGCCTTGATGTAAGCAAATCCAGACGATAAGTTGGAGTAGAGCTGATTCTTAGTGTGGGGAATTTTACGTAGGATGCACATAAATGGTCGCTTCTGCGAGGAAGGTGAATGGAGAACTAGTCGTGACAGCAAACTCTTCGAGTTGTAGCATGTTGCGGATGCAGTTCGGAATGCAATAACCTGCTGATTTCCCACATCAGGCGCATAGACAAAGGCGCTCAAGTAAATGGTGTCTTCGAATCTGAGCCTTCTGCTTCCAAAAGCAGAGGAAGGTCGATCCTAGGGCCAATGCGGATGCAAGACAGATTAGTCTTGATGACTCGAAGCAGCCTGCCCAGGATTCTCAGCGATAGAAGACAAGGAATACTCAGGCTCAGACCCTCAATGGGTCATATATCTGATACGTAAGTAGGCTCAGGTTGAAGTGGATAATTGTTGGTAGAGAGCGAGTGTATCCCTTTTCCGCATACACTTGCCTATTCTGCAAGTCAGCACATTCCACGTTGGAGATAACTGGCACTGATAGTACTCAGTTCAACAAGGAAGTTGATGTTGTTGGCTTTTAGGTGATTTCAACAGGAGCACTGCGTACACATGGTAAATATATGCTTAATAGATTCTTGTTCTTCCTCGTCTCTGAAGCTTCTGCAAGAGTCGTTGCAAAGATCACCTAACCTAGGCGTGGGTTCCAATGACGCAGTTTCCGCTTGTGACGGTTTTTGCAAGTTCTGACGGTCGGCATTTTGTTCGACTCGACTCCGACTCAACTCATACGATTTGCATCGGGAAGCGTCTCAGTCGTTACAGATACCGGAAAGTGTGCATCCACATAATAGTGAGGTGAATTCGTTTCGGACACATTCATTCTCCTTGATGACCTTTACATCGTGCTATTTCGCACCGGCGAAGGAAGCGAGGGACTTCTTTGAGTTCGTAGTCGCCTTGACGCTTCATCCACTGAAGTTGATGATTGTATTCGTCGCCAACAAATCGGTTTCTGTCACTTACAAGCCTTTGCTACGTCTGGACTTAAAATCGTCCGAAATATCCATTGTTGAGGCTTATTAGGTACCGCGGCACAGTGCTGCGCAGATGGAAAAATCCCTAGAGCAAAAGTTTTCATCCACTTCTGGCTGATGTCAAGAGTGAACAATCATGTAGAGGGACTCTCTTCCCACTTGTGAGACCACTCGATATTATGGCAATTGGGGAAAAATCGATAAACTTCTCCAATGCTTCTGCGGATGGATGCAATGGCACCATATGTGGTGGCTGTGGGATGATGAAGTAAATCGGAACACTTCTCACTACCTTTTTCAATGCTCCAGCTTTTGGACACCGAGACAGAGAACACTGGTAGAGTTCTTCTTCCAGAACCCTCTAGACATAGCATACATCCCTTCTTTGTGTGGCGCTACAGTCCGGGGTGGACCTGGGCCTCAAACAACATGCCTCTCCAACTAGCGCGATCCCTGGCTAGCTGTCTCCAGTTTCGCACACCAAGTTGGTTGAGGTCCTTCCCCACTTGGGCGCGCCACCTTAAACGCGGGCGTCCTCTGTTGCGTTGCCCGACAGGTTCGGATTCGAAGATTCTTCGGGCCGCAGCTGTGGTGTCCATACGATCTACATGACCTAGCCACCGCAGGCGTTGGATCCGTAGACGCCTAACTAGGCTCATGTCGCTGTACAGCCCGTACAGTTCGTGATTGAATCTTCTCCTCCAGAACCCGTCAACACAAACAGGACCACAGATCGTGCGTAGAACTTTTCTCTCAAACTAACTAAGGCTTAATGGGACAGCACAACATCCACATCTCTAAGCGCTCACTCTTAAAAACGAGTAGGACGATGGAAGGTCTTTCATCTCAATGGGCATCACAATGGGTCCAAATGGACCTAAATGAGACCTCGTGTACCCACAGATCTATCCTAACTTGTGGCATCACGCCGATTTTTAGTCCT
>OU744317.1:7307262-7413452 GCA_916610145.1 Eristalis arbustorum
AAATCCGCTTGCCCGGATGGTATTCCTCCAATACTTCTAAAGAGGTGTTCTTCTTCGCTGGCAAAACCACTGCGTAAGCTTTTTCATCTATCCTACTCTTCAGGTCTCTTTCCGAGTAGATGGAAGACAGCATTTGTACAGCCCGTCCCTAAAAAGGGCGAATCTTCGTCACCCACCTCGTACCGTCTCTTCTTTCTAAGGTCATGGAAACGCTGATAAATCGTCAGCTTATGAAATATCTTGAATCGCGGAAGCTTCTTAATGACCGACAGTATGGCTTTCGCAGCAACAGGTCCACTGGTGATTTGATAGCTTATCTCACCGAAAAGTGGAACCAAACTTTGCACAATGCAGGCGAAAGCAACAAATTGATATTTCTACAGCATTTGACAGAGTTTGGCATCAAGCCTGTCTTTTGTCGCAAATTCGTGCTATGGGCTGCTTCTATGGATTAGCAACAACCCCTCGAACCGCTCAATGCAAGTTGTTTTGAATGGGTTCAAGTCTAATATCCACAATATAAGTGCTGGTATGCCACAAGGTTCTATTCTGTCTCCGACACTCTTTAGCATTTTTATAATTTATCTCCTGTCTGCCACTTCTAATCCAATCCACTCCTTCGCTGATGACAGCACCCTCAGCTTTTCATATTCGATCCCAGACTTACGACCGTGCCCTTCGGACGTAGTATTGGAACGGCAGCGTATGTCAAGCACGTTGAATTCCGATCTGGACAGCATAATTAACTGGGGTAAGAACAACAGAGTGGAATTCAATGCCTCCAAAACTCAATGCTGTCTGCTGTCTCTAAAGCGAACCAATGATAATCAGCCATTATCCATGATTGGCGCTTGTATCGATGAAACCGGAAAACTTTCCATCCTTGGTATGTGCATCAACACAACACATAGTTGGAACGATCATATATTCGAGGTCGCCAAAAATGCCGCGAAATGTTTAGGTTTCCTTAATCGATGCAGGAAATACTTCACCCCCTCTGATTTGGCTTTAATCTATAAGGCGTATATTCGCCCTAAGCTTGAGTATAACGCTCATATCTGGTCTGGTGCCCCCAAGACCACCCTGCACCTACTAGATAGAATCCAAAAGCGAGCGATAAAACTTATAGGAGACGATATCGCGGGTTCAGCATTGTTTGCCCGATCCACAAGAAAGAAGACCCCTTTGACTGCGCTAACTATCGGGGGATAAGTCTCCTTAACATCGCCTATAAGATCTTATCTGCCGTACTGTGTGAACGCCTAAAGCCATTCGTCAACAACTTGGTCAGTCCATACCAGTGTGGCTTTAGGCCAGGAAAATCCACCATCGACCAAATATTCACACTTCGTCAGATTTTGGAGAAAACCCAGGAGCAACAAATCGATACCCACCACCTGTTCATCGATTTTAAGGCCGCGTATGATAGCATCTACAGAGACGAGCTATACACAGCAATGTCTAGTTTTGGCATCCCTACCAAACTCGTCCGTTTGTGTAGGATGACGATGGAGAATGCACGCTGCTCCATCAAGGTCGGTAAAGACCTAACCGAGACCTTTGATGACAAAAAAGGATTCAGACAAGGCGACGCGCTGTCATGCGACTTCTTCAAAATCGTTCTTGAGAGAATTGTTCAAAACTCAAACGCCAACACCAGAGGAACAATCTTTCAGAAGTCCGTCCAACTACTCGCATATGCCGACGATATTGACATTATCGGAAGAACGCAGCGTGATGTCAAAGGCGCTTTTGTGAGTATTGCAACGGAGGCCGCGAAGATGGGTTTAGCGGTAAACGAGGGTAAGACCAAATATATGCTGTCAACAAGAAAGGACACCCAACACCGACATCTCGGTCAGAACGTCACAGCTGACAGGTATAATTTGAGGTAGTTAAAAACTTTGTCTACCTAGGAACCGCTATCAACTCAGACAACGACACCAGCGCTGAAATCAAAAGAAGAATAACTCTTGCCAATCGGTGCTTCTTTCAGCTAAGAAAGCAATTGGTAAACACAGGACTCTCTCGAACAACCAAGGTAACGCTTTACAAGACCTTAATCGTCCCAGTCCTGCTATAAGCCGCGGAGGCATGGACTCAAAAGCGAATGAAGCAGCCCTTGGCTGCTTCGAGAGGAAAATTCTTCGGGTGATTTTCGGTCCCGTCTGCATAGATGGTGAGTTGAGGAGGAGATACAACGACGAACTATACGGGCTGTTCAGCGACATCGACTTAGCCAGACGAGTGAAGATCCAACGATTGAGATGGCTAGGTCATGTAGAGCGGATGGAAACCAATGCTCCGGCCCGAAAAGTCTTCGAATCCACCCCCGAGGGACGGCGCAGTAGAGGAAGACCGCGACTCAAGTGGGGCACACAAGGGGAAAGGGACCTCAACCAACTATGCGTGCAAAACTGGAGACAGCTAGCTAAAGATCGAGCTGGCTGGAGACGCTTGTTGGTTGAGGCCCAGGTCCACCCCGGACTGTAGCGCCACCATAAGTAAGTAAGTAAGATATCGCGGGTTCATTAGACTCGCTTAAACATCGACGTACCGTGTATTCCTTGTCCGTGTTTTATCGTTACTTCAACAAATGATGCTCAAGTGAGCTAGCCAACTGCATTCCTCCTCTCCTTGAATTCACCCGCAATACACGTCTCGCCAGGAATGCACATCAGTTTACCCTTAAGTCTACTTTCGGACGCACAGTGAAATTTAGAGACTCGTTTTTTAGCCGCACCACACGAATATGGAATGCTCTTCCCAGCTCAATATTCCCCATAGATTACAACCCGCAGATGTTTTAGACCGATGTGCACAGGTACCTTTTCTCTCTCTCCCTCTATACCTTCGGCCCGTGCTGTGTCTTGACCCCGGACAATTAAGGGTATTAATAACCCCTTGAGCACGCGTCAATTATAAAAAAAAAAAAGAGAAGGGAAGAGCACCGGCTTCTCAAAAAGAAAAAGAAGGAGCATGAGAAGCGCGCGATCGAGGAAATGGAGAGTTGTTATGGCAGAATTGACGTCCAAAGGGTGATACAATTATCCAATGGATGAAAATGGACAACTGGTAGTAGAGTCGCAGTCGATACTGAGAATCTGGAAAGATTACTACTGTAGACTGTAAATTGCTATGAGGACGAAAATACCGCTACAGGCAGAATGTTCCTCTCAATCTGTTGGTTGACAGACGAGAATTCCGTCCCCCAGGGTTAGACGCGGTCAAGATAGCAATATCAAGCCTGAAGTCTAACAAAGCTGCTGGAGTGGACAGGCATGCTCCTGGCGCCCTACCATATCGTCTTCAGCTGCCATCATCTGAAAGATATGATCTGAGGAATGCATACCCGACGAGTGGAGTCTCAGTATCGATTGCCCGATCCACAAGAAATTAGACCCCTTTAAATGCGCCAACAACAAAGTTTCTAATAGAGTCTTTAGCATGAAGCGGTAGTCTTCTGTCCGACAAATCCCAAGAACCGACAATGCCTTGTAATATTGCTTGAAACCCAGTAAGCCAACTTGAGTTGCAACTTGTTTCGCTTCAATTCCAACTTATGTTAAGCCATCTAAAGTAGCGCTGGTACGTCACAAGTTTGAATCTTGTCAATACATTTCAGCTGATCGATTTCTGGCACTTCTTTGATACTGTCCGCCCGACGAGTCGTTGGCTGAGTTCCTCATTTCGCACAATATTGTGCGCGTACCATACTCTTCTCTTCTAGTATAAATTTTTCTATTTGTTCGCATATGTCGTCTGCTTCAAACCGTGGGTAAGATTGTCTCGTAGGTTATATTGTCCCAAGTCAATCAAATGAAGATTATTCTGATATCACTGATGACAATATCTACGATGCCTAGAACTGCTACGATGACCACCGCCATTTTCGTCGCATTCGATTCAGAGTAGGTTTTACTCGCGTTTGATTTGATTTTTTAGGCTATATTTTTCTTAACGCTAAAGCTTGAGCTATGTTTTTCGTTACTAAAATGTTCTGCGGATATTTCTAATCTGCCTCGGTTATTCATTTAGAGAGGTTACCCTTGCTATGGATTTTAGTTTTACCAGGGGCGATCTAAAGTGATAGGACCGACTCTGAGTAACCACTTTAATCAGAAAAGCGGGCTCTTATAATTTCACTTTTTGTGTCTTCTTTTGTACATGTTTTGCTTGTATCTTTTTCCACTACTCTTCACGCAGATATGACAGACGTCAATCACTACACAATAAAGTGGGCCCTCTTTCCTTCAGAACCAAAGGGAACTGCAAAGTTAAGAACCTCATAAGCATATGCTACTTTGCAACATCTGCTTGTAGTTCAACAGCTCCATTCTGATGGCGTGTATCATAGTCGCATTGCTTTGCTCAGTGATTTTGGAAGGAGTCGCTACAGGCTGTTGAGTGTGTAGCTTCTCAGCAACCACTCGTGCTGTGCTTGCTATTGTTCTCTCAAGAGTTGAAGGGATCGACAGTCTTATGCCGACTCCGAACGCCAACTTTGATAAGCTTTTTATAGGCAGAAGTAGTCCTTGAGCATGAGGTGGGCCATGGAAATTATTTTTGTCGCGCAGACCATCGGCATCGAACCTACGACGTCGAGGTTGGGGTCGACGCACAAACCCACAACGTCACGGGCCATCACTGTTCAAAATCAACAGAAAGTCTTTAAAAATGCCCCCTTCCTTTCTTCTCTCTATTATCTTGTACCATACCGGTTAAAATATTTGCTACCCCACTGTACAGCGCATTCACTCCAGTTGACTTTGAACAAACTCGGCTCGTGTGAGAACCACTCTCACGCCATCCTTATTGTCAAAATCAGAAAGTTCTTCTCTTTATGCATTCGGTGCAGGGAGACAGAACTTCAAAGACTACAAGAAAAGGAAGCAAAAAAAAAATCGGGACAAATGAAAACAAAAGAAGCAGAACACACCAACGGGAGACGAACGACTGACTCCATCAGTGCACGTCTCGTCCCAGCTGAGACTCGCACTCGTCCGACATTTCCAACAAATTGCAGTCGCAAAAGAAGTTCTTCTTTATTTTCAAACGCATCCCCACTCCCTGTGAACCCTCCCACAACTGCCACGAAAATTGCCCCCTCCAAAGAAAAAAAGAACTTGTTGTTGACAGGACCCGACAAGAGAAGCCGTGGGAGAGAACCGTAAAAAGCAACAACAGAACCAACAAAAGGACGCGGCGCGCCGAGGAAAACAAAGCGACACAAAGACGTGTTGGCCAAGATGCATAACACAATTCACCCCTGGTGCCGTGGGAGACTTCTCGGCTGGGAGTAAAGTGAAATCATGATCATGCCAGTTTCAGGAGCAACGTTGCTGCTGCACCCACAGGATACTTGGAGCTAAAATAATTATGAGAAAATAATAATGCAACTTTTTAATTGGTTAGGGGGTTGGTCCCCCAACGCAATTGCCAATGGCGCTGATGCCCGAGATCCTTAATTGCAAGTGAATGGGGCGTTTACTGTTAGAAGTGCATGGTAAAGGATCCCCTCGAGCGGTTGAGTCTCTGATGCTCCTTGTGGTGGGGCGTCAAATGGCTACTCCACTTATCGGAGGAGAAAATATAAAGTATTCATCGCAATGAACTAAATCGTAAAGTTAGTTTTATTTTATCTCGTTGACGCCCCAAAAACTATTGCGTCCAGCAAGCCTGAATGAGCATTTAAAAAGAACATGTGTGTATCTGTCCTGGGGGAGATGTGGGATTGGTCGGAGGTGGTTGGGGTTAGTCTGGGGGAGAGGTTAATCCCCTTATTTTCCCGTAGAGAATTTTAAGCTGTTTTGTTCAACATCTACTTAACGGGTCTGATTGGGGAGTAACATGGAGCCAAGAAATCTCAAGTCTTTTTGATTTTTTAGCTGTTAATGTATCCAGAAAAAGTCACAATTTGGTGCGGTTTATGGGCTAGTGGCATCATTGGACCGCACTTCTTCAAAGATGATGCTAATCGTAACGTAACTGTGAATGGTGAGCGCTACCGTGAAATGATATCCAACTTTTTTTGCTCAAAATGCAAGAGCTTGACTTGCATGACATGTGGTTTCCACAAGACTGTGCAATATGCCACTCAGCACACGCAACAATGGACTTATTGAGACGCGAGTTCGGTGAACATTTTATTTCACCTTCGGGACCGGTCAATTGGCCGCCTAGATCGATTAACGCGATTTAACGCCTTTAGACTCTTTTTTGTGGGGCTTTGTTAAAGCTCATGCCTATACAGACAAGCCCGCTTCAATTGACGCATTGGAAGACAACATTGAAGCATTTATTCGTGAGATACCGGCCGAAATGATGAAATGAGCATGCCGCCAAAATTGGACTAAGCGGATGGACCATTTTAACTTCGAGGTAGTCAAGGACTTCACTTACCTCGGCTCCGAGTAAATTGTACAAATAACATCAGTACCGAGATCAAGCGTAGGATAACTCTTGCCAACCGCTGTTTCTTCGGGCTCAAGAGGCAATTGAGTAATAGAGCCCTCTCTCGATGAACCAAGTTGACTCTATATGACTGATCATCCCAGTCCTGCTATACGGCGCGAAGGCATGGACTATCTCGAAAGCAGATGAAGAAGTCCTTGGTCTCTTTGAGAGAAAAGTTCTACGCACGATCTTTGGTCCTGTTTGTGTTGACGGGTTCTGGAGGAGAAGATTCAATCACGAACTGTACGGGCTGTATAGCGACATGAGCCTAGTTAAGCGTCTACGGATCCAACGCCTACGGTGGCTATGTCATGTAGAGCGTATGGACACCATAGCTCCGGCCCAAAGAATCTTCGAATCCGAACCTGTCGGGCAACGCAACAAAGGACGCCCGCGTTTAAGGTGGCGCACCCAAGTGGAGAAGGACCTCAACCAACTTGGTGGGCGAAACTGGAGACAGCTAGCCAAGGATCGCGCTAGTTGGCGAGGCATGTTGGTTGAGGCCCAGGTCCACCCCGGAATGTAGCGCCACACAAAGAAGAAGAAGGATGGACCATTTGAAGCGCAGTTAAGGTCAACATTTGCATGAAATATTCTTCAAACATTAAATTATATGGACCGTACTATCGATTCAAATAAAGATTTCATGCATTTTTCTGAATTTTGTGTGTTTTTTTGGAAAAACTTTCCTATAGCTTTTAAAAAATCACTCTTTAGTCGCTTCGTTATTGGAGACTGCCGATTGCTTCCCACAAGCTCAAATTTATAACACATCTTATCCTTGACCGTGCCATCCGATCACAAATGGATTTATAGTTTATTTAATATACGATCGTTTCTTCGTATCGTTTCGGGATATATACACACGTGATCCCTGGGCCATGCATATCAATAATTGGTGGCGTTGACATGTTCATGACTGACGCGGGGGCGCAAAGGAATCTATCTCTGTTCACCATTCCTCTCGATTTCCGCCGCTGAGCATCTGTGAAGAAGAAACGAGAGAGCAGTCGTTGTAGGAACTACTTCACCCACCAATCCACGCAATGCTAAGATCACTTGGGCACGTCAAGCGACGCTGTTGCAATCGCTAATGGACCGTTTGACGTGGCAGCCGTGAGTGATCACGTGAAGGCTGTGATGGTAAATGCAGAATTATCTTTCAAATGGTGTAAGTATCATATCATTCGGTTTATTGGAACGGTATACAAGCGTCAGTACGACAAAAATGAGCAGCACGTATTTATATATAAACGATCTTGCTGTTTACAAGAACGACATGCAAATCATAGACCTTGCTCTACCCTCACTGATTTTATTTCTCAATTCGTCCCTCCATCCTTTTTCTGAAAAAAAAACCTCCATCATATAATACTTGGTTTCCATTGCTTCTGTCAGTCGCGACCTCTCATGTACCTACAATTTAATACCATTTCCCTATGAACGTCGCCTAACACTGCTTCTTTTTCTTCTTTTTGTAGTGACGCTACAGTCCGGCATGGACTGGTCCTCAACCAATATGCCTCTTCAGCCGGCATGATCTTTTGCCAGCCGTCTAGATTTTCGTACGCACAATTGGCCACATTGTTGTGATGCCTATATACCTTACATGGCCATTTTAAGCGTGTCCGAAGTGTCCGAAGACGGCCTTTTACAAAAAACCCAAAAACTTGGTCTCAGGCTTTAGGAAAGGAACCCAAACTTTTCGAAATTGCGAATGTAATCTACTTACGGACCCGCAGGGAATAGTAGATGAGTTTAAGCACCACAACAGCCGCTGAGCGGGCCTGACCAGGAGAGAGTGATAGGGAACCAAGAAAGCCCAACTCCAGTCAACGAAGTAGTCCTCCCACCTAGCTTTGAAGAAGTCGGAACTGCCATTAAAATGCTGAAAAAACAACGAAGACCTTTGTTCAGATGGCATACCATCGGAGCTTTTTAAAGCTGGTGACAATGTTCTGGTGAGAGCATGCACCAGATCATTTGACGAATTTGGGAAGACGAAAGCATGTCTGACGACTGGAATATCATCTTCATAAAACCCATTCAAAAAAAGGCGATCCTACCTCCTGCAAGCACTATAGAGGTATGTCCATGCTCAACGTCGCCTACAAGATATTCTCAAGCGTACTATGTGAACGTCTAAGGCCTCTCTGCACCGCATTAATCGTCACGTACCAGTGCGGCTTCCGCCCCGGCAATTCGACTATTGACTAAATCTTCACACTTAGGCAAATTCTGGAGAAGACCAGCGAGTTTCAAATCGATACTCACCATCTTTTCATTGATTTTATAGCCGCATACGAGAGCATTCATCACAAGGAGCTATTCGAAGCGATGACCGAATTGGGGATTCCGGGAAAATTTCCCACCACGCGACACATACGCGATGCACTGTGCAGTTCGGTTCAAAAACCTCTTACCAATTCGAAACCCGCACTGGATTTCGGCAAAGAGATGCGCTGTCGTGTGATTTCTTCAATTTGGTACTGGAGAAGATAGTGCGGCGGGCAAAAGTCAACACGGAACTATCTTCTACAAGTCAGTCAGGCTGTTGTGATACGCTAATGACATCGACATTATCGCGCCGAAGTAGAAGCCTTCACGGCTATTGACGAACAGGCGAAACGAGCTAGTCTAAAGGTCAACGAGGACAAGACCAACTATATGCTGTCGAGCAGAAAACGATCCGCCGCCTACCACCTAGACCAAAACGTCACAATTGACAGCTACAATTTCGAGGTAGTAAAGGAGTTTGTCAACCTCGGGGCACACGTGAACTCCACGTATGACATCACCGTGAAGATCCGACGTAGAATCACCCTTGACAACCGATGTTAACGAAGCCTGACTCGAAGGACCAAAGGCATGCTCTACATAACTTATCCTGCCAGTCCCGCTCTATGGAGTAGAAAGCTGGACACTAAGCAAAGCTGCAAAGTTGATTCTTGCAGCCTTCGAAAGAAAAATTCGACTTCGGATATATGGTCTCGTCTGCGAGGATGGAAAATGGAGGGGAAGACACAACCGCGTACAAGCTGTACAAGGATGTGGATGTAGTCCCGAAGCGAAAAATCCGACGACTACACTGGTTCGACCACATCGAGCGAATGGACAAAAACGCTCCAGTAAAGAGGGTCTTCGAATCCGAGCTTCTGGTTCGAGAAAGAGAGGAGGACCGAATTTCTGGTACAGAGACCAAGTCATCGCGGATGTAAGAAAGCTTGGCCTTGATGACTGGAAGCAGCGTGCCCAGGACCGTCGTCGATGGAAGGCAGCAATTGCTCAGGCTCGGACCTTTCAATGATAAATAAGTAAGTATCCGAAGATGATTGACTATGCTCACAGCCTATAGAGTTCTTCGTTAAATACAAACGCCACCAAGGCAAGCAGGACCGAAAATCGCACACAGACGTATTCCCCCAAAACGACCTATTTACCTGAACCAACAAGTAATAGACGCCTCGCTGTGTTCGTTGGCGTTTGGTTTTGCTCGACCCCCCAGGTACGAAGTGCCTAACCTGCAAACCCTTTTAAAACGTAGCGAAATCGGTGACATATTATTCGTTCACCTGCTTGAATGATCTAACCTCACACAAGCTCTTCTGACCTGACCTTAAGCTTACGATACCTTTGGCTATCATTGCAGTATATCCCCTTGCAGAATACCTCTTAATTTTTGTCCCAAAAAATACCTACATACTTTAGATGGCGCTACAGTCCGGGGTGAACCTGGACCTCAACCAACAAGCGTCTGCAGCCAGCTCGATCCTAAGCTATTTGTCTCCAGTCCTAAGAGTTGGTTAGTTTTTATTAGACTTACAGCCTACGTCCATAAAATGGCTACAATATGTTACTATCAATCTACGACATGAACCCAATCCCAATGGATGCTATCATGCACACTGACTGCTTCACATTCACTCTCCACCCGGCGACGCGGAATCAAAAATCAAATCCCACCCAACCACCGTCTAAATCAGTTCCCAAAATGCGCCTCATATCCACTGCCAGCGGCAATATCTCGCTTCACAGATCGCGCTCCGAGCAAATTAGCCTACCCCGTGAAATAACTTCGAAAGTATTCATCTTCGTTCTTAAAGTAATCCGTACGTAGGCGTTGGCCCTATATTCGGCTTAAGCTCAAAATTAAATCCACTCAAGTCCTGAATATTTGTGTGTCATTCTTTCCGAAGAATTTCCTCGCAAGAATGGCTTCCCCCAAATTAAATACACATTCTGTTCAGTTCCACTAGATGAAAGAAAAATACATTCATGTGCTGCCCCTGCCGTTGCCGCTGCGGCGCAAACTTTCCATTTACTCGTATTTTTCCGCTCGACGCGGCGCGGCGCTCTGAAAAAACAATGAAAATTGCCAAAAGTAACCCCTTATGTGTGTGTATTTTGTTAAGTGCACGCCATAATCCTCACAGCCAAGCAGAGAGCACAGGATATAAACACACAAGCAGAGGAAAAAAATGAACGGCGGCGGAAAAGCAAAACAAGCTGAGTGAAAAAAAATGCCGAAAAAAAGCGAGCAAAGCAAATCTCAAGCTCTCTGGAAACTTAGAAAAGAATGAAATCAACGAGCGCAAGGGATATCGTCGAGAGCTCCCTTGGCGTGGAAGTTTAATTATCAAAATTTTCCCCCTGCGATCCTGTGAGGAATTCTCCACATGTCACATCACATTCCCCCGGAGCTCTCCTTGGCCATTCCTCCTGCGAAAGGATGAGCTTGCGAGCCAGGCTGCCGCGTCGTACTTTGTCTTGAGCAATAGTTTTTTCATAGATCCTTGGAGGGAGTGGGGTGGATAAGCACCGCATTTGTAGGATGCCAAAGTTGCTGAAGAAAATCCTTAACCTCCATTTTAATCTGCAATTAGTTTGTTCAGCGAACAGATGACATTGACATAACCGCATCAGTTTATCCTTTTGCAACATTCTGCTTCTTTTCTCGTCCACACACCCACACCCACTCGCATACATGCAAGTTTGCTTGAGTGTCAGAGAGACGACAAGTGGCTTTCGGAAAAGTTTTCCCTTCTGCAACCGTGCGGGCATGCTAGGCGTCAATCCGAAACAAAATGGGTTTTGGCAAAGCACTAAGAATTTAAGTCAAAATGGTGTCCTCCGGACAAATTTTGCATCCGGTTTTTTTGGCCCCCACCGAAGACCTCATTCCGGTTTTGTTTTGTTGGTGGCTCTTGCTCTCGGTGCTCTGTGCTGCCAAAGATCCGGATCAAACTTCAAAACAGCAACAACAGCACTTGGCGAAAACTCGGGGAAAAGTGAAAGGAACCAACAAAACAAAAAAATACACAGACAAACACAGACGGGGGGTTGAATGTCACTTGCACTCGTCGCCGCTGGAGCAGGATGCTGTGGCAGGACTGATGAGTGGGTTAGCTGACACTGTGACGGGAGTGCGGAGTGTGCGGACCCGACCACCTGACAACCTGGGGTTTGGTTACTTTTCTGAAAAATGAGTTTGTCTTAAGCCAGAGTAAGAGAGAGTAATGTGAAATCCATCCAAGGGCTTATGTGGACGGGATTCGTTCGGCTTGAGACTATCATCAATGCGGTATGGTCGGGTTTCGGAGGGTGTGAATAAAGGTCGGGAATTTGCAGGATGCAGCGGTGCATGGGTGGCTGGAGGCGAATCTGGAGATTATGGGATGGCATTTGCATTGATTACTTCCTGCGTCCGTTGGTATCTGATGTGGTTCTGATTTTGGTGGGGGTGTGTGGTTTCAAGTGAGATTTTGTATTAAGTAAAGAACTTTATGACTTGTCGCATGAGTTGCTATCAGTTCTGAACAAGTTCTGAGAATGAAGGCATCTCTGTCAGATTGGACAATATACACACTTTACAAGCATTTCCAAGGGTAAAATTATGTACCCCAAGGTTGGTACTGCAGTGTTTAATTGGATGATGCCCGAGATGATCTTGAGTTCAATAAATGTGTCGTGGCACTCTACCATCTTTTAGCCTGCAACCATGCAGGTAAGCTACAATAAAATGGCATCTTGCTTCTCCAGCTGGCCGCGGATTGGAATACTTAACGATGACTTACGACCGATCACAGATCGCTTGACTTGACGACCTTGCATGGAGTGGTAACTTCTCTGTTTGCAGTTTGTTCTTTGAACTACCACTATCGTCTACATCCTTTATTTTTAGACCAGTACTCTTTTCTCTAATTAAATCGTGTCATATGGATTATGCATATTAAACACTATCAGGGTTTGGTAGGGTCCCCCTACCAAATCGAATAAGATGATGGGAAGAGATGATCGATTGAGAATATCGAACACTTTACACAGGTTATGGTAGCAAATTTGGTCACTCTTCTTCTTTGGCTGACGCTACAATCCAGGGTGCACCTGGGCCTCAGCCAACATGGCTTGCGGAAAGTGTGGCCAAGCCATTTCAATTTGCGGCGGCAGATTTGTAGGTGGATGAGTACCTGTCCCTTCGACTCCAAGAGGTTGACTTTTGTGCTGGTGTAAGCCCAGAAAACGCGCAGGATCTTTCGGAGACTACGATCCACGTTTCGCAACCGTACAGCAAAACTGATTTCACGTTCGATTCGAAAATGTTCAACTTTGTGCGTTTGGTTATGCGAGATGATCAACACATTTTATCCAGCATACGGAAGCCGCGCGATCCCTGAAATCCGTTTCCTTATATATATGTGCTATGCCAGAAAATTCAACGTTAGAGTCGCTTATTCTAAATGTTTAACGAAGCGTTGGTATTGATGGACATCATCTATGTTTCCGTGATATTGGTGGATTAAGGACCGCTTGTACTGCAATGTGACATGCTGCCTCCAATTGGCAAGTTTTTTTAGTGTATTTATAGGATTGTAGGCAGATATCATGCGGATAGTCCAGGTCCAGCCTGTCACCCATCCACAAGGATATGCCTCTGTTTTTAGCAAATGCTTGTAGCATTTTCAAATCTAAGACTAGGTTCAACAGAAGTGGCGATAACACGCAACCCTGCCTGAATTCAGTCAGCACTTGGATATCAATGTTGAGAATATTGTCGTATCTCACTCCGCACTGAGCACCTGCATATAGTCCTTTGCATGCAGGGACTCTCCATATGTCTCAACGTCGTCAGTCTCTAACAATTTCTTGATGTCAATGAAGTATAGGTGGAGTGATGGGCGTCACTCGACAGACTGCTCTTAAATAATCCCCAGTGTGTTTATTTGATCGATGCAGCGCGGACGAAATCCGGTTTATTAATTTCTTAGATCTGACATTAGCGAGTTGGCTTATTATTTTATTCACCATGTTTAGCAACGTCATGCCTCTCTCATTCTTGCATTCGGACAAGTTGCTCTTCTTTTGAATCGCAGCGATAACTTCTTCTGTCAACTCATCTGAGATGCTTCAAGAGGTCCATGCCTCTATTCATAGAGGGAGCAATTTTTTCAGGCACTCACTAGGGGGTTAGCTTTAAGCATTTCCGTGTTTTATAGTTTTCCTATCTCATTTTCTTAGCTCAATACCGATCTCCTTTATACATAGACCAAATACTCGGCTAAAGCCATATTTTGGCCGGCAAACGTTTTTAGGGAAAAAAAAGTAGTGCGTTATTGGCTACGAATTGTGCGTCTTGTATGTAGGTTTGTGACTGTCAAGTAATCAAATCAAATAACGGCTGGAGCGCAAGAATTACTAACATCCGGACACTGTGAGATCAATGTGGAGAATTCAAACATTAATGAAAAATAATTTTCGTGAAAAATTAAGAATCTTCTTGGTTTCTTTTAAATAGTTCTTAAAAGATTAATAAAATCAGTTTTTCCTTTTCACCGAACAATCTTCCACACTGATTGAGACAGCGTACAAGAAAACAGCCATTGCACAAAACCGACTTATACATGTACATAGAGTAGTTGCGGAATATATGGACTACACTAAAACCATACATTTAAGTCTAATTCATAGTCTTAAAAATCATTTTCTTGTCAATTCTTTCTCTTCTTCTTCCTATGGACTACAGTCCGGAGTGAACCTGGGCCTCAACCAAAAAGCTTCTCCAGCTTTCACGATCCTGCCTCCAATTTCGGACGCCAATTGGGTATATGTCCTTCTCCACTTGAGTGCGCCATCGGCTTCTTGGTCGTCCTCTATTGCGTTGTCCCACTGATTCGGAATGGAAGACTTTTCAGGCTGGAGCAGTGTTGTCCATGAGCTCTACATGGCCTAGTCATCTTAAGCATTGAACCGTAGATGCCTGCTTAGTCTCAAATCGCTGTACAGCCAGTACAGTTGTCGTTAAATCTTCTTCTCCAGAAACCTTCCACGCAAACAGGACCAAGATTGAACGCAGAAGTTTTTTCTCGAAGAGACCAAGCTCATCATCATCCGCTCTTTTGATAGTCCAGGGTATTGTATAATGTTAACTTGGTCCTTTGAAAGAGGGCTCTACTACTCAATCGCCTCTTGAGCCCAAAGAAACAGCGGTTGGCAAGTGTTATTCTGCGTTTAATCTCGGTAGTGATGTTGTTCGGGTTATTAATATCAGAGAATCTTTCTTGTTAACTACAATGCAGGGCACACTTTATTTTGATTTTTGGTCTTAGTTTGGGAAATACAGTTGCGGGCCATATTACACACGTAGACCACATTTTCCGCACTTAACCTATGTAAGAAAAGAAAGAACGAATAAGGACCAAATAGGCTACCATTGGGTATTGAAGAATGTATTCACCATTCATGGGGCATAGTGAGGCATCGGGGGACAGACTGTGACACTTTGGCATAGAGGCAGAAAAGGAACATAAATTCATCATCTCACACTTTGAAAAGTTCGATCATCCTAGCACATTGCCTATCGGATGTGACGAACTTAACAAATTAATTTAACAGACGGTAGACTAGAACCGTTCTGAAAGTCCGCCAAACCAGGCATTAACGAAAGTTGATACTTAATATTTCAAAAAACATGCGCTGGCGCGTTGAAGTAGTTCAGTTCGTGTCATAAGATCGACATCGAGTGCTGACTGGAGTAGGACATCTCCGAAATAGGGTCGGAGTACGGTCTAGAAACGGCGGCGTGGCGTAAGTGGTTAAATACCTGTCCTTGGTCATAGGGGTACCCAGTTCGAAACCGACTGTCATGTAAAGAGTTCCTGTGTCCACAAATGAAGACTTTCCACATAAAAAATGAACACAACCCATTACATGAAGATTCAAATCCAGTACCGAATAATACTCACTGTTAATAGGATCATCTGATCTTCAGATTTTCCCGAAAAACTGGATCTAATTTTGAGACACAAAAATAAAACGAATTTTGTCCTCCAGTTGTCGGCCTATTTTCAGTTTTAATTTCAGTTCATAGTGCTGTCGTCCTTAACAGACGTAGCCCCGTATGGCAGCATGTGAAATGGAAATTCGTACAAGACCATACATGAGACGTTCCAACAGATTCAAGAACAACATCATCATTCCTCGTCGTTTGAAGACCAACAAAAATACCTGCAGCACCACTTGCTTGCCTGTCGATCCTTGGAGCTGTCATAGTGCGTCTCACAAGCCAGAATCCTCTGCAATCGTCAGCACTTAACTTACGATCAATTATTACTTTCCATTCCAAGACCTCGAATTGTTTCGAATTTCACTTGAACTTTCTAATTAAAATTCCACACGTACACCCCCACTCAACCGGGACGCATCTCACAATGTAATTAAATTACAATTCTGCCATCACAGGGATCCCATAGCTACACACATCCATCACATGCGTAAGGAGCACTCACAAAGGCTTCAAATTCATTATTCCATCAAATATCCCTCACGATGCACATTCTCGCACTTACCAGCTGCAAGTGTAGGCAGCCCTAATGAACTTGCAACTATTTCGTTTCGTCACCTTGACAAAACGAAGCAAAAAAAAACACAAAGCAACCACAGGTTCGCATGCAATCTATGATAATAATTGCATTACCCGGCAGATATTCAATTATGACACTCCACTGTCACTGAGAGGGAGAGGCAGAAAGACGCCCAGCCCACCTGTTGGGGAGCAAGCGCCCAGCATACACCCCCTCGACAAATTAACTCACTTAGGGAGGAGATCACATCCCTGTGCCCCACCTATCCACAACTATCTGCGATCACACGTTCGTACGAGGAACATTTTAATGGCAGATAATTGAAAGTTGTGATTTTCCTGCTAGGCGTGCCACCCCCATTCGCCATCCTCCTGCAGTGTCCTGGATGTGCACTGGCAGCAGGCGTACGAAACATGTGTTCTCATTAAAAGCTTTCCTTCATTAATTGATGTCAGTGCAAATGGAGTTTGCAAGTAGGAACTCCTCGTCGTACCTTCTGCCAGGCACACTCTGCCGTGTGTGTGGGCGAGTGGCGTATACGTAACATTGCTGCGAAAATCTTCTGTTTCCCTTCGAAGCACACACACACGCCAGACCTCCGCGCCAGTCCCACGGAAAAGGCGTACATTCCATGCTGTCGTTGTTCGAGGATTTTCTTTTCTCCCTGTCGCCCGTGCGCGCTAAGGATATTCGTTGCGGGGCTAGCCGGCGGCGATGACCCAACAATTCAATGCTGTTTTGATTAATTATTTCAAAATGAACATTCCCCCCTCCTTTCTGGGTTAACAACTTTTTGGATTTTCCCCAAGTTGTTGCGAGACGCCAGGCGTTGTTCGCTGGTGAGATGTGCACAATCCGCCCGAGGGGGCGGTGGCTCCCAGCAAAACCGTTCGGGTTACAGCAATGAATTTAATTTGGCAAGTGACGAGGGCTCTTTCTGCGAATTGTAATGAAGTTTTCTTACCAATGCCGCCGTCCACCCGCACCACCCCGCGCACGCCATTCATGCGGAAGCGTGTAGTGTGTTCACTGTTGGTTTTTTTTCCCAGCTCCTGATGGAGGTCTAGAAATCGTTCGCCGTTGATGATGGAATTTAATTTTGAAAATTGACAGTGGCAGTGGCAGTGGCAGGCTTGTTGTAAAGTGTTTCAATATTTATGGCCAAGCGAATATAGTGAATAATAGGATTCCACACTTGCTAGGCGTGTGCTCCACTTGTTTTGAAATATTTTGCGAAATTGAAAATTCAATTTGAACTTGTGAAGAGGATTGCCGCAATAAATATATCACCAGTCATTTAATTGAATTCAACTGAAATGTGTGCGGAGAAATCTCATTAACGCATTTGGCCTTTTGCGTCTCGAGCGCCCGGCCGTGTGTGAATGTGTTGGCGTTTTATTTTTGTGACATTTGCGACTGGGGATGGGTTCGAAATAAATATGCACACAAAATGGAACGCGTTTGGTTGGACATTTTATGTTTTGTGGGCGGACGGTGTGCTAATTTGTGTGTTAGACTGTTCTTTTATGTTGCCGCTGGGGATTTAATTTTCAAATCACTCGACTTTACATTTGTCTCGAAATTCGTATCGCATTCCATGGGGATGTTGGCCATGTGCCTGCATTAATCGGAGATCAGACCCTTTCTTACAAAAATTTGCAAGATGCCCTTATTTGACAGATTTCCATGAGTCATTTCCATGGCGATCCAGTTGAGAATTCAGACGATCGCTGAGAATCCACCACCGTCAAGCAGTCTCCAAATGATGGAAATATTGTTCATAACCGTTAATAAGGGGGCAGCTTCTCAAGTTCTAGAAGTAACGATACCTTCCAAGAGACAAGCTTGAAACCAAGTATTTACACGCGATAAGATGCGAGAAGTCAAGACAAATGAAATGAAACTTCGAGAAGCACCCGATCATGCTTGTGGGAGGTTCAGTACCAGAAGCGAGCACGAAAGTCACATCAAGACCCGGGAACATTTCCGACTGATAGAGAGAAGACGTTTTGCACAGATCCTAATCCAATAAGAGCAACAACATCTACAGACTGTAGTTTCCGTAGAGAACAGATGTTTGTTTAAGGTCTTGCTCCCCGCTGCCCATGTGTCGCACGCTGTTTAGGCATTACCAGGATACGTAATCGAGGGGATGAATAGGATAGACAAACAAACAATTTTATCATTTATAGATTGCTCTCCGAAAACAAGTGCAACTGGAAAATGTCCAGTTTCTTAAATTAAATGCTGTATCTAAATTTTTATATTTACAATTATACTGCCCGACGAGCTGAGTAGTAAAATAATTTTATATTTATTTTACGGCACATTCTTGTGTGAAGCTTTATTGAACCTACTCATTCGGTTCGGTTCGTATTTAGTAACAGCAATACAGCAATACTACCTACCACCCCCGACAAGAAACCCGTGGTATGATGGCGAGTGTGAGCAGAAAAAACGTGCAACCGACGAGGCATACCAAAAAGCGCTGCAACGGAAAACAAGAGCAGCGCAAGAGGAGTAGCGGGCTGAAGACGGGAGGAGAAAAAGCTTCTTCGCCTGAAGAAAAGGTCTCTCGCAACCTCCCAGCTCAAGGATATCGAAGAGTCTAGGGACAAGCAAAAAATACGGGCCTTTTACAAAAAAGCCAAAAGCCTGGCCACAGGCTTTAGGAAAGGCACCCAGGCTCTTCGAAATTGCGAGGGTAACCTAGTTACGGCCCCAAAGGGAATGGTGGATGTGTTTAATCAGCACTTCCAACAGCTGCTTAGCGGGCCTAACCAGGAGAGCGTGATTGGGAACCAGGAAATCCCAACTCCAGTCGACGAAGAAGTCCTCCCACCTAGCTTTGAAGAAGTCGGTACAGCCATTAAAAGGCTGAAGAACAACAAAGCCGCAGGCTCAGATGGCTTACCATCGGAGCTTTTCAAAGCTGGGGGAAATGTAATGGTAGGGAGCATGCACCAAATCATTTGCCGAATTTGGGAAGATGAAAGCATGCCCGACGATTGGAATATCGGCTCCATATGCCCCATCCACAAAAAAGGCGATCCTACCTACTACAAGAACTACAGAGGTATATCCCTACTCAATGTCGCCTACAAGATCCTATCCAGCGTTCTGTGTGAACGTCTAAAGCCTATCTGCACCGCACTAGTCGGCACGTACCAGTGCGGCTTCCTGCCCGGCAAATCGACTATAGACCAAATCTTCACACTAAGCCAGATCCTGGAGAAGACCAGCGAGTTTCAAATCGATACTCACCATCTTTTCATCGATTTTAAAGCCGCATACGACAGCATTCATCGCAAGGAGCTATTCGAAGCGATGGCAGAATTCGCGATCCCGGGAAAACTTATTGGGGTTGTGTCGCACCACGCTAACACATATGCTATGCACCGTGCAGTTCGGTTCAAAAACCTCTGAACAGTTCGAAACCTGCACCGGATTTCGGCAAGGAGATGCGCTGTCAAGTGATTTCTTCAATCCGGTACTGGAGAAGATAGTGCGGCGGGCAAAAGTCAACACGGAAGGCACTATCTTCTACAAGTCAGTCCAGCTGTTGGGATACGCGGATGACATCGACATTGTCGCGCGGTCCAAACGTGCCATCGTGGAAGCTTTCACGGCAATTGAGGAACAGGCGAAACGAGCTGGTCTTAAGGTCAACGAGGACAAAACAAAATATATGCTGTGGAGCAAACAACGATCCGCCGCACACCACCTAGGCCAAAACGTCACAATCAACAGCTACAATTTCGAGGCAGTAACGAAGTTTGTCTAGCTCGGGGCAAACGTAAACTCCACGAATGATATCGTAGTCCTTGGCAACCGATGTTACTTCGGTCTGGGCTCGAAACTCCTGACTCGAAGGACCGAAGTCATGCTCTACAAAACTCTTATTCTGCCAATCCTGTTTCATGGAGCCGAAGGCTGCAGAGTAAGCAGAACTGCAGAGCTGATTCTTGGTGCCTTCGAAAGAAAAATTCTACGTCGGATATATGGTCCCGTCTGCGAGGAAGGCGAATGGAGGAGAAGACACAACCGCGAACTCTACGAGCTGTACAAGGATGTGGATGTAGTCCGGAAGGCAAAAATCCGTCGACTACACTGGCTCGGCCACATCGAGCGAATGGACAACAACGCTCCAGCAAAGAGGGTCTTCGAATCCGAGCCTCCTGGTTCGAGAAGGAGAGGAAGACCGAACCTCCGGTATAAAGACCAAGTCATCGCGGATGCAAGACAGCTTGGCCTTGATGACTGGAAGCAGCGTGCCCAGGACCGTCACCGATGGAAGGCAGCAATTGCTCAGGCTCAGACCCTTCATGGTTCGTCTGCCTGATAAGTAAGTAATACAGCAATGCACATAAGCACATAAGCAGCCACGGTCCCCTTTTTAGCGATAAGGGTCTCGACGGTGTTTTTGATATGTTAGGTCAACTGCATTATTCGGGTCTGCCATAGCTCTCCTAGATGATCCAGTGCGGTATTGAATTTGGTGGTGGTTTCCTTCAAGCCAGCTGTTTCTTGACTTTTTTATCCACTAGTGTGCGTCAGTGGTATCGTGGTCGTCCTCAGTCTTGGCAAACTTGTGCTGTGTGGGCTACTCTTTATCTATGAACACTGAGGCTATACATCTCATAGCCATCACTCCTGGTTAGACTTAAATCGTTGGACATCCCGCACAGTTAGTAATTGAATATGGCAAGGAAACGATAAGAAACGAAATGTCATTTAATAGTTCAGTGTCTTCTCTCAATGTTTGTTTGGTAATCTGAGTTCAATGGATTCTCCCAGCTTTTTCGGAGAATTGTGCTCTTAAAAAACTTCTTCTTGTAGTTTCTGGTATAAGGGTACAAGGCATCAAGCCTCTCCGATGGTCATTTCTTCTGTAAGCCTAATCTCTCAGCGCAGTCACTTTTAACTCGAAAACTTCCCTGAATTGCCGCCTATCTTCTTAAGAGATGGCAAAGTGTTTTAGTATCCTACTCATGTGTACCATATATATTTCAGAGAATTGCGAAGCGGACGAGCTCGCTAAAGGGGTACCAGTTTCGGGGGTACCTTCGTATGGAGACATACCCTCCATGCCTTCGGTACTACTATGCATCCAATAAAGCCTGAAACACTTTCTTACACGATTTGTAGTTGGACTACTGGCACCAACTGCTATATTTTTATTTTTCAATTTATGTACTTAAATGACAGACAAAAATGCTTAAACTTGACAAACGTTCTTACGTCTAACCTACTGACCCTATGCAGGTACTCTAAGCTAATTCGAACTAAATTTAATAATGCCTGTCGGCTTATGCTAGATGTTTGCTTTTTTTTGTCTCTGATTTTGGTGTCATTGGCTAAGAAAACTTTAAAAAACGCTTGGCTTTAACCAAGTGCTTTATTACCAGTCAGTTATGGCCTACCATCGACCCAAAATGCTCTCACATCGTCATAACCGGGCATACATACACATGCCTCCTACAACATCGTCTGGAGAAGCTACAGTAATGAGAAAGAATCAACTACGCATCGTCTACGCAACTATAATACTCTCTCCAACCGTCTCTCTGAACTAAGTGATAAAAGTACCGCTCCTTTGCTACGTCAAAAGTACCAGCTGTTTTGCGGATTATGATTTACGATCCTTGTGGTAACACAACGGGCCTACCCTAGCTTATGTAAGTGTGATTGCTGCTACCAGCCCCTAGTTCTGCCCGCCACAACAGTTGCCGTGTGGACGATTTTTTTCGAACTTTTATGCACTGCTGGGTGCATTTAAAAGTTTAAGTATTTATGTTCATGTGGATAACATTATCTGCGGATGGAACGCCTCTTACACAAACACGATCCAAGATTGAAGCTTTTGTTTTAGATGGCCAAAAATATATTTATTATTTTTGCGTCTAATTTTGGAACTGACTGTGATTTATGTAGGAATCGAAAACTTATTATTATTATTCTTCTAATAGCCTACAGTCCTAGGTGAACATGGGAATGTCAAAACTAGACATGGAGCATCCATGCATGCTGTCAAATAGGCCCTAAATTCGACAGAGCAGTGGTGGTTGTCGATTCTGCTCGTCGGGCATGCTGTCCTCCGACCATAACCTACGGATGAGTTGGTGCATGCACCCTATCAGCTCATCCCCAGCTGCCTTAGAGTTCTGCAGACAGAACATCTGCACCACAGATTTGTTCGACTTTAGTCTCGATATGTTGATTTCGTCTAGATCGGAGGGAGAGAATTCTCATCTATCGTCGTCCATTGCGTGGAGTGTAACATTCTGCCTGACAGCGGTATTGGTGTCCTCTTCGCTGTTCAACAGTATGCAGAAGTGATCCTTTCAGATTCTCAGTATCGATTGCGACTCTACTACGAGTTGCCCCTCTACACTGTGGATAGTTGTTTTACCCGTTGTTTGAACTTTCCGACATCGTTTCTTCCCTAACACCTCTTCATTTCCTCGGTCGTCCACTTCTCATTTTTGAAAATCCGGTGATCTTCCCTTCTTTTCACGAACCGCTCTCGTCCTTCTATCCCCCGTCGCCTTATATGCTGCTTGCTTCGGTGAATGCGTCTTCAGGCACTCGTTGTCTAACTGGGGTTTTGACAACGGTCCCATTGTTCGTGAATTGTTTCGCCCGGTAGAGTTGGAACCTTTGGTAGCTGCAGGGAGATCGGAAAAGTTCCTAGCGGTCGATTGCAATTGTAGTTTTTCGACGTCAAACAGTTTTGGTTTTGGTCTACTCCACTGTTGTCCGACGTCGATTGAAATGTGATCAATCTGGTTGACGGTTGATTGATCAGGGGACCGCCAAGTCCTCTAGCAGGATGTGTATGATGACTCTAACAGGAAGCCTATAAAAATTGCATTTCATTTTAAAATGTCCCCTGAGGGTGTTTTGTCGTCGATTCGTTAGTGAGCTAATGTGACAGGTCTTTTGGTCTTTTGGTTACAACATCCATTGGGGCTGATGCAGTTAAGTCAACATTCAAAAAGGAAAATTATTATCCGGCATCCGTTCCCGTTCGTTGTTTTGGTTATTAGTTTCAACTAACTGAATTCTGCGTTTTTAGTGTCTGATGACCTTGGTTTGTATGGTTTTATTTCAAATGTGCTTTATTGTCTTGCTCTTACCACCATTTCACATGGTCCATCTGACCAAACTAATGTTCACATTCACCGTTCACAGCTCCACAACGCTACATGCCCAGGTCAAGGTACATAAGTGAAGCACCCTTTAACGAATTTTTATTTCGTTTACAAGGCGCTCGTTGGAACGACATTAAAATAAGAATTATTGCTTTTGACCACTCATCGGAATAAAAATGTAATTTCAGACGAAGTACATGATTGCCAATGAGGGTTGTTTATCAATTATGTTCTTTTTTAATTTTTTAATGAGTCTCAGTGGACAAACTTTGCGGATGATAGCTTCTGATGCGCTTAATTTTTATGCGACACGAAAATGAATTGCTTTGACACCGGCCAACGAATGAGCCTTCCTCAATTTTCTGCCTCAGATAATGACGACTGATTGCGATGTAAAATTCAAGTACGCCGATGAAGCTTGTAGAGTGGTTGACATGGATGCGTTTTTCTCTTGCTGACTAAGGACCTCTGGATACTATGTATGTGACGAATTACTGTGTTGAAATAGGTTTGTGTATGTAAGAATTTGTGATCGAATGGAATCTCGGTGATCACGTCTCAACAACTACCACGGGGTTGTACTAATCGCCGGCAGTCTTGTACGATCAGCTTAGTTGTTCCCGTCTTTTGATTGAAGTATAAAATTGACTATCGTGCATACTGGTACAAGGAGAAGAGAGAGGTTTTATCAAGCCATGGAGAAAACAATGTAGTTAGTTATAAACTGCAGCGCATCTACTAACGAAATATCCTAACAGTTTAGAAAACAAGTACCATGTGCCAAATCTCCAAGCGAATTTGAGCTAATGATGATCCTAAAAGATCTGACGGCCTGATCTACATCAAAATATCCAAAATTAGCATTGCAGTGGGTGTTATTACCGAGCACTGGCTTTAGTGTGTGTCTGGCTTCAAGTAAGTCTGTTATAGTAAACACGCCAAACCCGTACTCCCTGTTATTGACTCTCGCTTCAATACAATATGTCTCCTTTGGCCACAATATATCGCGTTTTCTGTCACTATCACGTAATATATATATATATGGGTGGCGCTACAGCCCGTAGGGGGCCAGGGCCTAGCTTCTCAGCAACCACTCGAGTTGTGGGTGCTATTGTTCTCTCTCGAGTGGAAGGGACCTACAGTTTAATGCCGAATCCGAACGGCTGTTTGAGAAGCTTTTTCAAGACATTAAATACTCTTTGAGCATTGTCAGTAACTCGAAAGAGGTGGGGCCGTGAAAATTATTTTCGTCGCTCAGAGCTGGATTCGAACCTACGACATCGAGGTTGGGGTCGACGCACATACCCACAAAGCCACGGGCCACCACCACGTAATATGCCACATCAAATAATAATTAGAATCTAGCTTGAGTAAGGTCCAGTTAAGACATTCTTACGGAGCTTGTCAAACTGAGCAATATGATGATGGAATGTGGAAAAATATTAATATTATTTTTTTGGACGATGTGCTCATTCTGTCGAAAACGTAAATAGGTGGACTTGAAAACTCGACACAACTAAACAGGCGTTAACTATGTTAACTATCCAGGTTTTCCTATGAACAAAGAAAAAGCTTTCAGTCTAAGATCGAATGCTTGGTAGAAAACTTGACTTCTAGCACGCCTTCGTGCAACTAATGTGTTTTCCAATAGGGTTTTTTTAAATAAAATGCTTCGAATCCGAACCTGTCGGGCAACGCAACAGAGGACGCCCGCGTTCAAGGTGGCGCACCCAAGTGGAGAAGGACCTCAACCAACTTGGTGTGCGAAACTGGAGACAGCTAGCCAGGGATCGCGCTAGTTGGAGAGGCATGTTGGTTGAGGCCCAGGTCCACCCCGGACTGTAGCGCCACACAAAGAAGAAGAAGAAATAAAATGCAAATCATTAGAGTCACGACCAACAATGTCATTCATGGTTATTCATGAAGCACATGTGGATTTTTATCCAATAACACAACCCAAAAATGAGCTTCGTCAATAAGGATGGTTTTGCCATAAAATTCATCGTCGTGGTGCATCATCTTCAGAACCCAATCGGAGAACTTACGACGCTTCCAATGGTCTGTCGGCATCAATTCTTGAGTCAGTTAAATCGAGTATGGGTGTAAACCAAGATCCTTATGCAAAATACGCCATATTGTGGTCGATATGCAATTATTGAGAACGCCTTGGAATTGACTGATTTGGATGATTTGCTATGGATGCCTCAAACGACGACCAGTCCGTTAACTCGCTGACACGGCAACATCACAAAACGAATGTATGAAATATGTTAGAAAGTTTCAAAAAAAAATTTGCCAAAGCGGAAGATGAAGTAATAGACTTCGATATATTGGGACACATTCTAAATTTTGTATTATTTACTTAAATTTACACTCAAATACCCTCTTTCTGGATGTGTCAGGGGCCAAGAATACCATCACATGATTTAATAATTGGTTTCTCGTCAACTTACTAAATACTGCAGTACATTAATCACCAGCAACGGCAAGCAAGATTACAGGACAATACCCCGATCTTGTGATTAATGCAACAAAAATATGTAAATCTGTGTGGTCGGCTCCTAAGGGTTTTGCACAAGGTATGTAGTTTAAGATATTAAAAATCACTCCACTAAACCAATACTCCTCACCATAGCACCAAACACCAACTGACGATCGTTTTCATCTAAATCCTTCCACCGCCTGTGAAGATAAGGAAGGGTCGCAACAAAAAGCAGATAATCCAAGGGCTAATACCTAAAACACAATGGTGCGTTTCTGCGTTGTGTTGTCTTTCAACGCACACAATTCAATCGCCATGCACAGAATAATGCTGTGACCTACATAACTACGCGATGAGAGGATCGTAACACGTAATGCGCACGTCATTATCGAACATGTTGAACAATTTTTAACAAAGTGGTGCGATGATAAACAGCTGACTTTATTTTAGCGGCAAAATCAATTTGAATTTTTGCCAAGGAGTAAGTTTCGGAGAGAGATGATTAAGAACTTTTATTGGATTATTAATAATTCCTTCTGTTTACTGATTTATACCATCTCGATATCATATTATTTGAAATAATATTTTATTAACACTTCATTTATTCCCTTATATTTTTACAGGAACAAGTCATTTAGTTTTAACATTAGCTTTAGCATTACCTTCATGACTAGCTTTTATAATTTATGGATGATTATATCATACACAACATATATTTGCTCATTTAGTTCCACTCCTCCTGTATTAATACCTTTTATAGATTTATGAGTAGAATCCATTCTTAATTTTTTTAACTGCATTAGCATCCATTTTTGCGTAATTAAGTTTTTTTTTCTTTGTAATTGATTTGCTCTCATGCTAGACAAAAATGCTTAAAACTAGCTTAGCTAACTTAACAAGTTTCTTATACCTAATCTACTGACCCTCTACGGGTACTCTAAGCTTTTCATATCGTAAATTTGTCAGTGCCTTTCAGCTTATGCTATTTTTTTTTTTGTGTTAAAGGACACACTGAACACTTACCTGCCGTAAAGGCTACCGTGATCATGAAGGCGGTTCCCCCTGAGTGAGGTCTTGCCATTGCAGCTCCGCTGGATTGACCTCCGCGATTGCTCCGCAATTAAGTTCTTAAAATACAATTGCTTGAATAGAATATTTTTTGATCTAACAATTCACAAGCAAAAACAGCTGACACAATATTTTGCATCCGATATTTGATGGAGAGAGGGAATAGCTGATTATCGCAGTGCGTCATAGCACCCCTCCGTAACATTGAATCCGAACGTTGCAACGCACTAAGGTGTTTGAGGCATAAATACCAATCAGGATACCCAATATTTACTTAATTTTATTGCCGTTTCGAAATTCACTTCTTTCACGATGTATAGCTTGTCATTGCAATTGCTGCACAGTTGGGGTGGATATCAACGAATAGGTAGTTAGTGTCGTTCTGCACTTGTCGGATGTTTACCAAGATCGGCGCAGTGTAAAGATCTGATTTATATCTAGACGTCCCTACATTGTAATTTCTTGTTTATGCTCAGTGACGGTCTTGTATTATATTGGTAGTGAGTACAGTCAGAAGAGTATAGAAATTATCTTTTCTGCCAATTATAGTCGAACTTCTATAACTCACTTGTAACAAATTTGACTATCAAGATTTCGAGTTATCAAATGCTTTTGAATTTCAGATTAGAGCCAACCAATTTCACACGAATTTTAAAGTTTTCGACTTATCGAAGTTTAACTGAATTCTTGCTAACAATCAGTCGAGGACCAGCAACTTTGATTTCGATACTGGTATATAAACCTAGACTTTGATATTCGATTTTCTAAATTATTTAATCATTGTTTGTACCTCTGACATAGTACCATAAGGCTAACGTTAACGTGGTATAGGTACCTCATCAATGTGCCGATTCTGTGTCCCCCCCGATAACCAATGTTCGAGAGCCTTTTTTTACGTCTCTTCTCTCCGATAATTGTCAGTGGCTGCAATGGGATTGAACTTAGACACCCTTTCTGACTGCAGCCCATCGGCAACACATAGAAACAAAGTAAGCACCAGTGTCATGGTACTACATCCATAATCTGGTAAAAGCATGATTGATTGATTAGCGTCCGAAAGCAAAACAATTCTCAGTGAGTCTTTGACAGCACCTATATCCGTAGTTTTTCATATTCGTACCGCCGACAGAAGGGCGACGATAATTGAACACATCCATTAGAGCAGGAAGCACATCAACCATCAACTGCGACAGAGCACCGAAATGAGTTGGCACTAATCCATTACAGCAGGGAAAGCCTTTCAGAAAGGGATTTGCACCAATAACGCATTCAGTCATGATGCAGCGAGCGCTCTGAAGGGAATCACGAAAAAAAACGTCAACCTAAACTCGGATGAAAATAAGGACTTTCTGGCTTCGGCATTTCAGCCAGGAGATTGATTTAATTTTTTACCTAACCGATCTGCCAACTGACACAACGGAGTGGTGGAAGTCAGGATGGCGCAGGTAGCAGCTAGCACACCGTCGTCGGGATGGAGGGGAGGCGGGTACACATATATTAAAATGATTTTGTCACTGTCGCGTCCTTATGCCACTTAGGGCATAACAGAGCGTAAGTGAATGGCTCAAAAGTTGAAAGGCATCAGCAAAGGCACTTATGGAGAAAATTAATTTTTTCTATGCAAGTTATTCGATAAGTGAGAAACTTGTGTGAGTGGTGACGTGGCAGTGAGTGGATATAAGGGAATCAGGCAAGTGAAATTCAAAATATGGTAAATTATACGGCCAATGCTTTAAAATAAAGCTGATCAAAATGAAAATGATAATTGCTGATGAAGTATGTGGCACCGTCCAGTTCGGTTCAAAACCCTCTGAACCGTTGGAAACCTGCGCCTGTCGTGTGATTTCTTCAATTTGGTACTGGAGAAGTTGGTGCTGCAGGCGCCTGTAAACATGAAAGGCACCATCTGCTACAAGTCAGTCCAGCTGTTGGAATACGCTGATGACATCGACATTATCGCGCGGTCCCAACACGGAGGAACAGGCGAAACGAGCTGGTCTAAAAGTCAACGAGGACAAGACAGAATATATATAATAATAATATGGGTGGCACTACAGCCCGTAGAGGGCCAGGGCCTAGCTTCTCAGCAACCACTCGTGTTGAGCGTGCTATTGTTCTCATACGAGTTGTAGGGACCTACAGTTTTATGCCGAATCCGAACGGCCAAGTTTGAGAAGCTTTTTCTAGACAGGAAATACTCTTTGAGCATTGTCAGTGACTCGAATGAGGTGGGGTCGTGAAAATTATTTCTGTCGCTCTGAGCTGGAATTGAACCTACGACATCGAGGTTGGGGTCGACGCACATACCCACAACGCCACGGGCCACCAAAAATATATGCTGTCCAGCAAAAAACGATCCGCCGCACACCACCTAGGCCAAAACGTTAAATTTCGAGGTAGGAAAGAAGCTTGTCTTCCTCAGGGCAATCGTAAAATCTACGAATGGCATCGCAGTGGAGATCCGGCGTAGAATCGCTCTTGACAACCGATGTTACTTCGGTCTGGGCTCGAAACTCCTGACTCGAAGGACCAAAGCCATGCTCTACAAAACCCTTATTCTGCCAGTCCTGCTTTATGGAGCCGAAAGCTCGACATTAAGTAAGACTGCAGAGCTGATTCTTGGTCGTCGGATATATGGTCCCGTCTGCGAGGAATGCGAACGGAGGAGAAGACACAACAGCGAGCTGTATGAGCTTGACCAGGATGTGGATGTAGTCTGGAAGACAAAAGTCTGTCGACGACACTGGCTCGGCCACATCGAGCGAATGAACAACAACGCTGCAGCAATGAGGGTCTTCGAATCCAAGCCTCCTGATTCGAGAAGGAGAGGAAGTCCGGACCTCCAGTACAGCCACCAAGTCATCGCGGATGTAAGACAGCCTGGCCTTGATGAGTGGAAGCAGGATGCCCAGGTCCGTCACCGATGGAAGGCAGCAATTGCTCAGGCTCGGACCCTTCATGGATCGGCCGCCTGATAGTAAAGTAAAAATGTGTTTGAAGAATAACCACTTCATCCACAAAAAGATGTTTCGTGCGGCTTGCATGCCGGGCCGTAATGAAATGATCGTGACTTTACTGTGAATGGTCATCGTTCTCGCGCCATGATTACGGCCTATTATTTGCTCGAATTGAAAGATATGCACTTGGACGACATGTGGATTTTGCAGCATGATGCCACAAGTCACACGGCACAAGTTACAATCGATTAATTGAAGAGTAAGCATGGTGACCGTGTTATCTCAAAAAAAACGTCGTCTCCTTCGTGAAACTTAACGCCGCTTGACTATTTTCAACAAGCCGACGACGTTGGAAGAGCCCAGAGACAACATTAAACGAAAAAAACCCTTAAGTCCATACTGGTGGTAAGTTTTTTGCGCATGTTAATGTACACATTTTAAAGGGTACTGTCTGGCTGTGAATTATTCGTATTATTTGAATCGATAGTATGGTGATTGTACGGATGTTTGAAGATTATTTCATGCAAATGTTGTCCTTAACTGCGCCTCAAATGGTCCATCTTCTTAGTCCAATTTTGGCATACTCTTTCCAACATTTCGGCCGGTATCTCACGAATAAATGCTTCAATGTTGTCTTCCAAGGCGTCAATTGAAGCGGGCTTGTCTGTATAGACAGGAGCTTTAACAAAGCCCCACAAAAAATAGTCTAAAGGCGTTAAATTGTGTTAATCGATATAGGCGGCCAATTGACCGGTCCCGAACGTGTAATAAAATGTTCACCGAACTCGCCTACATTGTTGCGCGTGCTGTGTGTCATGTGGCACCGCCTTGTTGAAACCACATGTCATGCAAGTCAAGCTCTTGCATTTTGGGCAAAAAAAAAGTTGGATATCATCTCATCGTAGCGCTCATCATTCCCAGTTACGTTACGATTCGCATCATCTTTGAAGAAGTATGATCCAATGATGCCACCAGCCCATAAACCGCACCAAACTAAGACTTTTCTGGATACATTGGTAGCCCTTGCAATTCTTCTGGCTGATATTCACTCCAAAATCGACAATTCTGCTTATTTACGTATCCATTGAGCCAAAACATCCAAAAGCCATAATATGAATGAAGCGCGCGTTGAACTTTAATAGAGCACGCATTTTGATAATAAAATTCAATAATTTGCAAGCGTTGTTCGTTTGTAAGACGATTCATGGCTTATAGACCAAACTGAAGATGGGTATGGAACAAAACACGAAACGTGAGTCAGGTGTTTAAACCAGTGTTGCCAAAAAGATAATAGCTAAAAAATCACCCTTTAAGGCCGAACTGATGCGTTTTAAAGTGTGGGCGTAGATGAGAGGAATTTAATAGTTCCTAGTGAATACACTCCTTGGTCTCTTTGAGAGAAAAGTTCTACGCACGATCTTTGGTCCTGTTTGTGTTGACGGGTTCTGGCGTACAAGATTCAACCAAGAACTGTACGGGCTGTTCAGGGATATGAGCCTAGTTAGGCGTCTACGGATCCAACGCCTACGGTGGCTAGGTCATGTAGAGCGTATGGACACCACAGCTCCGGCCCGAAGAATCTTCGAATCCGAACCTGTCGGGCAACGCAACAGAGAACGCCCGCGTTTAAGGTGGCGCACCCAAGTGGAGAAGGACCTCAACCAACTTGGTGTGCGAAACTGGAGACAGCTAGCCAGGGATCGCGCTAGTTGGAGAGGCATGTTAGTTGAGGTCCAGGTCCACCCCGGACTGTACCGCCACACAAAGAAGAAGAAGAAGAATACACTTAGACCATTTTCAGTTTTATTTCAACTCCTGCTTGATGAGTGCCCTTCTGGTTATGATGCTTACGCAAACGTTACCTAGAGTAGAATCAAATATTACCTGCGGTCAGTTGGACTAATAATCCTACAAGTTATGATTCTACGTTTACAAGCTACACAAATATTTAAAAAGAAGATAAATCAATGTAGTTCTGTAATTTATACTCTTTAACGGTAAGGAATGTCCTTGGAAAATTAGTTCTTTGCTGATTTTATATTTTTTTTCATGGGCCTTGTATCCCGCGCCAAGTTTAGGAAGCATTAAATAAAATCGTATTTGCCCCCATGCTAGTGTCAACGTTTGGAGAATGAATAACATCTACAGACGATACCCCTCCTTTCGTCGTAAAAAGTATACCAAGCCAAAGTCGTTATGTAAAATATGCTTAAGCACATAAAATACTAAACGCTCCGCTAACCTATAACGCACGAAAGGTCTAGCCACAATCATTTTCGCATGAAATCCAACCTTGTCCCGCCGCAACTACCTAAACATGCACTCATCTGTCCTAGTAGGCAGAACTCATGCCCACCCCCGCATTTCTTTCCGTTAAATAAAATCAAATAAGTACCAACCATTCAGAGGCAAGTACACGTACGAAGAGCTCACCTATTTGTCCAGCTTCTGCATGCAAAAATTCAAATTAAGGTCACACAACCGGCACTGCCGCCCATCGCATTCCGGAAACGTCGTGCATACCTCCGCATTGGCTCAAGCGTAAAATCGCTCCGCTCCGACAATCATGCGTGTGCACCTATTATTTATGCCCTAGAACAGCGGCCAGCTCTAAATCACATTGTGAATGCAAGAACAAGCCGTGTGCCAAGTGCCCTGTGTAAGTTTGCTTTAAAAACTCTCATAATCCTTTATGCACCCTCATTCGGGATACGTGTCCTCTTTAGATCATCTTCATTGTTACAACCATTGGCCATTGTCATCGTCGGGCAAACAGCAAACTCAATCGTCCGTACACACAGCGCCGAGCTCTCGGTACACATCGTGGAAAGGAAAGGAAAACATTTTGTTGAAACCCAAAGGTCATCCCTTGTTCGAGCGCCACCATCTCGGGCCTACAATCCGACACACAAAGGCGATATTCTCCTTCGCCTACACATCCTCATCGTTCGGCTCGTTCGTGACGTAAAGTTGCTGTGGAGTTCACCGTCTCCCGCGCTGCTGCTGTTCTGTGTGCGTCCTCCCGCCATCCATCATCGGCCCCGAAGTGGAAGAGAAAGTCCTGCAAAATTGTTCATATAATCATGAATCAGCAGGAAAAAATGAATGTGGAACGATTCAACTAATATGCTCCATCACCACCACTACTACGCTGAGCAGCCACCAGCCACCAGCCAGCAGCCATCAGCCACCCAGCCACCAGCCATGCATAGGTTGGATAGATGACCACCCAACGGCACCACACCGCATCGCATTCACGTGGGGTGCGGGCTGCGGGCTGCGGCCGGGCTGTTTCCATTGGCTGGCTGGCGTACACCACTTGCTCGTCATGACGATTCAATGGTGCGGACGCAGGATGGGGCCCGGGCACAGCCTCGTGTTTGCCATGTGGTCCAAGATCTGGGGTAATTGCCAGCATGCCCAGCCACCCGGGCTCTCTCTCCTTAAACAGAAACTTCCCATGTCCTTGATTCTTTTGTGTCAGTTGGAAAAACACAATTTTACTTAATATGCGCATATGGCATCATCCCTTCGAGTCCACCTCAGCCGGCACTTGGTCTGCGGTCTGGCACCAGATGAGTGGATGACGGTCCCCGGGCAGTGGGGCGCTGGCAAAGGATTTGTCGGGTCTTATCGCTAATCTGTGGAACGTGTGCGAGAGATATTTTTCACTCATTTATCTAGCAGCCTCCCGCCTGCTGCCACTCCGTATGCTAATGCTGCAAACTCGGGGGTGTATGACCACTGGGGTAGGCTGTGTTGGTAGTTCGTCAGCCGTAATGGCACTTGAGATACGGAGAAGGGTGATACAAGTGCCTCACCACTGGACCGTCTTCAACAATGCAAAACACCGTCCAGACACACTCGCTCGCATTTGCATCGGCAACTCGCTGTGCTTGCCTTTCCCACCTCTGGCCGGACGGGACGGGAGCAATATGATTTACGGTCGACACTTTATATGAAGGTCATTGAATTTCCAGAATTTAGTGGGCTTCTGCTGTGAAAAGGACCGCCACCCCCCGTCGGGTTTCGATCGGCTTACGGCTGGCAACTCTAATCGACTGGCAAAATTGAATCTTTTGTGACTGCGAGCGTTTTATGTCGAGGCCCAGATAAGGTCGGGGCTAATCAGAGCCCATGATTAGACACATTTTCGTTTCGGTGTGCTTCAGAGTGTGTGCGTCGGTTTTGTAGGGTTAATGGGATTTTCAAGTGAATTCGGAAGTTGGACGGGCAGTTGATGGGGATCGGGGGCGGCTGATGGATGCGAAGCACGGTTGATGATGTGTGGCTTCTGGGCTTGGGTACGGGATTACCGGTGAGTATCGATGACAAGCTTCCTCCGAACAACTTTGCTTATTAAACTGTGCACGGAAACTTGTTGGTTTTCTCTTCTGTTTAGATTTAGGTAAAAAAACACGCCCTCACCTCCTTCTGGGAGATAAATCCGTCGTCTGGAGGATGTCTGTTACATGGGATCACAGAGGGGAAGGGTTCCAGATTGGGGACGAAACATCCGATTCGTTTATTTACCGATTCTCAGCTGATGTGCCCACAATCGTGATAGAAGAAGCATTCATCGTTTGAGTTTACCGTGAGAAGTGGATTTAAGAAATCGATAATAGCTCACTTTGGGATGGATTCATATTGCCAGAGACCTTCGATATAGATCTCAAACACAGTTTCCAGCTTTGCCTGATTTGACGCATTTTAACTGATCTAAACTGAAGGACTTGCAAACGGCAAGCGGTGTTGCACGTGGAATGTGAGGTCCCTTAACAGACCACTTGCAGCCGATGAACTTGCGGAGGCCCTGGACTGCTACAAAGCAGATATCACCGCCATCCAGGATATGGGATGGGATGGGCCGGGGACAAGGAAGATGAGAAACTGCGACATCTACTACGGTGATTGCTACAAAGATGGAAGGCAGCGCTTATTTGGATGCGAATTCGTTGTTCGAGGCAGACTTCGGAAAAAAGTCTAAAGTTTTGATTATATCAGCGAGCGCCTCATAACAATCCGTATCACGGCTAAATTTGGGAACACCAGCCTGATTTGCGCTCACGCCCCGAAGGAGGAGAAGGATGACTTCTATGATCTCCTAGAAAGAACATACGATCGATGCCCCAGCTATGACACCAAGATCGTTCTAGGAGATTTTAACGCACAACCGACAGTTTTACCAAAAGAAAAAAAAAGGACTCAGAAGATTCAGACTTCGGACCGAAGCCTGCAGGGACGAAAATGGACAACTAGTGGTAGAATCGCAATCGATGCTGAGAATTTGAAAAAAACATTTCTGTAGACTGTTAAACGGCGACAACGACACAAATTCCGCCGTCAGGCAGAATGTTTGACTCAATTTGAAACGATGATGAACACGAATTCTGTCCCCCCGACTCAGACGAAGCGATAGCGATATCTAGACAGAAGTCGAAC
Organism: Eristalis arbustorum; assembly: GCA_916610145.1. Taxonomy (NCBI): domain Eukaryota; kingdom Metazoa; phylum Arthropoda; class Insecta; order Diptera; family Syrphidae; genus Eristalis; species Eristalis arbustorum. Next base: position 7,342,679 of record OU744317.1, read on the forward strand.
AAAGGTGCTGGAGCGGACGGATTGAACGCGGAACTATTTAAAGCAGCTGGAGATGACCTGGTTGGACGTATGCACCAGCTCATGCTGCCCGACGAGTGGAATCTTAGTATCGTTTGCCCGATCCACAAGAAATGAGACCCCTTTGACTGCGCCAACTATCAGGGGATACGTCTTCTTAACTTCGCCTACAAGATCTTCTCTGCCGTTCTGTGTGAGCGCCTGAAACCGTCAACAACATGATAGGTCCCTATCAGTGCGATTTCAGGCCTGGGAAGTCCACTATCGATCAAATTTTCACATCATATTATTAAGGTAGATCCTCGAAAAAACCCAAGATCGACACCCACCACCTATTTGTCAACTTTAAGGCGCATTTGACAGCGTGCATAGCGACGAGCTATACAGCGCCATGTCTAGTCTTGACATTCCTGCCAAACTCGTCAGGTTGTGCAGGATGACGATGGAGAACTCTCGCTGCTCCATCAAGGTGGGTAACGAACTCACCGAGACCTTCAATGTCAAAAAAGGTTTTAGGCAAGGCGACACGCTGTCATGTGACTTTTTCAACATTGTACTTGAGAAGGTCTTGCAAACTCACAGTTCAACACTATTACATATTAAAAAAAATCCGTGCAGTTGTTAGCATACCCGGACGGCATTGACGCGATTGGTCGAACTCTGCGATCTGCCAAACGGAGACGGCAAAAATGGGTTTAGCGGTGAATAAGGGCAAAACGAAGTATATGCTGTCTTCAAGAAAGGGCACACAACATGGACGTCTCGGTCAGAACGTCACCAGGTGGTAAAGGACTTCATCATGGTACCGAAGTTAATAGTACGAACATCAGTACTGAGATTAAACGCAGAATACCTCTTGCCAACGGCTGTTTCTTTCAGCTCAATAGGCAATCGAATAGTAGGGCCCTCTCTCGAAGAACCATGCTAACATTATACAAGACCTTGACCGCCCCTGTCCTGCTGTATGCCGCGGAAGCCTGGACTATCGCAAGAGCGGATAAGGACGCACTTGGTCTGTTCGAGAGAAATGTTCTGCGTTCAATCTTTGGTCCTGTTTGCGTTGAAGGTTTCTGCAGAAGAAATTCAACCACGAATTGTGCGAGCTGTACAGCGAGATGAGTCTAGTCAGGCGTCTACGGATTCAACGTCTAAGATGGCTAGGCCATGTAGAGCGCATGGACAACACTGCTCCAGCCCGAAGAGTCTTCGACTCCGAACCAGTGGGACAACGCAATAGAGGACGTCCTCGCACGAACGTGCGCCAAGTGGAGAAGGACCTCAACCATTTTGGAGTGCGAAATTGGAGGCAGCTGGCTTAGGATCGTGCCAGCTAGAGAGGATTGTTGACCGAGGCCCAGGTTCACCCCAAACTGTAGCGCTACAAGAAAAAGAATAATCACAGGCCTGCTGTATGGCGCAGAGGCATGGACAATGTCAAAAGAGTTTGGTCGCCTCGTGAGTAAAATCCTTCTAACTATCCTGGGTCTTATATGTAGTGATAGTGCTTGGAGGAGCAGATTGAACGACTAACTCTAGGAGCTACATTACGACATTGGCCTAGTCAAACGCTAGGTCACGTAGAGAGAATGGACTAACGCTCCAACTCTGAAAGTGTTCGAGGCCAACGCGGTGGAGGAAGACCTCGCCTCCCGCTGCGTAACCTTACGAAACTAGAGGCGACTAGCCAAAGATCGCGCTAGTTAGAGGGGAATGTTGACTGAGGCCTAGGTTAACACCGGACTGTAGGGCCACGCAGAGAAGATAAGAGTCTTGAGTTTCTGCACACTCCGCCTGTGTGATCAAGTGTTCGCCATTATTTGATCTTGTTCCAGTAGATTATGTGCGATTTTTGTGAACTAGCATTTCAAGGTTTAGCGGAAATTGGCGGCAGTACTGTTCGGTTGAATGATTTTTAACTGCCATCTTTTTCGCGCGAAGTCGATTGACGTTCCTCTCCATTTCAAATGTGTGCTTCATTGATTGGAGGGCCTCTATTGCATTGACTTATGCATAACTTTGTCCCCGAAATCGAGTAGAAAACCTTTTAGCTTCACAACTATGTCAGAAGTGCTCCATCAGAACTACCGTCGAACAATTATGCTCTCACGACTCAAATGACGTATGTTGATGTAGTCCTTTTATTACATATAAACTAATTTGGTGTATCTCATCTCCTCTAGTCAAATTCTCCAAAGTCTGCAAAATCGACTGTCGGCAGGTCGCTTCCGGACCACATGGCGACCATATGTCCAGCCTAACTTCAACATTTTCAACTCTAACAGATCCTTCATACAAGCACTTGCTTCCTGTCCGACTATGCTTCTAAGAAAAGACTTACTGGAAAGAAAATCTTCCCATACTCGGGAATCAGTTCCAAAGAGTGTCCTAAAAGTTAGGCCCACTATCACCACCGCCTTTGCCATCATTCGAGTAAAAGTGCCTCTTAATTACACATCGAGTCCTTAAAGTAAATGCCACAATCCCGCCTTAAATCAAAATTTATGCGCACCGTGAAAAATGCCTCGCCTCCTCCGTCGGTCCTAATCGACCCCGAAACGTGTCTCCTACAAGTGTAACGACGCCACCTCGCCCCACCCACTCTCGGCAAGTATCTGTCGGTTTAATTAAACGAATCGCAGCGAAGAACGTCCCTAATTTGTAAGGACCTTTTTAACTATCGTAACGCAGAGCTGCCTGACATTCCATTCATAAGTGCCACAATAAACAAACAGGACCTACATGCCCCCACCCCTGGCACGGTTCAATCCGCGCCGCAGGGCCGCTGTACAGGAAGCTCTTACATTTAAGTTCGACCCAATTATCGCGACTTTGAACTCATCAACAACTTCAGTTCATAAAACGAAACAGAAATCTCCCCGCTTTCGCTTCAATACTCGCTTTTCCGCGAATGAAAATTAATTCCACTCAACAAATTACTAATTGTTACTGCTCTCCCATTTCACAACGAGACACAATAAAAGCGAAAAGAAGAAGCGAAGTGAAATGACAAAAATACAAATAAGAAAGAAACGCCATGTTAAACATCTCCATCGGTAATGCAAAGCACCGCTGCCACCCCATCGTCGTAGTTACGTCCCCGCGCTCGGCTTGGCTTCGGGCACGACTACTCTGAAACAAAGTCGCCGTGCACGGATAAATCGTTAAGCAGGAAACACAGGGAAATCATGCAAAGGAGCTGGATAAACCGACGGGATAAGAATGGGAAAACGAAAATCAATTCAAACAAATTTCAATATCATTTGCTTTCAACGACTCGAAGGACGACTCGCAGCTGAAACGACGACAAGGACATTGATGAAGCAAACAACGGCGTCGGCAGTGCCTGGTCCTGGGCACAACGACAACGACAACCAGACACAACTACGAATTGAAACGACTTCACTAAAAAACAATTACGAATCGAAACAACATCCATCTGTGTTGCGCTGCTCCTCGTCCGGTAAGAGAGCGACGGAAGCGGGGAGTGGGAGGAAAAACCCGAAGATAAACAGAAAATTCAAGGAACCACCGCAACCACCTTCCTGACAAGGCACAGAGAGAGGATCATAGAAAGAATAAATAGACGAGAAAAAAAAAGGAACAGAAGATAATCCTCAAAGCGCTACACTGCACTACACCCGCCTCACTGTTCTGTCTGCTCGTCCGCCATTGACTTCCTCCCCCGGTCTTGGCTCCGTCAATTTTCAATCCACAAGACTTTTATTATCATATAAATAGTCTACTTAAGATCCTCAATACCATCTTTCGTTTGGCAAAGAACTTTCCGCACCGTTCGTCTTGACTTCGAGGGAGGCGACCAATATCTCTTGGCTGGCTCGGTGGCTCCTCTCTGTGTGTCCTTGCTTTGCCACATTAAAAGCACCAAACTCAGTCCGATGAACGGATGCGTGGGACGGGCGGACGCTGGATGTGGAGCTCCTAGAAGTACGTTGAAATTTCCTGATTATCCTCGAAACTAACTAACGGTAAGTGAAGTCGAGAAAGAAACGAACGAGCAGAACAGAGATTTCTCTCCATCCGTTTTCATTTCACATAACTAACACTCGATTTGTCAACAAAACCATTCACTAAATCAATGTCGAACGCTGCCACTGCCACATCGTTCGTCCTTCGTGCTTCGCTCGCTCCGACCGTCTCCGCGTTGGGCGCCATTCTCTCAGCGTTTGATTCAGGTGCGCCGAGTACCTTTCCACAGTTGAAAGCAATAAGTTTTGTATCTCAGTTCGAATGAATCGCATTCGTTTCGCTTTAATTGCGGCACATCCTGCTATCCGAGGATACAAGAAATAAATTCACACGTTATTTCTGGTTCCAGCCAGCGAGCTGGATGTTGTCACCTGCCGCACGGAAAAGCCAATAAAATTAACATTAAACCAGAGCACCACCTACAGTCTAAGTGCTCGCCGGTCGGGGAACAGCAGCGTGTGGCGGTGACAATAAAAATCAAATCAATACGCGCGCAAAGATACTGAAACGTGCGCGTTCTCCGCCAGATAGATCTTAACTCCTCACATACCTCAGCTTCTGGTGCTGCTGCTGAATGTATCTGCGGAGCCCCCATCCTCCAACGGAGCGGATCCGTTCACGGAAGGCAGAGGAGATTCTAAATTCATGTTCTTGTGAATTTATTCAAGGATATTCAGCGCCTGAACAAAATACAATAATAAGCAGGAACGGAAGCAAAGCGAACACAATGCGAGGGGAAAAAATAAAAATATCCTTTCAAAGGATACAAATTTCATTGGAATTCACTATGGTCGTAGATAAAAACGGGAACCGATTTGGCTTAAGTGAACTGACAATGCCGTGTGCGAGGAGCGGTGCGGCGACGACCGACGACGACGGTCCTCGACACAGGAAAACCAAACACAACGGCAGCGTAACTTCTCGTCTCTCCTAGTGTCGCCGTCGCCGTCGCCGGCGTTCGCATGCCGCCTTATCTACCAGTTATTGGCTGTTTGCTTTTAAAATCACATTACCTAGCGAAAAGGGATACAGACAGGAGACGCTCCCATTTGCCCCAACTCCCGGCGTGGCTTTCATCTGCTGCTACCGCACAAACGAGATCGCTTAAGATGCAGAAGGAGACAGAAAGACGACAGCGCTGATGGGGATGACTGAGGCGCCGAGGATGGGGAATAAATCTGGGATGCCTTGTCCTTTTTTTCTTTCTTTTCCAACCTGCGCGTTCGATTTGGATTTTCAGAGTGCTGCTGGCGCCACACCGCCGCAACCGCTGATTTGTGCTTCGACATCAATTCCTGTTGCTGGAGCACACTTACGCGACAGTGGTGAGGTGAGCCACACACAGGCAGTCGTGTCGGCGGCGTCGCTGGGGTGTGAGAATTATTTCTCCGTAATTAAGACGACACAACATGTGATTAACAGATAATCAGGATTAATTTCCCAAATTGATTCAAATGAGCTGCTTTTAAGCGCAGGCGGGCTGCCGTCTGACGGGCGCTGCGGAGGAAATGAAAAGGAAATTGCTAACGAGAACGGCTCTAAAAGATTTCGGGAATTATCGCAGTCTAGTGGCTGTGAATGCGGTCGATGTATATGTGCGTAAGATTTGAAGGAATTGATGCTTTGCAGGTGTTACGTTCTCAGTATAAGGACTGTGGGGTTGTGGAATGAAGCTGTACGATAATGCGACTGTACGCCGCAAAACGAACGGAAATATGAAACCAAAGGAAGGCATTTTCATAAGCAATTGAATGACCACAAGCAATCAAAACAAACAGAGGCGCAAATGCACAAGAACAGACCAGAAAGGATAAGCAAGTTGGTCAGTCATCAAACTGCAGCCGAAGACACTTGTGTTGTGAGTCGTGTTGAAAGTGAAGTTTTGTATGAATGTTGGTGCCCAATTAATGAGATAAGATATCGATAGTAACAATCTTGTATTCATCTTATTTGTAAAACCCCCGGTTTTGGCAGTCATTAAATAAGGAGATTTCGAATAGGGACTAGACAACTTAGAATATAATTTGTCAACACAATTTTTGATTAACAATTAAACTGTCACTGTCAATATATTCAGTAAACCCAACATTTCATCTGGGTAAAGTCCACGAGCGACCAACGTTCGCAAATTTTCTACCGAAATTCGGAGCTAGTGACCGCAACTTTAAGAGCGTTTACCTCAATTTTCGGTCGTAATTCTAGCCTCTGACATTGTGGACATGTGCGTCGATCCAAAGCTCTTGAACTTCGATGAAGACACTTCGATCCCTGACCTGAACAACAAACATTATGTAGACGGCCAAACCTCATTGACAATCAAAGAGTATTTCCTGTCTAGGAAAAAACTTCTCAAACATGGCCGTTCTGATTTGGCGTAAAACTGTAAGTCCCTTCTGCTCGTTGCTGAGATGCTAGGCCCTGGTCCCATACGGGCTGTTGGACCACCCTCTAAGCTGTCCCAATTTTAGAGGGATAAGTCTCCTAAATGAATCCTATAAGCTCTTTTCTGCGGTTCCGGATAAATGCCTGAGACCCTACATTAACAGCCTCATTGGTCAATATCAGTTCGGTTTCAGGCCAGCGAAATCCACTTTTGACCAAATATTCGCTTTACGGCAGATCTTGGAAAAGACACAGGAGTTTCAAGTTGATACCCACCACTTTTTCATCGACTTTAATGCCTCCTATGACATTATTTATAGAGATGAGTTATACAGCGCCATGTCTAGTTTTGGCATCCCTGCAAAACTCGTCCGTCTAATGCCGATGGAAAATTCCCGATGCTCTGTCAAAGTCGGTAAGGATTGTACCGAGACCTTTGATGTCAGAAAAGGATTTAAACAAGGAACGAACTTCCACAAATCCGTGCAACTGCTCGCATATGCCGATGACATTGAGATCATCGGAAGAACACAACGGGCTATCAGTGAAGCGTTTGTGAGCATCGAGAAGAAAGAAGCCCAGATGGGCCCAGCGGTGAATGGGTGTAAGACAATCTATATGCTGTCTGAAACAGGTCCACCAACACCGACGTCTTGGACAAAACGTGACTATAGACAGACATAACTTCGAAGTCGTGAAAGACTTTCTCTACCTCTGCTCCGAAGTTAACACAAGCAATGACACCACCGCGGTGATAAGGAGGATAACGTTTACCAGTTACTGTATTTTTACACTTGGAAGGCCACTGAGGAATATGGTAAAGCCATTTCCTGAAGAACCAAGATATCCCTATCTAAAACCTTGTTAGTCCCAATCCTGCTGTACGGCGCAGAAGCATCGATACTAACTAAATCGGACGAGGGTATTCCTGATCGCATTGAGAGGAAAGTCCTTTGAATTATCTTCGGTCCCGTATGTACGGATGGTGTTTGGAGGAGGAGACTGAACGACGAGCTGTACGGGCTGTACATCGGTATCGACCTATTCAAACGAGTTCGAATCTCTTGTTGCAGATGGCTAGGTCACGTCGAGCAAATGGACACCAATGCTCCGGCCCGGAAAGTCTTCGACTCCAACCCCGAGTTACAACGCGATAAAGAAAGACCACGCCTATGGTGGCGCACTCAGCTAGAAGGTAACCTAAATAAGTTGAACGTGCGTGGCTGGAAGCAACTAGCACAAGACAAACTGAAGCGCCAGCCAAAGAAGAAGAAGAAACGCAAACCACATTACCCACAATTCTCGCCTCAATAGACAAGCAACAACAAGCTTAGTGCAAAAATGTGAGTCGTGTCAGTGAAAAAACGGGTTGGTCGAAGTATCGAAAAATTGCCGCCGCTCAGGCATCCGTAGCAAACGATCCAAATCAGTCAACTCCACGACGTTCTCAAGAATTGGTCATCGCCCAGACCAGATTATGATTTATTTTGCGTAAGGATCTTGGCCTACATCCATACAAGATTAAGCTGACTCAAAATTTGAAGCCGATGGATTATTTGAAGCCGACGTTTATTTTAAAAAAGATTTATCAAGTCCTTATTACCCTGTATTTAGACCACCTAAACATGACAGCCACTTTAAAGAAAAAATACGATTTTTAAAAATGAAAAAACGTCAGATTCGAAAAAGAAGTAGTAAAAATGTGAGAGCTAGCTTAATGCCTAATGGATGGCATAGGTTAATGGGGTCGCAGGACAGGGATCTTCATAAAGTTCTATATAAGGTCAGCTAGGTATTTCGAGAGATGACTCTGTTAAGCCTAAAGAAGCAGCGAGTGGCAAGAGTAATTCTGCCCTTGATTTCGGTACTGGTGTTATTGTCTCTGTTTTCTGCAGAGCCGATGTAGCCGAAGTCCTTGACTACCTCAAAGTTCCTCCTGCTCGTTATGACGTTCTGTCCGATATGCGTCCTTTAGTGATGACAGTATGTTGCTGTATCAGAGTTTTCTGCTCAGCTCTCGTAGCAGAGAAGTGCGGCACAAGTGTACCAACTTATTTCAAACCATACGTTACGCGTTTCCAAAATATTACCGACCGGATATTAGAAGGCAAATTGTTTGTTATATCGGAAATAAGCATTGGAACTACTAATGCGCAGTAGATGAATGAGGTAAACGGACAAACGCAACCAATTGGTTTTTCCGCATCATTGCAGGTATTGCAAACATACAGATATTGCTTGATGGATATCCGGTCAGGTTGCGTCGCAATCGTGACATGATGTCTGCGCTAATCCACCAGGAATTTCCGCCCTCATCCAGTTCTTCACCATTTCGTCCTCAATCCAATTCCACGAATTCCCGCCCAGAAATTGCGTCATGTGATATTGAAAGCGCAATAAACGAAACAAAAATCTCAGTTCTCCCAGATCCTTCTACCCTTCAAAAGAACCGCTGCCATACATCGTACACACGCGTGTGCTTATACCCGTCATCCAGCATTCGTTATCCCGACTATGCCTCATTTGGAGTCGATGTCCTTTTCCACATAAAGAGTATGATAATGTCAGTTGAAGAAAATGAAAAGCCTAATGTTATTATTATTCACATATTCAGCCGCGGCTTCGAAGGGGGCGGCCACCCACCCATCACCGTCAGCATAAACCGGCACAAAGCACGAGCCGAGAATACATGTGCACGGCAATATGGCGGGAACTCTGAAAACATGATGTATCTCGATATCGGAGTATTTTACTCTTGCTTTCGCAATTGTACGGCGGTGTGCGCTTGGGGATGTGTATACGTGCGTTATATGCTCCGTCTCAAAGCCTTTCATCCTTTTGTTTGACAATTTGTTTAGCCTACAAATCCTGTTTCGGGGAATGTTGTACGACAGCTCTCTGGCACTCGGGGCAGGAATGTTGTTTTCGATTATCATAAACAGGCACGGGCCTGGGTGCGGGACGCGTGCATATGCGAGTGAGAGCTGAAATGGAAAAAGTTTATAACTTGGCGGAAATAAATTGATTTTCCTCCTTAGTGGAATTCTGGAATCCTTAATGATGTGATTTCAAAGAATTCCCCGCGGAGGGACGGGAAACAGCGAAATCGATTTAAAAAATGGATGCTCACGGTTCATTAGGAACGTTCGTCTTTTTGTGGAATAGACAATGATATGACATCATCCTCATCCTCATCCTCATCCTCATCCTCATCCTCATCCTCATCCTCATCCTCATCCTCATCCTCATCCTCATCCTCATCCTCATCCTCATCCTCATCCTCATCCTCATCCTCATCCTCATCCTCATCCTCATCCTCATCCTCATCCTCATCCTCATCCTCATCCTCATCCTCATCCTCATCCTCATCCTCATCCTCATCCTCATCCTCATCCTCATCCTCATCCTCATCCTCATCCTCATCCTCATCCTCATCCTCATCCTCATCCTCATCCTCATCCTCATCCTCATCCTCATCCTCATCCTCATCCTCATCCTCATCCTCATCCTCATCCTCATCCTCATCCTCATCCTCATCCTCATCCTCATCCTCATCCTCATCCTCATCCTCATCCTCATCCTCATCCTCATCCTCATCCTCATCCTCATCCTCATCCTCATCCTCATCCTCATCCTCATCCTCATCCTCATCCTCATCCTCATCCTCATCCTCATCCTCATCCTCATCCTCATCCTCATCCTCATCCTCATCCTCATCCTCATCCTCATCCTCATCCTCATCCTCATCCTCATCCTCATCCTCATCCTCATCCTCATCTTCATCCTCATCCTCATCCTCATCGTCACATCGTCACATCGTCACATCGTCACATCGTCACATCGTCACATCGTCACATCGTCACATCGTCACATCGTCACATCGTCACATCGTCACATCGTCACATCGTCACATCGTCACATCGTCACATCGTCACATCGTCACATCGTCACATCGTCACATCGTCACATCGTCACATCGTCACATCGTCACATCGTCACATCGTCACATCGTCACATCGTCACATCGTCACATCGTCACATCGTCACATCGTCACATCGTCACATCGTCACATCGTCACATCGTCACATCGTCACATCGTCACATCGTCACATCGTCACATCGTCACATCGTCACATCGTCACATCGTCACATCGTCACATCGTCACATCGTCACATCGTCACATCGTTACATCTTCCTCATCTCTCCGACGTACTTCTTACATGGCAATAAGTGCAGAAAATGCATGCCAGTTCCTGGGAGCATATGTAATATCTCGAAGTTCACCTTCGCAGTGCACATCACATCGTCCTGCCGTCCCTTCAACGATGTTCCCCCACTGGACAGCTGCAATTGGTACTCCTTGGTGCGCACGTAATGAGTATATCAGATCGCCAGCCCAAGTAAACATCACACATTCAATGATGGTGCTCGTACAATGGCAAAGGATATCCCATCATTTTTCATTCCTCGTATTCTCCATGGAATTGTACTCGCAAACTGCTCGTGCAGCCCTTCTATTTTCCTAACCTAAATTTTGCAGGCATTTTTCAGAGTTGATAAGCCATCATCGTTGTGGTCGCCTCTCGGAAGGCATCATTCATTCGCTTGGCTTTGCCTGGACAGGACATATGCACACCAGCGTGGTACGAGTGGGCCCAAGCCCACAGAACGATTGAGCCGACCATGGACGCTGGTGACGACGATGGAAATTCTATCCATCGCACAATTATACGTGACCCCATGTAGCAGCAGTCATTTGGTGCATAAATACTCTGCAACTGCTCAGTTTTATATCGCTACATACACCTAGGGGAGCGTCCATCACTTGAATACACTTCAGCACACTATCGGGGGTAATGCGAAAATAAACTTGAGTCCTCCTCCACCCGTCAAGCCGCAGCAGAGGCCAGAGCATGGCGATGTGCTTCAACGTAAGTGTGCATGTAAAGAGAAGAAAATGAAAGATGATCCCCGCATGTGGTGTCCTGCAATAATGGCCAGAGACGAGAAGTAAGACAAACTCTTCTTGTTTGGGTTGGATAAACAACGGCAACAGCATCGTTGTACATTTCAAGGATGCCGGATGCTGGATGCTGGATGCCCGATGCTCGTTGAGTAAAAGTAAAACTTTTATTCTATCACACAACATGTGTTTGCGGCTCGCAACACACAGCACATGGGCACGATGTGCTGATATCGGATATCAATATTTTATGTCCTTCGAGTGCTCACCAGCTGGACCGAGGATGGAAAAACTTCCACAGAGGCTTACACACGCGGAAGGTTGTTGGGAAGTACTCATTAATTGGACTCTTGACATACATTAGATCCGTCATGGTTTTGAATTCATCGCTGGATTATGTGACACAGCGCGTCTAGTTGGGTTTGCTTCGCGTCAGGGAGTCATTGAACGGTTGCGGGTGCTTGAAAAATGACCCTAAAAATACATGGAAGGTATTGAACCAGGTGCTTGGGAGGAAGAAGAATTCTGTAGACGAAGTAATAATCAGCAACTTTCCCACAATCACGGATCAGAAAGCAATACCCGATGAATTCGGCAGAAAAAGTAAGTGACACAGCTTGTCTAGAAGAAGTTGTGCGCCGAATAAGCAAATTCATTGCAAAACACAATACATTACACACAAGTCAATACGGCTTCTAAAAGGGAAAAAATACAGGAAAACTGTTGGCGGAATTAACGAACACGGTGAACATGAGTCTGAACAAGGACCATGACGTGCTTGTAATGTTCATCGGTTTTAGTAAGGCCTTCGACACAATATATCACAAGAAACTCTTACAGGCCCTCGATAGGTTGGGAGTGGAGGGAAAGCTACCTAACAGGAGGGACAAGAAAGGTATATAAATTTAGCGATAAAAGGAAGAGTGTCTTTGGAGTACCGCAAGGCTCAAAATTGGGACCATTGCTACTTACACTTTTCACGAATGAGCCTCTCCGCGTATTTGAACGAGCGAAATCCTTTGCTAAAGCGGACGACATAGCTATCGGCGTTGGACACAATTGCTTTTCAACTTCTGCAACTATAATGCAAGAGGAGTTGCGGGGATGCGTGCAGAGATGTTGCGTCGGATAGTTGATGAGCTAGGAAATTGTCTACGGCCGGAGGTGCCCAGTTATTCTGTTTCGGCCGAACCCAAGCCTTAAATGATCAAAATTACTCTGGCGGACAAACATGAGGGAGTTATCTTGTGGTATTATTGGGCTGTTCGGCGAAGAATATCTTGATGGCGTTGCGCAATTCTAATACTCTGGATAAAAGTTTTGTTCCTCGAAAGCTATCTCAATTCAGTGTGTAGAGCGAACAGATAATGTTTCTTACATCTCAGACACTTTTTTAAAAAGCTTTTAGTGGAGTGAACTTGATTTGAGGTAATTAACCCCTTGTGGAGAGCGTGGGAGTAACTCCCCGCGATAGGGTGAGAAACATGACCGTCTGCGGGGATCTCAGTGTTTAGCAGCTGCTTCTGCGAACTCAACGGTGTCGATAGCTTTGGCATGTGGTCACGACTTTCGAGGCATGTCTCAAGCGGATGAATAAGCTCTTGATCGTTTTGAGAGAAAAATTGTTCGTACGATCTTTGGTCCTGTTTGCGTAGATGGGTCTGGAGGAGAAGACCGAAGTTGTACCGAGGCGTCTTCGAACCCAACGCTTAAGAGGTCGTGTAGAGCGAATGAACACCACAGATCCGGTCCGAAGAGTCTTCGACACCGAGCCATTGGGACAACGCAACAGAGGACGTCCTCAAACGAGACGGTGCACACAAGTGGAGAAGGACTTCATCCAGCGCTCCATCCAGTAGCGCTAATCAAAGAGGAAGATGAAGTAAGTACGTAATCTTATGGAATGCGGACGAGAAAAAAACCTTGAAGTTCATCGAGTCTGTTGACGGTGTGAGCTGGTGCGTGGCTCACGCTTCTTCCATGATCTCTGTTCGAATTCTGCTCAAGACTGACTTTTTATTTTTATATGCAATACAATTTTATTTTTGTAAGATCGGAGTTGCAAATCACTGCGATAAGCAAATGGTAATCGCAATTATCTGCGATTTTGAAATCGCAACTCATTCCATCAAGCGGCTATGCATGCGATATACAGTCGGCATAGTCGGCTTCTTCTTCTTTTTCTTTTTGTAGGGCTACAGTCCGTTGTGGACCTGGGCAACGCACAATCGGTTGAGGCATCGGCGTCTATCACCACGAAACTTTTCAGATGACTATCGTCCACTTGATTCACTTCAATCATATCATAGAAGATTTATTTTATGTAATTTCGCCTATAATCTTTTCTCTCGAATTTATTTGATGATTCCTAGCGTCAAACGATTGTAGTCATATGTGATTGAAGCTTCTACGAATTCATAGGCTGGACCATGCGTAAAACACGGATAATTAGCCCCAGCACGAAAAACACTCGACTGCATCGTAAGAAATGCAACGGGTGGGACCACTTTTAATGTGCCGGACACAAGTTAAAAAGGATGTTAACCAACAGCGGAGAATATAAGATTCAGGCTTCGCTTTGAAGTTACAATCTTGGAGAATGAAACATCATGCACATAGCCGGTGCTTCAAGGGGTGTCCATTTGTTAGGCTATGTAGCTTCCATCGTTAACAATGGATTCACTTTGACCCAAGTGTTCGTTGTGTTGTCACTGCTGTGTTACTTTGAACGAACGTCCATTTTTATTTGACATCCTTCTCTGAACCTCGAGAGAAAATAGTTGAATGATGGCGGAATGCTTGCTGTGAGTTGACCCAGTCTTTATGACAGAGACGTGGTGGCCCGTGGCTTTGTGGGTATGTGCGTCGACCCCAACCTCGACGTCGTAGGTTCGATTTCAGCTCTGAGCGACACAAATTATTTTCACGACCCTACCTCTTTCGAGTTACTGACAATGCTCAAAGAGTATTTCCTGTCTAGAAAGAGCTTCTCAAACCGTTCGGATTCGGCATTAAACTGTAGGTCCCTTCCACTCGTGAGAGCACAATAGCACGCACAACACGAGTGGTTGCTGAGAGGCTATGCCCTGGCCCTCTATGGGCTGTAGCGCCACCCATATTATTATATTATATTATTACATATTATTATGACAGAGACATATCAATATTGGCGAGTTATGGGTACAGGAACTCCGTTGACTTCGGTCTGTAGCTTGATAGTAATGGCTTCTCATTACGAAAGGATTAGCGTTCGATGATGACGCAAAACAGTCAATCTTTGTGGATGCTTGGTTCAACACGAGTCGATTATGCTTTTACCAATAACTGCAATTTAGCTTGCTGACATAGCCTAACCTATCGGAGGGTTTATTTTTGGCCATGAGTGGCCAACAGATAGAGCGCCCAACAATCGAACACACTAGACGCAGTGATTCCCTACAAGAAAAAATAGCCAAAAACAAAATATTTTGAAAGTTCCCGACTCATAGATTCTACAATTATGAAAATTGAGAAATTCAAATTTGTTGCTTCATTCAATGGTACACAGTGGCCCTCATGGCTGTCTAGTCATGCCTAGTTTCGCTAACTCGAAATTTCTGAGTCTTCTTCGATACAGTAGCGGTCAGCATTGGCTACGTTTTCTTCTTCGGAACTAAGCTCTAATTGGTGGGCACAAGGAGCACAAATATTAAAACACTGTACTCACGTTTAAACCCTTCCACTTGGGAGTAGGGAGCGATCTGCCAGCTCAGATTTTTGCTCTCCGCCCCTTATTTACATTAGTTGATATTAAAGTCAAACCCCTTGAAGTTAGCAAAAAATAGCTCCTTGCAGAAGGTACTTAAACCATCTTCAAACTTTAGAATTTTTCCTCTTCCAGTAACCTTCCGCCATCGATAGTTCAACACCCAAGACACCGAAGTGAAGAAAAGTGAACAGCAAAGTTGAACCTGTTGCTCCTTAAGAAGGACAATAACTTTGTTATCCGTCTTCTGTTGTTATTTTTCCAACTTTAAAGAACACCGCTACTGGCCGTGGCTACGTTGCTTCGTCTGCTGCTCCGTGAGCGGGAGGATAATGAAAACAGAGCAAGACGAGGGGAAAAAAAAAATATTTTCCATGTTCCCTCACATATTTTCGTTAGAGCTTGTCTTGGCTCCTTTGTCTGCTCTCTTAATTCAATCCTTCCCGCGAGGGATATTCACCTAGAACAAGAAACGGGTGCCCCGTGCCCCGTGCTAATGCCAAAAATATGCGTTTGATAAACTTTCAAGAAGGACCTCGGAAGAGCGCAAAAAAAACCAGAAAAAAATGAAAATGAGTGGATGAAAGGAGAAAAAGCACAAAATGTGTATATTCTTCGAGTTGCTCTTTGTTTCACATTTTGGTAGGGAAACTTTTTAATCTGTTATTGTCCTAGAGTGGCTATTTGTTGGTCTGATTTTCTATTCTTATGCTTTCTGCTTGATGCCTTCTTTTAGTGCTGTGAGTTTTTAATTGCTTTTTTTTTGTGCTGTGCTGGGCGCTTCTTTTCGGTTCCTTTCCGCGGGGAAAATGTCCATTAAGGTGAATGGAAAGTTGTGGGGGAGAGGGAGAGAGTGGAATTATGTTTTTATAATTAACGAGCAGCGTTTTCAAATTACACAAAAGAAAAACCATTTGGCAGCCCTGGGAGATGGTGTGCGAAGATGTACAAGAAATTAAGTTGATGACTGCCCGAGTGGGGCAACGAGAATTGATGAAAATTGCACGGAATTGGAGTGTCTTCATGGAATTGGATATTAACTGCTGAGCTAAATGTGAAGTGCTGCTAAGTACAAAGTTAGGCGGGTGGTAAGTGCTGCAAATGGCTAATCGGGACAGTTTCGGTGCTGCGAAGGAGGACGTGGAAGAGATTGTGACTCCAAGGCCTGTTGGTTCGGGAAAAAAGATGTGACTACGGGATTGAAGTAAGTGACAGAATGGATTTTAAAGAGATCAGCTCTAAGTCGATACAGTGGTCGGTTGACAGATTCAATTGATGCCTTAATTTAATTCAATTTAAAAAAAATGGACCAACTGCGACCACGAAAGAGCCTTAAGAAGTTTGAAAATCTCCCTAGAAAGAACGTCCCGATAGACTGATCCTCTTTATTTCAAATTTGGTCCCTCGGCGGGTAGGTAAGCCATGGTTTCTTTTGATTGCCCACCGTGTCTACAGTCTTATGAGCTGCTGTGCCCCATTTTGAATAGTCGAGTCGTTGCAAGAGTAAGAGCCTCCATTGCGCCCAAGTGCGACCAAGCTTGTTCAGATTTAGAGCCTCCTGTTCGACGATTTATTTTAAGCTCTGTTTCATTAATGTTGTCCCGCTTTTTTGCTGGGCTATACTTGCTGGGCCCTTGCGATTTGTGTGCCCTAGCACCTTTATTAGCCTTAATCAGTTCTTCGTTGCCAGCGAGTTTAGGGTTTTGTGGCATTCACATAGTCGTCTGTAAAACTGTTTACTGCTAGTTGTGGCTTCTTATTAGAAAGCTTTGATATTTTGTAATTCAGTAGATCGTGCTGCTTAGTTTGGAGTGGAGAGTTCAGATTTTGAAGTTTCGGAACTTTCTGAACAGAGGCATGAGTAAGATACATCAACGTCCCACAAACTATGCTCAACTCTCATACTTCGACCAGTCTGTGCATCATCCTTGGGCGTCCACATTCACTCAATGACCTTTTCTAAAATTATAGCTTTTTGTAGGGGCTGCCCTTGTAACTTTAGGCTGGGAATCAATAAGTTGCTGCCATCGGCTTAGTACCATTTTCAAGCCTGCAGTTGGAGTGCATCTGTTGTTTCTTTGGGCTCCAGAGACAATTGAGTACTGGAGCCCTCTCTCAAGAGACCATGCTTACATTATAAAAGACCTTGATCATCCACTATCCTGCTGTATGGCGCGGAAGCTTGGACTGTCTCAAGAGCGGATGAAGTCGCACTTGGTCTCTTCGAGAGAAAAGTTCTGCGTTCAATGTTTGGTCCTGTTTCGTTTAAGGTTTCTAGAGAAGAAGATTCAACCACGAACTGTACGGGCTGTACAACGGCATGCACCTAGTCAAGCGTCTTCGGATTCAACGCCTAAGATGGCTAGGCCATGAGGAGCGAATGGACAACACTGCTGCAGCCCGAAGAGTCTTCGAATTCGAACCAGTGGGACAACGCAATAGAGGACGACCACGAAGCCGATGGCACACACAAGTGGAGAAGGACCTCAACCAACCTGGTGTGGGCAGCTGGAGGCAGATGACGAAAATATGAGGTTCAGATCTCTCTCGGACTGTAGCGCCTGTAGACCGGTACTGGCAAGGACATTGCAGTTGGAATGTGTTAACTGACATTTTTAGTTTAGTGTTATCTATATAGCTATTAGAAAAATATTTATGTCCAATTTGGATCATTTTAAGTATGGGCGAAAAAAAAGGAGAAGCAAAATCATTCATCAAGAATCTTGTTCATTTATTTCTCAGTCTAAAACTTACTTTCTGTTGCAAGCACTCATCCCCTATCCTCCAAGTCCGCAACTAATTTAGTTTGGACTGAAAACGTCACAAAATGTGTGGAGTGTGAATGAGTTGCTGGTGATGTAATAACAATTTTGTCTACACTACTTTGCCAACTGGATCACTTTCTGGATTGCGTTTTTTATAATAGGAAAATATGGAATCCGCCAAATTCCATAATCGGCAGAAATATTTTACGAAAAGCGGAAATCTTTCAAAACATTAATTTTGTGTCCAGAATACAAAACTAAAATCAATCTCAGGTACATCAGTGACAACTTCAGACTTTTTAAAAAAATGTGAGCCCGTTTTACCGTCGTGGATATTTCCAAATCCTTACTTACTTATCAGGCAGACGAACTATGAAGGGTCCGAGCCTGAGCAATTGCTGCCTTCCATCGGTGACGGACCTGGGCACCCTGCTTCCACTCATCAAGGTCAGGCTGTCTTACATCCGCGATGACTTGGTCTTTGTACCATCCTTGTACAGCTCGTAGAGTACGCGGTTGTGTCTTCTCCTCCATTCGCATTCCTCGCAGACGGGACCATATATCCGACATAGAATTTTTCTTTCGAAGGCACCAAGAATCAGCTCTGCAGTCTTACTTAATGTCCAGCTTTCGGCTGCATAAAGTAGCACTGGCAGGATAAGGGTTTTGTAGAGCATGACTTTACTTCTGACATGACTCTAGACTCTAGACTCTTCTGGCATGACTCTACTGTCCTTCGAGTCAGGAGCTTCGAGTCCAGTTGTTTTGACAGACAGTAGCATCGGTTGCCAAGGGCGATTCTACTTCGGATCTCCACTACGATATCATTCGTGGAGCTTACATTTACCCCGAGGCAAACAAACTCCTTTACTACCTAGAAATTGTAACTGTCGATTGTGACGTTTTAGCCTAGGTGGTGTGCGGTGGATCGTTTTTTGATCGACAGCATATATTTTGTTTTGTCCTCGTTGACCTTAAGATCAGCTCGTTTCGCCTGTTCCTCAATATTCGTGAAAGCTTCCACAATGGCGCGTTGGGACCGCGCGATATTGTCGATGTCATCAGCGTTCCCCAAAAGCTGGACTGACTTGTAGAAGATGGCGCCTTTCGTGTTGACTTTTGCCCGCCGCGCTATCTTCTCCAGTGCCAAATTGAAGAAATCACACGACAGCGCATCTCCTTGCCGAAATCCTGTGCAGGTTTCGAACCGCTCAGAGGTTTTTGAACCGAACTGCACGGTGCATCGCGTATGTGTTAGCGTGGTGGGACACAACCGGATCAGCTTTCCCGGGATCCCGAATTCGGCCGTCGCTTCGAATAGCTCCTTGCTATGAATGGTGTCGTATGCGGCTTTAAAATCGATGAAAAGATGGTGAGTATCGATTTGAAACTCGCTGGTCTTCTCCAGGATCTGCCTTAGTGTGAAGATTTGGTCTATAGTCGATTTGCCGGGCCAGAAGCCGCACTGGTACGTGCCGATTAGTGCGGTGCAGATAGGCTTTAGACGTTCACACAGAACGCTGGATAGGATCTTGTAGGCGACATTGAGCATGGATATACCTCTATAGTTCATGCAAGAGGTATTATCGCCTTTTTTGTGAATGCGGCAAATGGAGCTGATATTGCAGTCGTCGGGCATGCTTTCTTCCCAAATTCGATGATCTGGTACATCCTCAATACCAGAACATTACCCCCAGCTTTGAAAAGTTCCGATGGTAAGCCATCTGAGCCTGCGGATTTGTTGTTCTTCAGCCTTTTAATGGCTGTTCCGACTTCTTCAAAGCCGTGGGAGGACTACTTCGTCGACTGGAGTTGGGATTTCCTGGTTCCGTATCACCCTCAGGTCAGGCCATATTTCCAAATCCACCTGCTACAAAATCTGCAATAAACTTATTTCTCTTTTTGTCTTATGAAAGGCCGTCGTGGACCCCCTGAAGGTCCAGACCCCAGAATTACATGTGTTGCTCAACACAACTCTCTAACGACAGTAGGACACAACATCAGCAATCGGAGCAAGCGTCCCAATAAAGTACAGCAATGGCAACATTGGCACGTGGAACCTGCAACCACTAGTCCACCTGATGGCTTGGCGTAGCTTGGCGTGGCGTGGCTTGGCTTGGCTCGTATGTTCCTTTCTTTATTCTCTAAGTCATTGAACAGACAAATTCATATGTTTTCACCGTGCTAAAAATGTCGAATTTTTAACCAGAAAGTTCTGCAGAGTCGCATCGAATGCTTGTCGAGGCGGTGGTGCAAAAGATGGTTTCAACGGTTCAGAAATAATGATTTTGATGTGAGAAATGAAGAACGTGGAAGACCACTAAAAAAGTTTGAAGACGCCGAATTGCAAACGATGTTGGATGGAGATGGCACATTGAGTCAAAAGCAAATGGCAGCAATGTTAAATGTTGCACAACAAGCAATTTCTGACCGTTTATGGTTAAAGCTATGGGAAAGATCCAAACGTGTGGAAAATGGGTGCCACATGAATTGAATGAAAGACAGATGGAAAACCGAAAAAGCACTTGTGAAATTTTGCTTCAAATGAAAGACACGTAAGAAAATCGGTTTTTCATCGGATTGTTACTGGCGATGAAAAATGTCATGGGTTAATCCGGGACATCCATCAACATCGACTGCAAAACCAGATCGATTCGGCAAGAAGACAATGCTGTGTGTTTGGTGGGACCAGAAAGGTGTGGTGTACCACGAGCTTCTAAAACCTGGTGAAACCGATAATACTGATCGCTACCGACAACAAAAGAAACGACCAGAATTGGCCAGAAGACTCGGCAAGGTAATTTTGCTCCTTGACAATGCACCTGCATACAAAGCAAAACCGGTTCAGGATACAGTCAAAACACTTGGCTAGGAGCAGCTACCCCACCCGCCGTATTCACCAGACTCGGCTCCTTCTGACTACCATTTGTTTTCATCGATGGGACACGCATTGGCTGAGCAGCACTTTGATTCCTGCGAAGAAGTCGAAAATTGGGTGTCTGCTTGGTTTGCTTTAAAAGACGAACAATTTTATTAGCGTGGTATTCACAAATTGCCAGAAATGTGGTCGAAATGTGTAGAAAACCCAAAAAAAAAACCGGTACACCTGTTATTGTGTCCTGTTATATTTCTTTATTCAGCTTATGTTAGATGTAAGCTGGAAGAGACTTGTCACTTGACTCATGTATTACCAGTTGATAATAAAAGACGTACATATTAAAAAAAAAAAAAGGAATTTCAATTTGATTTTTGTATATTCCGCGGATCCGCGGACTACAGGTTGAGAACAGCTGTCGAAAATATTTGCGGTGCTTTAAAAAAGGGACAGTTTCCGTCTATTCATGATAGACCACATCTAGTGCTTGGAAAAGCAACGAAATGTTGTCATGCGGAACTAAATCCCCGGAAAACCACCCTGCTCCTCTGAGATCCACTACCTTGATGTGCCACTCGATACATTGTGCCCTCGTCATGTAAAATGTAATCAAAAACCGCAAAATTCAATGCCTGTCACCGGGGCTCTGCAAGCAACGATCGGAAGACGTCTTGCTGTGCGACTGCCTGACTTAACCGTGCACACGCTGCGGCCAAGCATTCCACTTCTGCGAATTCTGTGCTTCCTGGTTCGCTCATTAAAAAAAGCTTTCTCTAAGAACGCTTAACTCAACCAGTGCGTCGGTTGTGCCACCCAGCCACACAAACTACGCTAACGAACATAAACTCCCGGCAACTGGATGTCATTGCCTTTGAGTCGATCAAACCATAAACCCTCCACAGTGGATACACACAACGACGTGTATCCCTGAGCTGGGTGAACATGTTCAATGCCTCAATCACTTTTCAAGTCATTAACTTTCGACATCGCAAAACATATTCAATTCCATTCCAGCCCCATGTCATCGCACCCACACACCCGCCATTCGATTCCATCTGTCACAAGCGACGCAGGGACGACAAAGCAATCCGCAGCGAGCAGATCCTAGTTCACTTGTACATTTGATATGTTGTGCCCGTCTCTTCATAACTTCCCTCACAGTGGATTTCAATGTTCTTTCCTGCTAAACTCTTTTCTGCCAAACAGGATCGACTTTCCGTTGAACTATTCAACAGTGCCCTTTGATTTCGCACACACAAAAAGCACTGACAACGTTTTCCTTTATCCGAACGTAAATCCTTTGTGTGTCGACCAGCGGCGCAGACAGGGCACACACAAAAAAATTTACATTTGAATTCGAATCCTTAACGCTCTGTCACGCATTTTTAAAGGCTCCCTCGTTTCCCATATCCCTTCCATCCCATATTCTTCTCTCCATTCGTTTCAGCCCATCGAACCAGGGGCTTAAATGCTGTCTCCGCAACCACCACCCTCGCTCTCCATTTCCGCCTGGCCCTTTGTGTGGATGTTTGAATGTACTCCACATTCGTCGTGTATTGAAATTCATATGAAAACGAAGAGAAAGTAAAAAGAAAAAAAGTCAGCCATTCGCAAGGCCTAAGCAGTCAACGCTGTGGTGTGCGAGTGAGAACGAGGCGTAGGTGTGTCCTTTCCGCCAGCGCCCTTTTATGACAGCTTTCAAATTCCTTCCGAGAAGCCGTACTTTGTGGCCTCTTCCGGTCGTGCATAGTGGTGGCTCAGTCTGGGCGCAAAGAAAAGCGGTGAAAAGGAACGAATGAAAGCATTCCGTTATCGCATTGCATGCTCCCGATTATAGGTCATAAGGTTAGAGGTGAGCGCGGTGTACCTAGTCGCTCTCGAATGTATCCCCTTTTGCAGCCGCTTGTTGGCGTTTTTGCGCTTCAATATCGAAAATCCTTATCCGCCGGCAAGCCAAGACTATCGACCATGTTTTCGGTTTTGAATTTCACAATTTGCGGTGTGCCTGAGCAGCGCAACCACGCCGAGTGGCTGTATCGTGTGTCTAGCGCTGGTTGACGGGAGCGGCATGACGTGGAAGGTTACATGGTTCACTGAGGGAAACTGTGGCGCGTGTGAGGTGGCCGGTGGGCTGGAGATTGGCGTGCGTGGTTGGACAGATGGATGATGCTGCGAATTGCGAATACGAGACGTTGTTGTGTCGTCTTGCTGATTTCCCTCTTGATCAGATGTCAAAAATCTGGTGATCCACAGACAGGAATATTCGGTCTTTTGTTATTCGGACCTTCTTGTACAGACGCTTCAACGCGTCCCTAAGAAAGACCGTGTCCCACTCACAAAACAAGTTACTTCGGTGCTCTAGGGGAGGCTGCATCGTTTCCTCACCCGTGTCCGAATTCAAAACTACGCCTCAAGCCCGCATTACTGCTCATGAAGCGTTACACATTGCTGTTGGCGCCGTACTTCTTCAGGTGGTCGAAGAAGAGGAAACCGCACCGCGCACCGTGGGAGTACATTTCCAAGTCTTTGACGACGGCGCCGTGGAGCAAATATACAACACAACACACAGCGAACTGTGGTGGAGCATCGCCTTGTGGGTATGTGCGTCGATCCCAATGCAATTGAACCATTTGTCTTGAAGGAGTTTCTCAAACTTGGCCGTTCGGGATCGGCAAAAGACTTTGGGTCCCTTCCATTTATGACAGAAGAAAAGCACGCATAACTCGAGTTGTTGCTAAGAAGGTAGCCCATGGCCCTCTTCGGGCTTTTGAGCAACCCAGATTATAATTTTTATTACGGACCAGACCCCCCAAAACCCTGCTACGACAACGGTTCTTAGATCTCTTCCCAATTTTCTATGGATCTTCGGCAAGTCATATTCAAAGACAACTCAGCTGCTGGTGCTGTATATCGTCTCTTGGGACCGTAGAAACAGGGGCTGGCAGGAATTATTTGCAGGAATGTATGCAAATTGGCCGTCATGCCATGCCGTGGCTTGCTGCGTCGACTACTCGGTCGAGGGTGAAAAGTTCGTTCCCCGTATTTACCAGCTTTCAGGAATGACCACTTTTTTAGACTCACTGACAATATTCTATTCCTGCATCCTGCATTTTCACTTGTGGTACAACAATATCCAGCCACAACACCAGCCATTACATACACCCGGCCCACCTCAGACTGTCGGAGCCCCCACGTTCCCCGGTTACATTCCGAACAATTAAAAACCCGTTGAGTCATTAAATCAACAACAATCGTTCTGTAGCCACCACGAGTGAATGTGGTACCATTGCGCCCTTGTTTGATGTTTCTCTTTCTATTTTATTATGAACTCCAGCTGTCAGATGACATTGTTATATTCATTAGCCTCCAGTGTGACCTCAAAACATTCGTCAGCGCCATGCCTGCACGTGCATGCACACATCCGCAAAAGTAGGCCAACGCTAATCCAATACCCATCGGAGCACGAAGAGTTTTAAGGACACTCGCCCGTTTCCGCCACCCCCACCCTGACGCGAGACTACAGACTGCCACATAATTAAGGACATTCCATTAGAAAATTTTCAAAAACGAATCACAAGTTGCGTAAGCGAGAGTGCCAGAGTGCGAGAGTGCGATTTGAAATGTGTCATCCTTGTGTGCCTGGCTGCGGTGCCTGCTGCACGGGTGAACGCTCACATGTGTCCGTGAACCTTTTGCAAAAGCGCACAGCGAACTGAAGCGTTCCCATATCCAATTTGACTGCCGTTGCCTTTCGAATCAGAGGCGCCTGCCACTTTCCTTTCTGATTATGCCCCAGCCCGCCTCACCACTTGGCATTCCCTTTGCTGTCGCCCTATCCGCCGTCTTTTTTGCCGACGATTAAGGATTTTTTTCATGTCCTCTCATATTTTTGCCCCTTTTTTGGAAAACATAAAATTTGTATTCAAAATGTGAAACATTTTTCGGCTTCGCTGCGCAGTTCTAGTGATAGCGATGGCAATGGCGACGGTGACGGCGATAGCGATGGTGGCCTGCCATCATTAGGAGCGAGCACGTTGGAATGCTTGCTCGTTTCGCCTTTCACCTCTTGGCGCTATAATTTCAGTTTCATCTGAAGGATTCCGTGGCAGAGCAGCATACCAATGGCGCGGGGACCTTGCTCCAGAGACGACACTCGTCGTCGTGCATTCAGGACAGTCGAGGCAAGCGAAACGACAGAGCTCGACCATTTAACGTTCGTGCGGGATAAACCACGAGATGACGTTGATGTAGGCATAAATAGTTGTCTCAAGTGGCTCGCTAATTATGAAAAAAAAAAAGGAAGAACGCAGATCCAGCAAATGCTGTTGTTGGCGGTAAGCCTTTTGTTATTGGCCGTGGTATTTTGCTGAGGCCTGAGGGGGTCTTTGAATGTCAACATTGCAGTGACATTGAGAGCAACACAAGAGCCTCTAACTTCATTCAGACTCGTCGCTCGGCGGTGGTGAAGCACTCTCTCGTTGGGAGTGCAAGTTCATCCTTCTGCGTGGCTTAAAGCTGAACTGCTGGGCGAGCGGTGGGCAGAAAATTTAACGTTTCTCTTTCGTAGAGATGCGGCAAGGTAGGGTGGTCGCTTGAGTTGAACCCTACTCATGCTGGCAGTTCCGTCGAAGTTGTGCAAAAGAATTGAGTACACATTTGACATTTTAAACATGAGTTGCAGGAAACATCGGTCGAACTCGAAATGTAGTTTCAATAATGTGGAATTATCTAAGCGACTATGGTTTAAGTTTAGCGACCGTGGGTAGCTTGAAGATTTAGACAGCAGACAACACCCGACAGCGGGAGTTACAATACCAATCGGTTAATGGAAGATGGTGTTGGGCAGAGTCGTTGAAAACTTCCAAACGAACACGATACGGGGATCGATCCATGTTAATTCATTTATACGAACCTCTTTATGGACTCCGCTCAATCTGGGGATTGGCAAAGCATTGTTTTGGTTGAATAAACTGCCTAGGAGCAACGGACGAACATATAAGACGGCTCAAGAAATATGATCCATCGGATATATGATCACGAATGAAAGGCACATCCGAGAAATTTGTAAATAAGATTGAATAGACTTGTAGTACGCCGGAAACGAAATATATGCTGGCCGGCTTGGTCTTCCCGATTCTGGAGCTAACACGCTTATTACACTTATAATAATAATAATAATATGTTCTAGATAGAAAATACTCTTTGAGCAAAGTCAGTAACTCGAAAGAGGTGGAGCCGTGAAAATTATTTCTGTCGCACGGAGCAGGAATCGAACCTACGACGTCGAGGTTTGGGTCAACTCATATACCCACAACGCCACGGGCCACCACACACATTACACTTACTCTTCAATAAATCGATTGTAACGTGTGCTGTGAGGCTTGTGGTACCATTCTGTTGAAACCACATGTCTTCCAATTCCATATCTTCGAAGTCGGACCAAGAAAAAATCGGGCCAAATAAATCCTAACCAAAGAGTTACTTCTTGTGGATGAAGTGGTGATTCATGAAGCACGAAAGGATGTGGATCCAACCGACCAATGACGCAAATTTTTCTTCTCGACGAACCCATGGAGCTAAAAATGAGATGCTGGATTAACGCTCCTAACCGTCTCCAAATTTCGGTAGAAAATCCGTATAATTGGCAGACATTGCTTTACAACGATGAAAATGTGAGTTTACTTAATAAATTGACAGTGAGAGTTTTTCGATTAAAGAAACAGTATGTTGTTGCAAGGTTCCTATTGGAAAAACCTTTAAGTAGCATACATTTTACTCATCTAGATGAGAAAAGTCAGGTGTGAGTTTTAAGGGCTGTAAAGTAGGGTGCCCCATCAATGTTTCTTTTTCAATAGTTAACGAAAGACTCCGCAACTTTTCCTACACACCAATTGTGCTTATTTTACCTCCAAGTGGTAGCCATCGGGTACTGGTTGTAGTTCACCCGAGCTCAACCTGCCAAACTTTTAAGTGCGACCTCTTGTCCTAGGGGTTACAAAAAAGGAACTGCCCCTCCAGGTTGGAGGTTGTGCCGTCGGGGTAACTGCCCGGCCACACAAAAAAAACCATAGTTACGAAGCAACAACAAGCCTCGGAAACGGATGATTTTACTGATGACGAACCCTGCAAACGATATACGGACAACGACCTTCGGATCTGTACGTGGAATGTAAGGTCCCTTTATAGGCCACGTGCAGCCGAACAATTAGCGGAAGCCCTAGACTTCTGCAAAGCAGACATAACCGCCATCCAAGAAGTGTGAGGGATGGACCGGGCAAAAGAAGGATGAAAAACTGTGATATATATTACGGTGATTGCTACAAGCAACAAAAACAGCGCCTATTTGGATGTGGATTTGTCGTTAGAGGCAGACTTAGGCAAGAAGTCTTATCATTCAGGTCAGTGAACGAGCGCCTCACGACAATTCGCATCCAGGCTAAATTTGCCAACATAAGCCTTGTATGCGCACATGCCCCCACAGAGGAGAAAGATGACGACACCAAAGACAGGTTCTATGAGCTCCTGGACAAAACGTATGAGCAATGCCCTAGCTATGACATTAAAATTGTTCTTGGCGATATTAACGCAAAGCTAGGAAGAGGGAACATCTTTGGTAGTACGGTCGGGAAGCACAGCCTACACGACACCACATCAGATAACGGATTTAGGCTGATCGACTTTGCTGCGGGGCGAAATGTTGTAGTAGCCAGTACAAAATTCATGGACATGGCGATCTCCTGATCAATCAACCATCAATCAGATTGATCACATTGCGATCGACGCAAGGCACTCCTCCAGTATTATAGATGTCCGAACATTCCGAGGTGCCAACATCGACTCGGACCATTTCCTTGTTGAAGCCAAGGTAAGGATGAGGATATCGAGAGAAGTACGTAGTCGAGAAAGAACACTCCGGTTTGACGTCGAAAAGCTACAATCGCAACTGACCGCTAGGAACTTTGCCGACCGAGTCTCCCTGAAACTCTCTGAAAGTTCGACGCTGCCTGCACTTTCAATAGAAGAAGAATGGAAACGTTGTCAAAAAGCCATCAAAGAAGCTGCCACTGATGTGCTGGGTTTCACGACACCACCCAGAAGGAACCCATGGTTTGACGACGAGAGCAGGCAGGTACATGCAGCCAAGCAGGAGGCCTACAAGGCAACGCTGTATCGAACAAAGAAGGCTGTTCGTGAGCTCTACGAACAGAAGAGAAGGGAAGAGCACCGGCTTATCAGAAAGAAAAAGAAAGAGCATGAGAAGTGCGCGGTCGTGGAGATGGAGAGGTGATACGACAGGAAGGAGGTCCGAAAGTTTTACCAAAAGGTAAAACAAGTATCAGGAAGATACAGACCTCGGACCGAAGCCTGCAGGGACGAAAATAGACAACTGGTAGTAGAATCGCAGTCGATGCTGAGAATTTGGAAAAATCATTTCTGTAGACTGTTAAACGGCGATGACGACACAAATTCCGCTGTCAGGCAGAATGTTTCACTCAATTTGGACGATGATCAACACGAATTCCGTCCTCCCGACTTAGACGAAGTCGGGAGGACGGAATTCGTGCGATTTCTAGACTGAAGTCGAACAAAGCTGCTGGAGCGGACGGATTGTCCGAGGAACTGTTTAAGGCAGCTGGAGATGATCTGGTAAGGCGCATGCACCAGCTCATCTGTAAGATATGGCCGGAGGAAAGCATGCCCGATGAGTGGAATCTCAGCGTCGTTTGTCCGGTCCACAAAAGGAGACCCCTTCAACTGCGCCAACTATCGAGGGATCAGTCTTCTTAACATCGCGTATAAGATCTTCTCTGCCGTTTTGTGTACCCGCCTGAAGCCGTTCATTAATAATCTGATCCATATCAGTGTGGCTTCAGGCCAGGAAAGTCCACAACAGACCAAATCTTCACACTACGGCAGATTCTGGAAAAGACCCAAGAAATGCAAATGGACACTCACCATCTCTTCGTCGATTTCAAGGCCGCATATGACAGCGTGCATAGAGACGAGCTATACAACGCCATG
This sequence comes from Eristalis arbustorum, assembly GCA_916610145.1. Lineage (NCBI taxonomy): Eukaryota > Metazoa > Arthropoda > Insecta > Diptera > Syrphidae > Eristalis > Eristalis arbustorum. The sequence goes on from OU744317.1 coordinate 7,371,438, forward strand.
TCTAGTTTTCACATTCCTGCCAAGCTCGTCAGGCTGTGCAGGATGACGATGGAGAACTCTCGCTGCTCCATCAAGGTCGGTAACGAACTCACCGAGACCTTCAATGTCAAAAAAGGTTTTAGGCAAGGCGACACGCTGTCATGTGACTTCTTTAACATCATCAGAGAAGATCGTGCGAAACTCACACGCCAACACTAGAGGCACGATCTTCCAGAAGTCCGTGCAATTGTTAGCATACGCCGATGACATTGACGTGATTGGCAGAACTCAGCGAGCCGTCAGTGAGGCTTTTGCTAACATTGAGACGGAAGCGGCTAAAATGGGTCTGGCGGTAAATGAGGGCAAAACGAAGTTGTCCTCAAAAAGGGGCGTGTAACATCGACGTCTTGGACAGAGCGTCACAATGGGCAGCTATAACTTCGAGGTAGTCAAGGACTTCACGTACCTCGGCTCCGGAGTAAATTGAACAAATAACATCAGTACCGAGATCAAGCGTAGGATAACTCTTGCCAACCGCTGTTTCTTCGGGCTCAAGAGGCAATTGAGTAATAGAGCCCTCTCTCGAAGAACCAGATCATCCCAGTCCTGCTATACGGCGCGGAGGCATGGACAATCTCGAAAGCGGATGAAGAAGTCCTTGGTCTCTATGAGAGAAAAGTTCCAGCACCATCTTTGGTCCTGTTTGTGTTGACGGGTTCTGGAGGAGAAGATTCAACCACGAACAGTGACATGAGCCTAGTTAGGCGTCTACGGATCCAACGCCTACGGTGGCTAGGTCATGTAGAGCGTATGGACACCACAGCTCCGGTCCGAAGAATCTTCAAATCCGAACCTGTCGGGCAACGCAAAAAAGGACGCCCGCGTTTGCGGTGGCGCACCCAAGTGGAGAAGGACCTCAACCAGCTTGGTGTGCGAAACTGGAGACAGCTAGATAGGGATCGCGCTAGTTCGAGAGGCGGGTTGGTTGAGGCCACCCCGGACTGTAGCGCCACACGAAGAAGAAGAAGAATTTGTATGGTTCAATTATGTATGAAACAAAATATCGGCTACCTCGGCGGCACACCTCCATCCGTTGGTCCAAATCTGGAAAACAAATACGGCCCGATGATGCCGCCAGCCCATAAACCGCACCAAACAGTCACTCTTTGTGGGTATAGTGGTAGTTCGACAATCACTCTTGGATTTTTATTCACCCAAATGCGGCAATTCTGCTTGTTGACGAATCCACTGAGGCGAAAATGTGCCTCATCACTGAATATGATTTTCTTCGAAAATTAATCATCCAATGTTGCCATCTCTTGCTACCATTCTGACCATTGACGGCGCTTGAAATGGTCAAGAGGCAAAGAGTCAATTGCGCCTTGTAAGCGTGTAAATGCAAGTCTTTATGCATAATATTCATCAACGACGAGCATGAGAGGTGCAATTGTTTGGCGCGACGACGAGTTGAGGTGCACGGCTCTTCAGTCACACCATTGCGAAAAGCAGCAATATTTTCTGCAGTACGAGCATGCACTGGTGTTTTCACATCCCCAACAGACAAGTTTTGCTCAAATGTTTGCACGATTTTTCCGATTGTACGCACATTTGGAAGATTAAATTGACCGAAAAATCACGAAAAGCACGATATGCATTTTGATTTAAAAGCCCGTTTTCATGACAAGCCTGAATAACTTGTTCGATTGTGTATATTCCCATGGCTCAAATTGAGTTAGTCTGAAATTGAGAAATGTCAAATGAAACAACTTGACGTTTAGGTGTGGTTCACATTCGACATCGGCCCATAAAATGTCACTACCCTTTGTAATCATATTTGTTGCTTTGAGAAGTAGTAGTCGAATTCTTCCTCTTCTTATGACGTTACAGTCCGTGGTGAACTTGGGCCTTAGCCAACAAACCTCTCCATCTGGCACGATCCTTAGCCAGCTACCTTCAATTTTGCACTCCAAGTTGGTTGAGGTCCTTCAGCACTTGAGTGCGCCATGGGGTTCGTTGTCGTCCTCTATTGCGTTGTCCCACTGGTTCGGAGTCGAATACTCTTCGGGCAGTGTTGTCCGTGCGATCTACCTAGTCTTGCCTTCTTAGGCGTTGAATGTGTAGACGCCTGACGAGACTCATTTCGCTGTACAGCCCGTAAGGTTAGTGGTTGAATCTTCTTCTCCAGAAACCTTCAACGCAAACAGGACCAAAGATTGAACGCAGAACTTTTCTCTCGAAGAGACAAGTGCGACTTCATCCGCTCTTGAGATTGTCCAGGCTTCCGCGGCATACAGCAGGACAGGGATGATTAAGGTCTTATACAATGTGAGCTTGGTCTTTCGAGAGAGGGCTCTACGACTCAATTGCTTCTTGAGCCCAAAGAAACAGCGGTTGGCAAGAGTTATTCTGCGTTTAGTCTCGTTACTGATTTTGTTCGCACTATTAACTTGGGAGCCGAGGTAGATGAAGTCCTTTACTACCTCGAAATTGTAGCTGCCCATTGTGACGCTTTGTCAAAGACGTCGAAGTTGAATGTCGTTTCTTGATTTACCGCATGACCCATTTTTGCCGCTTCCGTCACAATGTTAGCAAATACCGCAATGACGGCTCGCTGAGTTCTGCTAATCATTTCAATGTTATCGCGGAATACTAAAAGTTGTACGGACTTCTGGATGATCGTGCCTCTAGTGTTGACGTGCGAGTTGTGCACGATCTTCTCCAGAATAATGTTGAAGATTTCAAGAAGAATCAGCGTGTCAACTTGCCTTAAAGCTATTTTGGTGTTGAAAGTCTCGGTGAGTTAGTTACCGACCTTGATGTATCAACGAAATTTTACCATCGTGGGCATGCACAAGTTGGCGAGTTTGGCATTAATGTCAAAACTAGACACGGCGCTTTATAACTCGTCTCTATGCGCACTGTCCTATGCGGCCTTGAAATCGACAAACAGATGGTGAGTGTCGATTTGCACTTCTTGAGTTCTTTCCAGGATCTGCGTAGTGTGGGAATCTGGTATATTGTGGACTTTTCTGGCCTGAAGCCACACTGATACGTTCCTATCAGATTATTAATGAACGTCTTCAGGCGGGTACACAAAACAGCAGAGTAGTTCTTATACGCGATGTTAAGTAGACTGATCCTTCGATAGTTGCCGCAGTCAAGGGGCCTCCTTTCTTGTAGATCGTTTCACCATCTTACCCCCAACCAACTTGGTGACTGAAACTAGAGGCATCTACCCAGAGACCACATAAGCTGGAGATGATTGCTGGTCAGGACACATTCAACCCCTAGCTGTAGTGCTACTCCAAAAAACGCACGGGATCTGCATTATTATTATTTACATGCTGAGCAGACGAGTGTCGTCAGAAGTGGATGACGTACGACTTACTTAATAATACCTGTGGTGATGTTCTAGTTTCGCGACTATGTTCCCATGCCATAACGATTTGCAACAAATTAATTTTTGACATTTCAGCGACATCATCATCCCTTGCACCACAGCCGAATTGTATCGACAGTTGCGTTGCAAACTGAAATGTAAAAGTACACCGCACACCGAATCGAGTATTCGGTAAACTTTTGCAGTTCCCTGTGCTTGCAACAAATTACGGATAGTTTGAATGGACTTCTTGTTGAATTCGAAGCCAAATTGTATCCAATTTGTTAGTATTTTCGCAGGAAATTCGGAAGAAGTTTGAAGTGAGCAATCGATGCGCCCCACTCCACCCAATTAGAGAGGGAGAGAGACATTCAATCGATGGCCTTTTGCAATTTGGTCCTGGGTTTTGAAAGGAATTTCTTCGAAAAGCAGTCAGCTGCAGCTGTTAGAGGATACAAAAGTCGACATGAAAGTTCGGAGACAGCTGAAGTCCATTAACGAGTGTGGCTGGTGATGGCGGGCATTTGAAGTCATTTTTTGTGGGTGGATTTGGACGGTGGGGGCTCATGTCGAAACCCTCTCCTAAGAAAGGACGAATGAAAAAATGCAACAAATCCTGCTTGTAATTCGATTATCTCCACAGCAACCACCTCCCCTGACAGATGAGAGGAAGCACAACACTTCACTTCACTTCCCTTCGACTGCACGGCGCACCCTGCACCCGCACGAGTCTTTGTCTAGCTAAATTGCTATTGACTCTATTTTGCAAACATAAACTTCATTAACACTCACTGAGTCGCACACAATGTGAGCGGAGCTGAGCGGAAGATGCATAGATACGTCATAGTTCCGGGGCAGGTTGCTGAAGCTGAATAGTGCTGAATGCCAAAGCCAATGCCAATGCCGATGCCGATGCCACTCCCTGGCAAAGTTAACAACTAAGAGATACCACTCCGAGTGTACAGATATATTTTATGTTTCTCCTCCATCGCACAGATTTCTGCGCAAACAGAATTGATTGCTCTTCTCTGATGGGTTTTTCCCCTTCAATAAACACAACACCAACCCCGAGCATCGCAGGGCGCCGTCTACCTTCAGCAAGCCACCCACACCACACTCGCCATCTTACCCCACGCCACACTAGTGCTGTTTCTATCATTTGATTTCAATTGGAATCAATTTGAAGGCAGGCAACAATTTGAAAAATCAAAATCTTCATGCAGCTGCCGACGACGCAAGCACCGTCGAGGCAACGGCAAGGAAATCCGGTGGTATGCGCGTAGGCGGAGGTGAGATGGTTTTCTTCCCGTTTATTTGCTCATTTGGGTGGTGGGCTGAAGTGCGAGTAGTAGGACTAGTGCTGAGGTTGAAGCTCGCCTCGTTTATCTGTTCATAAAAATGCTTAATTGACTTGATGCGTTTTATTTGTTGAATAAATCAGTGATTCGCTTTGGCTCCACTCACTGGAGCCGGGTGCGAGTGGTGGCCCATCCTGCGGAAGGTCTCCCGTCAAGTGGAAGATTTTATGGTCGCAGTGTGCGTGTGCCGGCATTCGTTTCCACGGTGAAGTGTGGTAGTGAGTGATGATTGGTATAGCAGTTGCTGAGATTCACACAATTTTATAGCTAACGATGGCTGGGTCCTGGGTGGGGTTCGATTGAGAGGAAACTGTGCACACGTACAATCGCACATCCCCCCGACGACGCGGTGCCATCGACTAGAGGATAACATTTGGGCTTTTATTTGCTGTAAATGACTTCACAGCCCGGTGGTTTGGTTTTAATGGGATTCAAGTAAATTTTCACTTAGACCTTGAGTGCGCTACGTTTCAGTGGGGAAATTTGGTTTAAGTGACGACATGCTGTGCGATCTGTTTGTGGTTAATTTGTCTGCTTTTAAGCTGATGCTTGTCGGATTGTGTATCGAACCTCTGTGTGGAAATGGAAATCGATTAAATAAGACAACTTTCTGTACAAAAATGAGTTCATGTCTTTAGTCATACCCAACCTCAGATTTGGCTAGTTTCAGGTTCACAAAATGGAACATATATATTTTTTCTCAAATTGAGAATACTGTCATGCCGAAAGTTTTCCATGTCCACAAATCACTAACTGCGATTTTTTCACATTTTTTTTTTATAATTTGCGCGTGCTCAAGGGATTATTAATACCCTTTATTGTCCGGGGTCAAGACACAGCACGGGCCGAAGGTATAGAGGGTGATAGAGAGAGAGGAGGTACCTGTGCACATTGGTCTTAAACATCTGCGGATTGTAATCTATGGGAAATATTGAGCTGGGAAGAGCATTCCATATTCGTGTGGTGCGGCTAAAAAACGAGTCTCGAAATTTAACTATGTGTCCGAAAGCAGGCTTCAGGGTAAACTGATGTGCATTCCTAGCGAGACGTGTATTGCGGATGAATTCAAGGAGAGGAGGAATGCAGTTGGCTAGCTCACTTGAGCATCATTTGTTGAAGTAACGATAAAACACAGACAAAGAAGACACAGTACGTCTATGTTCAAGCGAGTCTAATGAACCCGCGATATCTTACTTACTTACTTAAGGTGGCGCTACAGTCCGGGGTGAACCTGGGCCTCAACCAACAAGCGTCTCCAGCCAGCTCGATCTTTAGCTAGCTGTCTCCAGTTTTGCACGCATAGTTGGTTGAGGTCCCTTTCCACTTGCGTGCGCCACCTGAGTCGCGGTCTTCCTCTACTGCGCCGTCCCTCGGGGGTGGATTCGAAGACTTTTCGGGCCGGAGCATTGGTTTCCATCCGCTCTACATGACCTAGCCATCTCAATCGTTGGATCTTCACTCTTCTGGCTAAGTCGATGTCGCTGAACAGCCCGTATAGTTCGCCGTTGTATCTCCTCCTCCACTCACCATCTATGGAGACGGGACCGAAAATCACCCGAAAAATTTTCCTCTCGAAGCAACCAAGGGCTGCTTCATCCGCTTTTGACAGAGTCCATGCCTCCGCGCCATATAGCAGGACTGTGACGATTAAGGTCTTGTAAAGCGTTACCTTAGTTGTTCGAGAGAGGGCTTTGTTTACCAATTCCTTTCTTAGCTCAAAGAAGCACCGATTGGCAAGAGTTATTCTTCGTTTGATTTCAGCGCTGGTGTCGTTGTCTGAGTTGATAGCGGTTCCTAGGTAGACAAAGTTTTTAACTACCTCAAATTATACCTGTCAGCTGTGACGTTCTGACCGAGATGTCGGTGTTGGGTGTCCTTTCTCGTTGACAGTATATGCTTGGTTTTAGCCTCGTTTAGCGCTAAACACATCTTCGCGGCCTCCGTTGCAATACCCACAAAAGCGCCATTGACATCACGCTGCGTTCTTTCGATAATGTCAATATCGTCGGCATATGCGAGTAGTTGGACGGACTTTTGAAAAATTGTTCCTCTGGTGTTGGCGTTCGAGTTTTGAACAATTCTTTCAAGAACGATGTTGAAAAAGTCGCATGACAGCGCGTCGCCTTGTCTGAATCCTTTTTTGACATTAAAGGTCTCGGTTAGGTCCTTACCGACCTTGATGGAGCAGCGTGCATTCTCCATCGTCATCCTACACAAACGGACGTGTTTGGTAGGGATGCCAAAACTAGACATTGCTCTGTACAGCTCGTCTCTATAGATGCTATCATACGCGGCCTTAAAATCGATGAACAGGTGGTGGGTTTTTGTTGCTCCTGGGTTTTCTCCAAAATCTGACGAAGTGTGAATATTTGGTCGATGGTGGATTTTCCTGGCCTAAAGCCACACTGGTATGGACTGACCAAGTTGTTGACGAATGGCTTTAGGCGTTCACACAGTACGGCAGATAAGATCTTATAGGCGATGTTAAGGAGACTTATCCCCCGATAGTTGGCGCAGTCAAAGGGGTCAAGGGTTCTTTCTTGTGGATCGGGCAAACAATGCTGAACCCGCGATATCGTTGTCTCCTATAAGTTTTATCGCTCGCTTCTGGATTCTATCTAGTGGGTGCAGGGTGGTCTTGGGGGCACCAGACCAGATATGAGCGTTATACTCAAGCTTAGGGCGAATATACGCCTTATGCATTAAAGTCAAATCAGAGGGGGTGAAGTATTTCCTGCATCGATTAAGGAAACCTTAACATTTCGCAGCATTTTTGGCGACCTCGAATGTGTGATCGTTCCAACTAAGTGTTGTGTTGATGTACATACCGAGGATGGAAAGTTTTCCGGTTTCGTCGATACAATCGCCATTCCTGGATAATGGCTGATTATCTGGAGTTCGCTTTGGCGACAAAAGACAGCATTGAGTTTTGGAGGCATTGAATTCCACTCTGTTTTTTTAATTATGCTGTCCAGATCGGAATTCAATGTGCTTGACATACGCTGCCGTTCCAATACTACGTCTGAAGGGCAGAGTCGTGAATTTCGGAACGAATATGAAAAGCTGAGGGTGCTGTCATCAGCGAAGGAGCGGATTAGATTAGAAGTGGCAGACAGGAGATCATTTATAAGAATGAGAAAGAGTGTCGGAGACAGAACAGAGCCTTGGGGGACACCAGCATTTATTTTGTGGATATCAGACTTGAACCCATCCAAAACAACTTGGATCGAACGGTTCGAGAGGTAGATTCTAATCCGTACAAGCAGCGATTCATCAACACCATAAGCACTCATTTTCGACAAGAGAGCTTGATGCCTAACTCTGTCAAATGCTTTAGAAATACCAAGCGCAACTATCTTTCTTGTGCAAAGATTGGTTCCACTTTTCGGTGAGATAAGCTATCAAATCACCAGTGGACCTGTTGCTGCGGAAGCCATACTATCGGCCATTAAGAAGCTTCCTCGATTCAAGATATTTCATAAGCTGACGATTTATCAGCGTTTCCATGACCTTAGAAAGAAGGGACGGTACGAGGTGGGTGACGAAGATTCGCCCCTTTAGGGACGGGTTTGGACAAATGCTATTTTCCACCTACTCGGAAAGAGACCTGAAGAGTAGGATAGATGAAAAAGCTTACGCAGTGGTTTTGCCAGAAAAGAAGAACACCTCTTCAGAAGTATTGGGGGAATACCATCCTGGCCAGCGGATTTGTGGACGTCGAGATCTGGCTGTAAAATGAGCCGCAAGCAGATTGGCTTTGTCTAAAGAGCTGACAGCTGGAATTTCTTTGTAAATGAGCGTGGGAATTGAGGAAGAGGCGGAATTCTTTATGCTTTTGACAAACGAATATAGTTTTCTTACTTACTTACTTACTTATCAGGCAGACGAACCATGAAGGGTCTGAGCCTGAGCAATTGCTGCCTTCCACCGGTGACGGTCCTGGGCACGCTGCTTCCAGTCATCAAGGTCAAGTTGTCTTAGATCCGCGATGACTTGGCCTTTGTACCGAAGGTTCGGTCTTCCTCTCATTATTGAACTAGGAGGCTCCTTTTTGCTGAAGCGTTGTTGTCCATTCGCTCGAAGTGGCCGAGCCAGTGTAGTCGACGGATTTTTGCCTTCCGGACTACATCCACATCCTTGTACAGCTGGTAGAGTTCGCGGTTGTGTTCTCCTCCATTCGCCTTCCTCAGTGTCCAGCTTTCGGCTCCATAAAGCAGGACTGGCAGAATAAGGGTTTTGTAGAGCATTACTTTGGTGCTTCGAGTCAGGGGATCGAACGCAGTTGTTTTGACAGACCGAAGTAGCATCGGTTGCCAAGGGCGATTCTACGTCGGATCTCCACTACGATGTCATTCGTGGAGCTTACATTTACGCCGAGGTAGACAAACTCCTTTACTACCTCAAAATTGTGGCTATCGATTGTCACGTTTTGGCCTACTTGGTGTGCGGCGGATCGTTTTTGCTCGACAGCATATATTTTGTCTTGTCCTCATTGACCTTAAGACCAGCTCGTTTCGCCTGTTCCTCAATATTCGTGAAAGCTTCCACAATGGCACGTTTGGACCGCGCGACAATGTCGATGTCAGCAGCGTTCCCCAACGACTGGACTGACTTGTAGAAGATGGTGCCTTTCGTGTTGACTTTTGCCCGCCGCAGTATCTTCTCCAGTACCAAAATGAAGAAATCACACGACAGCGCATCTCCTTGTTGAACCGAACTGCACGGTGCATCGCGTATGTGTTAGCGTGGTGCGACACAAGCGGATCAGTTTTCCCGGGATCCCGAATTCGGCCATCGCTTCGAATAGCTCCTCACGATGAATGCTGTCGTATGCGGCTTTAAAATCGATGAAAAGATGGTGAGTATCGATTTGAAACTCGCTGGTCTTCTCCAGGATCTGCCTCAGTGTGAAGATTTGGTCTACAGTCGATTTGTCGGGTCGGAAGCAGCACTGGTACGTGCCGATTAGTGCGGTGCAAAACGGCTTTAGACGTTCACACAGAACGCTGGATAGGATCTTGTAGGCGACATTGAGCATGGATATACCTCTGTAGTTCTTGCAGGAGGTAGGATCGCCTTTTTTGTGAATGGGGCATATGGAGCTGATATTCCAGTCGTCGGGCATGCTTTCATCTTCCTAAATTCGATGATCTGGTACATCCTCAATACCAGAACATTGCCCCCAGCTTTGAAAAGCTCCGATGGTAAGCCATCTAAGCCTGCGGCTTTGTTGTTCTTCAGCCTTTTAATGGCTTTACCGACTTCTTCAAAGCTAGGTGGGAGGACTACTTCGTGGACTGCAGTTGGGATTTCCTGGTTCCCTATCACTCTCTCCTGGTCAGGCCCGCTAAGCAGCTGCTGCTTTAACACATCAACTATTCCCCGTGGGTCCGTAGCTAATTTCGAAGAGCCTGGGTGCCTTTCCTAAAGACTGTGGCCAGACTTTTGGCTTTTTTGTAAAAGGCCCGTATTTTTTGCTTGTCCCTAGACTCTTCGATATCCTTGAGCTGGGAGGTTGCGGGAGACCTTTTCTTCAGGCGTAGAAGCTTTCTTCTAGCCCGGTACTCCTCTTGCGCTGCTCTTGTTTTCCGTTGCAGCGCTTTTGAGTATGCCTCGAAGGTTGCACGTTTTTTCTGCTCACACTCGGCATCATACCACGGGTTTCTTATCGGGGGTGGTAGGTAGCCTAATGTAGTTTCCGCTACCTCTTTGATGGCCGAGCGGCAATGCAACCACATATCGTTGGCACTTGACGTAGGCATACCGGAGAGTCTCTAACTTAATTGCTCTTCGTAGGCTCTGGCGATCTCCGGTGTGCTTAGGCGTCCAATTTCAAAAGTTCTCTTTGTCGGCTTTCTGACATTGGACAGTCGAGCTCTGAATCTTGCTGCAACAAGAAAGTGGTCAGAGTCGACGTTTGCCCCCCTGAATGTTCGCACATCCAGGATCTAATTTTCTTCCACTGTCAGCTATTTGGCTATTCCCATCGTATTTATAAATCACCCGAAACATATTGAATATGGTTGTAAATTTTTTTTTTTAATTTAAGAAAATTGTCCTTAATGCGGCTGCATAACTACTCCAAAACTACAATTGCTGAACAAATGCTTGATTCAAGATTCAACTTCTTCGAATTTCAACAAGAAACACTGAAGATGTACTGCTACGCAGTCGATTTACTTCCAACAAATAGTACTTCGCCGACTTCGAGTTGGCGGTTCGATTTTTGTTTATTTCTTTGTAGCCCTTTGAATGAGCTAGTATCAAAGTATTACAAACCCTAGTCCCTAAAAAAATTTCAACATACTTAGTAGCTTCGATTTGTCGTCCTTAATTAGACGTGCCTGCTTTTTATTCTGATTCCTCCTAGTTTTTTTTTTATCCACCGTCTCACGTCATTAGAGTCAATCCCTGATTTCCTGAAAAATCCTTTGCGCTGTCCCAATCAGTTCTAATCACCAGTAGTCCCTCAAAATCTCACCACAAAACCACTTGTCAGACAGCTAACCAGACGGCAAAAGTCTCCCTTACAAATCTCCCTAAGCACAACCATCACAAGTGATTCCCAGATCGAAAATGGATTCACTGCGTTTTTTTATCCAAGAACTTTCCGCCTGTTTAAGCTAAATCCACTCATCACCCTAAACCATGCGACTGTCGGAGATTGTCGAATTTATCACTTCTGCCCTCCTAGCCACATCATTCTCCGACTTAAATGGTCGCCCCTGAGTTGTATCACATCCCTTAAGTGGCACATTAACCATTTCGACGACAAAAAGAATGACTCTCAGAACTTCCGTTATCACCTGTGAATAAATTAACCATTAACTGTACGCGTGACCTTCAGCCCGACGTCCGACAACCGCCAACCGACGGAGAGTACATCCAGAACAGTCCGCCATGTAGCCAAGCTCCATTATGTCAATTAAATTACATCTCCATTTAAAATCCAAACAATTTCAAGAAGTTTCAGCTGCCCCTAATGCCCGTGTATAAAACTCAACTTTCCGCAGTTCCAAGCAATGATTATCTGAAAGTCGGTGGAAACTTTTCGCCCACCCCCCTCCCCAGCTGTGTGTACCGTGTACACCTCATTCTTCTTCTTCATGTCGCAGCATTCATTCCTATCTCTAGTCTTTGTAATCTGATTTTCATTTTCCCACGACCGGGTGGCGCGGCGCGGTGTAGTGGGTGGCCACACGAAACCCGTCGCCCGGGCTCCCTCAGTCGTCTTATCATTTAAAATTAAAAGTAAACACTTCACAGTGTGCTTGCGAACCTGCAGCGCCACCGTTGCCATCCCACCGTGCCACCCGTTCCCGGCGAGTTCGGTGCGGCGCCATGGTCTTCCCCGTTGCCAAAGGTAAGTGATTCATTGCTCTTTTCCATTTACTTCTTCTAAGTTGAAAAATTTATTACCTTCTCGAGCACGCGCCCGGTCCACTGCCAGCGGAGGAGTGCCATGCCACAGCTATTTCCCACCCTGCATTCCGATTTTATTACTGCAATTTCTCCGGATGCTCACTCTCGGAACAGCACACTTTGGGCGAAGTGACAAACGCAAGACGGTATGAATTGGTGGCGAACAACTGAAATGAAATAAAAGACGCTGTCCAGGGGTTGGTGCCGTCCACGGTGGGGGCCCACGGAGGGGCGAGCATGCGAACGATACAAATGATTACCTAATTTATCTGCAAATGAACGCCGGCGCCCGGGGCTGGGCGGTGCGACGCGGCGGTTGTTATCATATCTGAGGAGCACCGTCCACCCCGTTCCCGCAAACACGTTGCGTATCACTTAGATAAATTAATTAGACTCGCACTGGGACTGGGTCAGAGCTGTCAGCTTCTAGCTGACCGGAGCGGTTGGACCACGGCAGTCGCGGTTTCCATTTGCACTTCAGGGACGACCAGCAAGAAAGGGTCACCTCTTGGCTGCTTCTGGGGGAAGTTTCGCTGAAAAAAAATTCAAAACAGGATCGTGGATGCGCGCCGGCGAGGAGGCGCACCAAAGTGACAACTGTTATTCTTATCTTGACAAATGTGACACAAGCAGAAGGATTCACTTTTTAACAAAGAACGGAACAAATTGTCCTTCTAATTAATGAAGAGGGAGACGGAGCGCTTGCTGTTGTCGGACAGGGTGACAGCATCTCGTGGTTGTACAAGTTTCCCTTTATTTTCAGCTTTTTGAAAGGAAATGAATTTGCTTTTTGTCTCAGAAGTGAAAGATCTAATTTATTATGAATGACGGGGTTGCTGGTTGCCGGGAAGGATGATTTCTCGGGATGGCTCGGACAGGACAAAGGACACACACACAAAGAGAATGCAGGCCAAAGATGAAACGGAATATTCATTTGCAGAGATGTCCCACGACAGCATCGCAAGTATTTTCTGTAATTTCTGAAACAGAAATTTTGTACAATCATCAAGGGGGGACGGGACTCCTTTGTTCGTGCCAGCTTGCCAAAATCCCAGGGGAAATGACGAATGCAAATGCTTTCAATATGCCATAAATAAATATTCCAGTTGCAGTGTTTTTCTGAGTGGAAGCCAGTGGACGTGGACGACTGCCGGGCTTTGTACACTTTGGTCATTCGAAACGAGTTGTGTCTTAAAGTGAGCAAATGAAATTGGAATTCCAAAGGAACGGGCGACTTCGTAAGCACCCCGGATACGTGGCAACCTGAACAACAGTCAGTTACTGTGCAGCAAACTGCAAACTGGAGTGCCTTAGTTAAGTAGTTGTTCTTTGTAGACGTATCGAATGATTCGTTGGTAGCCTGAGAAATGGTGATGTCTAATGGAATGGAGTGATCTTTGCTATGGATGGAGTGACTGTCGAAGGCATCTTGTTAGTTAGCGGCAAACTTGTTGGCCCATTTTAAATGCCTTTAAGTTTGAACAAGAATGCTTTTTGCTTGTGAACACAATTTGCATTTGTGGCTGTACTGAGAGATAGCGACAACATGTGAAATGTCTTTCTACGGGACATCAGACCATACGATTTGGATTGACCTCCAGATTTGTGTCGATTGAAGATGCTACCTGTAACCTGTCGGAAGAGATAAATATTGACTTGTGGAATCCATTCGAATTATATTCGTCCACAATTGCTGCTGAGTCGGACATACTCATGGCCACTTCGAATGCAAGCAACAATTTCTACAAGTCTTAGCCCATAAGAGGCAGTGAGACATCACAGCATTCATCCGAAAAATTCGAAGTTACGATACGATCTACGAAAAATTGTATCAGAATATCCATACGAAATTGGCAACAGCAACTTGTAGTAGAAAAACGTACCAAATTTCCAATTCATTCGTATTCTGTAATACCAAGTGTCACGAAATTTGTAGCAGATTTTTTATTATGATTATACTACGATCGAATGGATTTTTCGGAATTAGTGGCCCATTGGTAGGTATAGAAGAATCTTCCTCAAGACTCTAATTTTATCGAGTTTTCAAGTCGAGTTTGAAACGTAAGAAAGAGAAGTAGGTCGTAATTAAATAAAAAAGACGATGATGCATTTACAACAGAATTCAGCGTTATTTGATGAAACGGTTGTAGTATTTTTCTGAGTGGAAGCTAGTGGAGGACTATCGGGCGCTGGTCACTTTGCCCATTCGAAACGAGGTGTGCCTTAATTTTTTCCAATATTTTTAGACAAGAGGTGTGAAAGTAGGTAGTGAAATAAGACTCTTCTTTTTATCAAGAAATTCAAAAATTAGGAAGATTTGGGAGCGACAATGTGCTAGATGCAAACATTCGTCATCGGGACAACGAGTTGCTTAATTATTCACCCACAAATTACAGAATGTTAAAAGGTGTTCCAACAGAAACTCTTCACTTTCAAAGCCACTGACTTTGCTTATCAAATGCCTGAATTTCAAGTTTGATGCTAAATAGAGAGTTTTCCAATAGGAAATTGACAACTTTGAATTTAACGCGTTCATTCAAACTGTCACTGTCACTCATCGTGGTAAAGTTAACGAATAAGGAACGTCTGCAAATAATGAAAATGTTCTACCGAAATTCGGTACAGCATCTTTTCAAGCGTTAACTCCATCATATCATCTTTGGCTTAATAGGTCCATTACAATATATGCATTATTGGTCGGATGAAAATCGACACTTCATCGGTAGCATGACGGGGCCATACTTTTTCGTTGTATGGACGATAACAATCGTCACGTTACTTTGAAAGCTCAGTTGAAAGTCATCCAGCACATGTTACAATCATTTTATTGAAGAGTACGTATGGTCAGCGTGTTACCTCAAGAAATTGTTACCTCAAAAATAACATCCAAGGTTATCGAAGAGAAGCTGATATCCACATATCCACCCATCTGGTTTTCGAGAAAAGCACGACAGTTGACCAGGTATACAGAATAACAAATGAAATTGCTTTAGAGGAGAACAAAAATTGACCGCCCTGGTAGTCCGACATGAGGGCGTTAAATGAGGAGCTTAAAATGGAACTGAATATTCTGATTTTAAGGAGATCAGTGCAGGAGTACCGCAAAGGAGTGTCCTTAGTCCCACATTATTCCTGTTGTGCATCAGGGATATACCTCAACCTAAAGGTACACATAGGGCTACATCTGCATATGACACAGCTATCCTCGTAACAGGACGTACAGTTGAGTCTGCAACTAAAAAACTTCAGCAAGCTCTGGACAGGACATCGAAATGTAAAAATCGTTTTGCGAATCGCTTCCAATCTGACCAAATCAACGCATATCAATTTTATGTACTGGCATATAATAAACCTACTCGTCTGCATTAAGTGTGTAAAAATACCGTACGCTAATGAAGCTAAATATCTAGGTATGACTCTCGACGCGAACAAAAAAATGGAAGAAACATGTAAAAAATATAGGTGATGAGCTTGAAACTCGGTGAGAAATGTACCGCTTGGAAAGTACCCCAAGTTAAGCATGTATAACAAATTGATTTTGTAGCAAGTACTGAAGCCTTTATGGACTCATGGGATAAAAATCTGATCTACACTTATCACAGTCCTTCCAAATAACGTTATACGGGCTATTGTAAAAGCTTCCTGGTATGTCAGGAATAGTGATATACAAAGCGACCTAGGGACTATTGCCGACGACGAAGAAACTACAAACTCCGCTCGGAAATTAAGTGATCAACTTCTTCATTGATCTTACCAGGTGATTTTAACGAAAACGTACCAGCAATACGCGAAATCATGTTGAAAAGAAAACTACTAGATAATTAAAATTAGTGTAGACCAAACCAACACGGGTAAGTTTGGTCAAACAAACAAAACAAAAGAAATCTGGCCATCACTCGATCTACTTAGGTTCAGTAAGCACTCATTCAGGACCCTCATTAGAGCCATAATCGGGCACTGTGGAATTGGCACTCACGCTCGCAGGATGGGTGCTCCATATAATGATTTTTGCAGTAGCTGCATGGATGAAGAGGAGGACGAAAACGCTCATTACCTACTCTGCTCTTGTAGTGATCTGGCTTGTCGTAGGTTCCTACACTTAGGAGCCTACTAATTCAGCGGCCGCAATGAGCTAAACAGCGCCAGCATAAGCCAGCTAAATCGCTTCACTAAAAGCACCAACTGGTTCCAGTGTTATAAGAAGGACACAATATGTCACAAGAAGCTCTTACAGGCCCTCGATCGGTTGGGAGTGAGAAGCACGGTAGGTAAGTGGATGGAAAGCTACCTAACAGGAAGGACAACAGAGGTGAAAATCTTAGAGAATATTAGCGATGAAAGAAAGAGTGTCTATGAAGTACCGCAAGGCTCAAAATTCTGACCATTGCTATTTATACTTTTCACGAATGAGCTCCTTCGCGTATTTGAACAAGCAAAATCCTTTGCTGACATAACTATCGTCTTTGGACACAATTGCATTCCAACTGCAACTACGATAATGCAAGAGGAGTTCGATAAACTAACGAGATGGTGTCATGACAACGGCTTGGTTATTAATGTTTCAAAAACCAAATGAATGTATATTCGTAGTCCACGTCAGCCCAACTACCAAAAGAGGGGAATCAATCGAGATGGTAAAGACTATAAGATATCTGGGGGTCACGATTGATGACCGCTTCTTATGGCAGGATCATATCAACAAGCTCAGATCACTGCGAAAAGCGCAATGTTTGCGGTGATGTATCTCAGGAGATATACACCTACAGATGTACAAAAAGAGGTGTATTATTCGTTGATGGAATCTCAGCTGAGGTATGGGCTCTTAGCATGGGGAAATGCATAAATAACTCACTTAGATAAGATGGAGGATCTTCAAAATATAATAATAATAATATGGGTGGCGCTACAGCCCATAGAGGGCCAGGGCCTAGCTTCTTGGCAACCACTTTTGTTGTGCGTGCTATTGTTCTCTCACGAGTGGAAAGGACCTACGCCGACTCCGAACGGCCAAGTTTGAGAAGCTTTTTCTAGACAGGAAATACTCATTGAGCATTGTCAATGACTCGGAAGAGGTGGGGCCGAGAAAATTATTTCTGTCGCTCAGAGCTGGAATCGAACCTACGACGTTGAGATTGAGGTCGACGCACGTACCCATAACGCCACGGGCCACCACTTCAAAATATTATAATCAAAATGATAAACACTAACAATAATACATTCAAGGTATTAGATGTTACCTGTCTATTAAGAATGGCAGTCATTTTCGAATACTACAATGAACACCGCTTCCAGCAACCCATACGCCACAATTAAAACACACAAAGACGAGCAAGAGGGTTACTTGAAATTCCTGAAATCTTCAACGTTTATAGAAGACGAAAACTCAGCTATGCCGTACCTACAATCTTCAATAGTTAAGCAGTTAACATAAAAAACATCATAAACTTTAAAAAACGAAAAAAGAGTCAAAAGCGTGTAATAAATTAACTTCCACGTGAACAAGTAATCTTAAGTAAAGCTAAAAACGAAATATAAGAATTTAAAACAAAACAAGTACTAAAACTTCCAAGCAATGTACCATTAAGGGTTTCAACCACCTGTAGATAAGTAGTAAGCTTCGCAGGTAGGTTAGGTTAGGTAGTAGTCGCTGACTGCTGCAGAGCGGTCACACTTAGGCCAGAGTAGGCCCATTGTGATACCACGCGGATTGACTTCTAATAACGTTGGAACCAGTTGTTGCTGCTAATGAAACGATTTAGTTGGCCAATGCTGGAACTTTTTAGCTCGTTACGGCCGCTGAAGTAGTAGGTTCCTAGATGCAGGAACCTACGACTGGCAAGAGCACTGCAGGAGCAGAGAAGGTGATGAGTATTTTCTTCCTCCTCTTCATCCATGCAGCTTCTGCAAAAATCATTATATGGGGCACCCATCCTGCGAGCATGAGTGTCTATTACACAGTGCCCGGTTATGACTCCTATGAGGGTTCTTAATGAGGGCTTGCTGAGTCCAAGCAGACTGAGTGACCGTTTTATGTAGAGTGATGGCAAGATTTCTTTTGTTTTAAGGCAGGTGGTGCCCTCTAGCCATTTGTCATTAGTGGTTTTAATTGTGTAGATCTTAAGAATATGGTAAGCTGTAGCGATCGGCATGGAAAGCGGTACCCCTGCTATTGATAGGGATGAAGTTGTACCACACCTAGCTTCGCAGGTAACTTAAACTTAAATTGTAAATTGTTCGAAGATAATAAAGAAATAAGGGAAATAAAAAAACAGTCAATCCGCGTGGTATCGCAATGGGCCAAGCGTGACTGCTGTGGTCCTTTGGTCAGTTAAATCTTTCACTACTACCTATACCGTTCACGGGACACATAGTGTCTTTTTAAAGATTTTTCCCAACCCAAGCAAAAAATTAGCCAAAATTGAACGTGAAATCAAACGAATTGACCGCTGCAAACGATCCAGCGGTAGTCATATGAACGAAGTCTAGCTCCTTTCATAAATTGTTTGATTGTGCTTCAAGTCGATTAATTTGAAAAAAAAAGGTTCCAAGTCCTTTCTGGAAACCCCTTTAGATGTCAATCGGTGGAAGATTCAATCGACTTTCCTACAGGAAATTACTCCAGTAACAAACATTGTTCATACATTCTAATCTACAATCATTCAATTAAACAAGCTTAGCTTTGACATTATTTTCGAACTCCGTAATTTTATCAAAACCACTCTTTCCTTCAGTTCTTGGAGTAGGGCCATCTTCCTTCCCTCGCATTTCCAACGTGTCAGTATCTCTCCTACAGTATTCCGTTACAAAAGTGCAGACTAAAATAACGACTACCCATTATTAAGAAACTACAAGATCATCAAATAAGTCGTCCCTCATCAAACAATTTTGCATTAGTTCCATTCAAAAAGTCATAAAATGCATCAATTACGTATTTATTCGACAATTTTTCCAGCAGCCCCTCGAAACTGCATCACATTATTCAAGCCCTTCGTGGGCTTGCCCAAACCGACCGTCACATAAACTCCACCCACTCGGGAGGCAACCACTTCTTAGTCCCCTTCTTAGCGCGGCTAAGAGTTGGGCTTCCTGCCCAAAACTAGGCATTAATAGCCTGAATACGAAATAAGTTATTTCTCAAAAAATTCCCCCTCTCCTGTTTACTCACAATCCATTATTCCTGTCCAAGTGCAAAATTTATCCCCGTCCGCACTTGAAGCGGCATTATCCTCAATGACAAAATGCAATAGAGGAAGTCTTCAAGAAAATGCTTTTTTCAAGAAAACCACTACCAGGCTACCGGCACATCTCACAGTCAGCCCTCCCCACTCGCCACACTGTCCTTGAATCCTTTTTAACCACTTCCAGCGGGCGGCAAAAAATCGCTCCCATTAATATTCCAAGCGGAAACCGTCTTAAGGAAAATCATGATGGCGCTAAGGGGTGCAAAATGGGGGAGATAGAGAGAGAGAGAGTGAAGGAGAGAGAAGAAACGAAGAGAAGGACTTTGAGAACGGAAGGACTGCCGAAATCTTTTCCTCGATTTTCATTTTGCACCCGAAACTGTCGCCTCCGCCGGGAAGGAGAATAAATCTTCAGCCACGAAATCTATTCAAGTGCCAAATGTCAAAGCAAACAATAAAAAATTATTGTGCAAACAGCAAATAGAATGAACGAATGGAACAAAAGGAGACCGAAAAGGATTCCGCCACTTTGAATTTATTAGTTGAATCTGAGGCGCCCGTGTGTGGGTGTGTGAGAGCGGGCAGTGGTTGTGTGTAGAAAATCCAAATATTTCATGCGGACACCACGAGACAGCACGCGCGCACACACCCACTCCGCGTGCAATAAAGCGAATGACACCCCAAGGAGCGACCGGCTGAAAAACGGACGCCAGCGCCTTGGCGCATAAATTCACCGTCTTTGGAGGTATGAATTTATAATTTGTCGCCCCCTCCCTGGGTGGAGCGGCAGTTAATCTGCGTGAAAGGACTCTGCTGGGCCGCACAGGGTAGCCAGGAGGTACAAAGGTGTCTGCTCTGCGGGCAGCGTGACTGGGACTCTCAAGTCCCGACTGCAACTTGTGTCCCCCCGGGACGGAGGAAAGGATTTATCTCTAATTTGCATTTTTCCGCTCCGCTCCAGACGAGAGAGATTTCCTCTGCGGCCGTCACCGTCAACATCATCATCGTCAGCGGCAGTGGCCGTGTCACCCCAGGAGACAGCTCGCGAGGATTACAAACAATGTAGCAATTATACAGCCGCGGCGGTGACGACGCTGCTCCGGCGCTGAGAGCATCTCCTCGAGGACAAGAAATTACAGGGGGCTTCCAGCAGTGATTAGCTTCTCTGATTGATTGTTTTGAAATTATCTCCGCCACCGTGCGCATCATGTCGGGCGAGTGGCTGACAGCAATCGCCTCCCTCCCGGCTCGAACGGGCTGTGGCCCCAAAGGACATGCCATCCCCCTCCCGGGCAGCCACGCAATCCGCCCGAAAACAAATCGAATGCCCCCCTCGAGCTGACAGCCGACAATTTTCTTTAAGGATCTCCCCGAACCCGATGCCGGGGCCCTTGCAATAGTTATTGATCCAGGATTACGGGTTTTATTTTCGAGGAAACACACTCCATCGCAATGGTTGGGCAATTATTTTAAATGCCGCAATGCGAGGATAATTTCCTCGTTTTCGTGGTGAAACCTGACGCCGGTCGCGAGGGGGTGCGGGTGAGTGCACGTGCCTGGACGGCAATGCTCGGCGGCTAAGTGAATTTTTTCGTGCACTTGCTGTCTAATGTGGTCGATTTGACAATGTCGGATACAAATTGCTTGATTTTCGTCAGCGCTTGCGAATCGGACGCGTTCCCTTGCCTTATTTAAGGCTCTGGCTCGGACGAGTGGCGTGCGGAGTCATTTGCCATGCATTTGATTGGTAATTTATTGTGTTCACCTTGAAATGCTTTCGTGGGGTGGCATGGAACGGCGACGTCAAGGAACCCTTCAGTTGGACATTACGGTGTGTGGCGGTCGTTGTGTGTGGGGTAATGTGAGAACGTTTGGGGCTAATTGTTCTGCTGGTCGTGGTTGAGGATATGGGACTTTAGGAGGAATTGTGGTTTTTACCAGTTTGCTTGGATTGCTAGACAGTCCTCAGTGGTTTGAAGGAATTGATTTCAAAATGATTCCCTCTTCTTATTCATTGAATTCTCTATCGACAGCTTAGACAAAAGGACTAGCTCAGGGACCCTCCAACAGAATAATTGGTACCCCAATCGAGACCTTCCATAAGCCTTGCTAAGCTAGGAGACAGTGAGATTCAGACTTTAGGGGCAACTACAACCAAGGACAGTGCAAGGGATGTACACCACAATTTTATGACCAATTCTAACACATGATGTTTTGGTCTGGTGGCCAGTACTGAACATCAAAGAATATCAATGAGAAACTAAGTTTTGGGAACATTTGAATCAGGGGGTTACTAACATTCACCCTCACATTCGCGATGGGGATCATGCTCAATCTACTCGATATCCCGCCAAGCTCACGGCTACATTTGTGCCTTTAAGTGGTCTCAGGTGCTTCTGCAGCTCACGACATAAGGAACATAAGGGCAACGATAGGGCGGATAAATTAGCTAGGGGGAAGGCCCTGCCAACGAAACCACCCCACCGTTTCCTCTTAAAATTGTCAAAAACATGGAAATCTGCATGGGCTAATGGGCTAATAGGGCTAATGTGGTCTTTGCTCAATCCGAAAAGGGCCATAATCCTTCATTAAATCAACATGAGTTCCTTGAGCGGAGTCAAGGGTCATGTTTTCGGACCTTGTCTTATAACAGAAATAAGGAAGCAAAGAAATACCCATCCTTTACCTCCCTTGTCCCTTGATTTCCTCTGACAGCGTTTTCTTATGCGATTAACGCGCACTGTCTATGAATACGTGTGAGCACTTGAGAACAGATGATCCTCTTCCCCAACCGTAGTACTTGGATGTATTGGAGGCTTTATTTGAAAATTCGCTCGCTACTCGACATTTTTCATATTTCTGTGTTGAATATTCAACACACCGAGGAGGGGTAAACAAGCGAACAAAGAGTATGTTCTCACGCGGTAAACCAATTAATCTTCTGTTTACAGTACTTTAGGACTAGGGTGATATTAATTAATAAATATGAATAATATCTATAAAATGCATTTACGTGACACTTATGTACAGGTATATATGGTATATGGAACCGTTGTCAAAACGCCATCAGAGAAGCTGCCTCTGATGCCTTGGGTTTTAAAATGCCACCTAGAAAAAACCCATGGTATGACAACGAGTGTCGGGGCGCATTCAGGCGCATTCAACGGAGCTAGCAGAATATAAGGTGACGCTGCATAGAAGGACGAGAGCGGTTCGTGAGCTCTACGAACTTAAAAGAAGGGAAGAGCACCGGCTTCTCAAAAAGAAAAAGAAGGAGCATGAGAAGCGCGCGATCGAGGAAATGGAAAGGTGGTACGGCAGAAATAATGTTCGAAAGTTTTACGAGCGGGTGAAACAACTATTCAAAGGGTACAAACATCGGACAGAAGCCTGTCGGAACGAAGAGGGACAACTCGTAGTAGAGTCGCAGTCGATACTGAGATCACTTCTGCAGACTGTTAATCGGCGAAGAGGACACCAATACCGCTGTCAGGAATGTTCCACTCAATGGACGCAATGGACGCAATGGACGACGATAGAAGAGAATTCCGTCTCCCCGATCTAGACGAAGTCAAGGTAGCGATATCCAGACTGAAGTCTAACAAAGTTGCTGGAGGGGACGGATTGTCCGCGGAACTGTTTAAAGCAGCTGGAGATGATCTGGTTGGTCGCATGCACCAGCTCATCTGTAGGATATGGTCGGAGGAAAGCATGCCCGACGAGCGGAATCTTACCAGGTATACCGGTGTGAAGTGAGCGTCAAGATAAAAATGTCTCGAGATAGGGAACATTAGTTGTGAACGAGCTTTACCTTTATTGTTTTTTTTTTTTTGGTTTGCTATGACATCTGTGACAAACATTTAGTACACATCAAGTCATTGAACAGACAAAATCATATTTTTTCATCGTGTTAAATATGTCGAATTTTGTACCAGAAAGTGATGATTTGCGTAAAGCATTAATTTTTTGTTTTCATTTGAAGAACAGTGCTGCAGAGTCGCATCGAATACTTGTCGAGGCATATAGTGATCATGCTCTATCAGAAGCAACATGCAAAAGATGGTTTCAACGGTTCAGAAATAATGATTTTGATGTGAGAAATGAAGAACGTGGAAGACCACCAAAAAAGTTTGAAGAAAAAGTGTGGAAAATGGGTGCCACATGCATTGAATGAGAGACAGATGGAAAACCGAAAAAACACTTGTGAAATTTTGCTTCAAAGACACGTAAGAAAATCGGTTTTGCATCGGATTGTTACTGACGATGAAAAATGGATTTATCTTAAGAATCCTAAACGGAGAAAATCCGGGACAACCATCAACATCGACTGCAAAACCAGATCGATTCGGCAAGAAGACAATGCTGTGTGTTTGGTGGGACCAGAAAGGTGTGGTGTACCACGAGCTCCTAAAACCTGGTGAAACCGTTAATACTGATCGCTACCGACAACTAATGATCAATTTGAACCACGCATCGATAGAGAAACGACCAGAATTAGCCAGAAGACACGGCAAGGTAATTTTGCTCCATGACAATGCACCTGCACACAAAGCAAAACCGGTTCAGCATACAATCAAAACACTTGGCTGGGAGCAGCTACCACACCCGCCGTATTCACCAGACTTGGCTCCTTCTGACGACCATTTGTTTTCATCGATGGGACACGCATTGGCTGAGCAGCACTTCGATTCCTAAGAAGAAGTCGAAAATTGGGTGTCTGATTGGTTTGCTTTAAAAGGCGAACAATTTTATTGGCGTGTTATTCACAAATTGCCAGAAAGGTGGTCAAAATGTGTGGAAAACAATGGCCAATACTTTGAGTAAAATGTTTTTACTTTCCCATTAATAATTAGTGTTTTATTTTCAAAAAAAGACGCTCATTTCATATTACATTATTGGATGGAATTGATGCAAAATATTCCTGTATATAATACGTAACATTACATTTCTATTCACACAATCCTACCACTAAAAACATGAACCAACTGAACACTCTTCGTTAAAAAATATAAGCACTAACGATTTAAAAGCAAGACTTAGGGACTGCATTCATGAGTGACAGTGGGTGTAACGAAAAACAAAACCACCAACACGCCGGGAGAGGCATTCACAAGTGATCTTGGATGCCCAGTTTACCAACTTTCATTTCATTGTATACATCGAGAATTTTATCTTTGAAATTTGCAGGGTGCCAATCAATCAGGGAACCCCTATATCATTTCACAAAAATTCAAATTCATGAAGTTTTTTCTTTCACAGCGAAGACCACCCTTTGCCAGGTCGTTCCTTAAGAGATGGAGTCGAATTCTTTCCAGGTGTGAACATGGATGTTTATTCAGACTATAAACTTTGCCTACAAATGTCAGCTACAGCTCGTCGTTCAGTAAACTGCCTTAAAAATCATCAAAGAGCATACGGGGCCAAATATGAAGAAGGAACTTTCCTCTAGAAGCTACTACGAATCTTCGCGCTTTACTCGTACTGGTATATACTGCTCCCCTTGGTTCTTCGAAAGAGACCTTTTTCTTCTCTGCCCGCAAGGGATGCTCGTTGCTTGATGCTCTCAAAAGTATCGCTAAGTACTCATAGCTTACTGTGTCCTTCCGAACAATACGTCTTGTACATGAATTCAATGTAATAGTAAAGCGTTAAAATTAGAGTTAAAAGTATTTGAAAATTAATTTTTGTTCAGTGTAAAATGCGAAGTAATGCCTTTTACTTCGACACAATGCAGTGATCAATCACTTAGGCGGAGACGGAACAATAGTAAAGACGCAACTTTCCGATGAATTTTTGGCGCCCAAAAGTAGGCAACATATTTTAGGGTGTAATCGGCGCTCTGGGGCAACTAATGTTCGAAGTTTGGTCTTGCAGCAGGAATGCACGGATAGGGTTCTGAAGCTAGACTTGCACTGCGGTGCCCAATACAAAAACTGCAGAGAAAGCATCGGCAGCGGCAAGGTGTACAAAACCGCAGGAAGAAAGTACTAGTAGAAGTATCTCTTCTGTGTGGAAAGATCGGTAGCGAGAAGGTTTGAAGAGGATCAAATTCATGCATAGCTTTGGATGGTTTTAGTAAGGCGAGTCCTCACAGTGTAAGTGTCTGTGAAATCATTGGTCTGACGCCTAAATCACGACTACACTCCTCCGGGGCACATACAAATCTTACCGAAGAGTCTTGTCAGGTACTTGGGCGAATAACTTTTCAGTCAGCACACAAACTTTGGCAAATTAAAACCATGAAACCATCGGCACTGCAATTAAAACAAGTTAGTCGCAATCCCCCTAGCAAGCAATTACTCGAAGTTACAGTTTGCAGACACCAACTTTTCCAATAATGTCATCGCCTCCATGAAGCCGCCGACCTTCACCTCGTCCCGGCCTCACATCCATTGTTGATGCCTTCGCAACACTTCTCGGGCGAAGAACGCACCTCCACATCAAACGATTAAAGGATAATAATACCTTGTCTGGGTAAACCAATATTTGACCTGTCGCAGACGCAGCACACTTCCATTGCCCCCCAAAATACAGCGGAGATTAGAAAAGCAATTCGAGGCAATTTAAAGTGAAGCACCCTCCTATTTTATTGCTTTCCCTTGATTTATTGCCGTGAAGAATTTCGAAACAAAAGCAGGCGTGCCCCACTGCACTCACTGCAAAAACACTCGCCACAAATTATGCATGAGAAAGTGTACTCCTCGGCGTCGGTGGCGGTGGAAGGTGTTCCATTTCACTGAAGGGCATGAATTGGCGATTGTCAAGTGAATTGTTTATGCATACAATCCCAGACTCTGTTTTTCTGCTCCCTCTCCGGGGGTTCCTGTGGGACTTCGGTTTCTCGGAAAAGATCATAATGAAATGAAACTTAAAAGTTCAATCCCTGGCACACACCCACGTCGGCAGCCACAAGCCACAGCCTGTTGCCCAGACATTGAACTGCCGGTGGTTAGGCTCCCACGTCACTTTACTTCTTTCAATTCTTGATGTATGATGTTCATGCTTATGGAAAACAAATTGTGGCTGAACCCAAGCTGTGCGGGGAAGTCGGTCACAGACATTGGCTAAGGAGATAAGGGGATGTGTGTGCCCACACAGTGATTCTAAATTTCTGGTATTACATGTGGTTTTGCCAATAAGAACGATGTTGTTGGGAGAATGCAGAGAATTGTGTTTAAAAACAGGACACTTGAGACAGGTCAGCTTTTCAAGTCACAGTGTCATGCAAATGAAATAAAGGCTCTCGTGTTGTCACGTTAGCCGTCCTGTTGACCGCTTGAGCAACAAGTCAAGTAAAATTGCCACTCTTTGGCAGACTCTCTCCTGTCTCGAGCAGAGGTCACTCTACCGAACCGGATGAGATCATCGCGACATCCCGTTCATATTGAAGTCGCCTATCCACTGTTCGGCGTACGGCATGGAAGAGGACATCCGTGTGGATCCTGTATTAGGCCAATCGTGTCGAGGTAGAGGCACGCCTCGGGAGGAATAACGCCGGTAAGGTGCACTCTCTCATGATACATAACGTTGGTGTAGTCAGCCCCAAAGATCAGACTGTTGGAAGAAAACATAGCTCGTGCAATATGCCCCTGGTCTTGATAACAAAATTATCTATCCTGTTCAGGTTTGCCTTGTTGTACAGGACCTCGTTGGGATAGGTCTTCTTGTTCTCAGACTCGGATGTACGATACAACTGGAGACAAGTCCGCAGACATTGTCTCTCGAACATCCTCATCTTTTCCATCTGGGAAGGACTCACGTTGAACCACAGTGGACAAGCCTATGCAATAATTGGCCGGATGAGGGCCATGTAGCAGATTACCTTCACTCTGTTATCAAGTTGGCTGCTCAAGAACAACTTTCTTGCCGCATCAAGGGCCTTTTTGGCTTTGGCCAGAGCAATAAACAAATGTTTGTCAAAATACCAAATGCCATGCAAATGCCAGGGTACCTAACTACACTTTTCACAACTAATGGGTGTCCCTGTGGGCCAACAATGCCGAACTTACGCCAGGTTGTGCGCGTATCCCATGATGCCATGTACAGCGGGGTCCGGAATAGGATAGTTTCACACTTCAGAAAGTTGATATCCAACTTCCAGTCGCCGCGAAATCGCTGAATTTTTTCGAAGTCACCTTGCAACAAGCCATTTACTTCTTGGACCTTGACCTAATCTCTATGCCACTAAATCTTCGGCATACGATATTAAGTGCGGCATCGAACCTATCAGATCTGCAGTGATTATTGAAACCTGATCGGCGAAACAACCGCTCCCTGTTACAAAGCATTTCTAATTTCGAAAGACCATGTTAGAAGTTACGTCGCCACTTTTCACTTTCTACCCGTTATCATGTCATGGATCATGTATAGCTAAGGATTTCTTATGTCGAGGCTGACAAGCTTGAAGAAGAGGCCCTCCAACCAAGTTTTTCCAAGTCAATCAGGCAAGCACCCGTGGATTGTTTTTTGTCTCTTTTCCATTGAATGTCGGCCACCAGTTTGGAAGCGGCATGTATGGTTTCGGAGGTGCCGTGGCGTTGTGGGTATGTGCGTCGACCCCAACCTCGACGTCGCAGGTTCGAATCCAGCTCTGAGCGACAAAAATAAGTTTCACGACCTCACCCCTTTCGAGTCACTGACAATGCTCAAAGAGTATTTCCTGTCTAGAAAAAGCTTCTCAAACTTGGCCGTTCGGAGTCGGCATAAAACTGTAGGTCCCTTCCACTCGTGAGAGAACAATAGCACGCACAACACTAGTGGATGCTGAGAAGCTAGGCCCTGGCCTTCTATGGGCTGTAGCCCCACCCATATTATTATTATATATTATTATTATGTATGTATGGTTTCGTGACAAGCTCTGAATCCGAACTGGTTGTCCGGTAGCCCATTCCATCAACCCATTCCTTCAGAATTCGAATGACTATCCTTTCAAAAATCTTGCTTATGCAATGAAGAAGACTGATCGACCGAAGGTTTGTCGGGATAGATCTATCTTTGTCCCCATAGCCTCCGATTTTAACATTGAATTAATTGGCAGAAAACCAGTGAGACGAACTCCGAATCTATGTTCACCCACCAAGTCGATTGCGTACACAAGTGAAGACGGACAGCAACAAGGTTGGCAGTTGTCTAAAGACCGTTCCACTAGAAGAGGCTTTTTGGCTGAGTCGCAGGTCCACGCTGGAATGTTTCGCCATCAGAAATAGGAGATTATGTGTGAATATGACTCATTTTCATTGAGGCAGCATTTAATGCCACGATCTCTCATGGTTTCCGATTGTCTTCCTCTGACGGGGCTCCTTTATAGGGGTGTCGCATATTGACTTTACGACTCAGTCTGATCCAGTCAGTTAATTTCTTCTCTTATGATGAAGTGCAAAATACAGTGACATGGCCAAAGACCACCGCTATAAAGTAGCGCCATCTGTGGGAGCCAATCGGAAACCATTCGGACTAGCAGCCATAATTCGTCGCTATAATAAAGCTACACAAAAAAATACACCTCCTCAGCGTATAGAGTAAATAGGGTCATGTACATCGTGGTGGAGGGGAAATTCCTACAGTTTTCTTATTGTTGCTGTGTTGGATATGAACGTGCCAGCTCAGCGCCGACGCCGCCGTTAGGTTCTACATAATTAATCCCGAATGTACATGCATGAGTGTACATAGGAAAATTTAACAGACCGATGGCGACAAAGTTTAAGAGGAACGGCGGCCGAAGCACAACAGTTTTAGTTTTCTATAAAGGATTTCCTATAAAAGTGATCAAAGAGTTATAAGTGCTAGCCTGAAAGGTGGCAGACAATAATAAAGTAATTGTGGCGTCTTCAAATTGCACTAAAGCACTAAAGCCAAGTTAATAAATCCATATTTGGAAATAGTGAACTTGTGAGTTTCATTTCGTCACAATCCAGTGATTGAATTCAGAAGTAGTACATTTTCAGACACCATTTACAAACTCTGTCATGTCATCATGTCATGGAAACCTTGCTGCTGTTCGTCATTTTCTGTTACGCTGTTAAACGCACATAAAACTGTCCAGGTTTAAAGGTCTATGGTCTGTTATTTCCGAGTAGTTAAGTACGAGAAATTTTACATGACACAGTTTGTCGACGAGTGCAGGTAGGTACATGCAGCCAAACAGCCAGCCTACAGGAAACGCTGCATCGAACAACGAGCTCTACGAACAGAAGAGAAGTGAAGATAACCGGCTTCTCAAACGGAAAAAGAAGGAGCATGAGAAGCGCGCGGTCGATGAGATGGAGAGGTGTTACGACAGGAAGGAGGTCCGAAAGTTGTACCGAAAGATAATACAAGTATCCGGAAGGTATTGACCTCGGACCGACGAAAATGGACAACTAGTAGTAGAATTGCAGTCGATGCAGAGAATTTGGAAAAATGACTTCTGCAGACTGTTTAATGGCGATGAGGACCAAAATACCGCTGTCAGGCAGAATGTTTCACTCAATTTGGACGATGATGAAACGAATTCCGTCCCCCCGATTTAGACGATGTCAAGATAGCGATATCGAGACTGAAGTCTAACAAAGCTGTTGGAGCGGACGGATTGTCCGTGGAACCGTTTAAAGCAGCTGGAGGTGATCTGGTTGGGCGCATGCACCAGCTCATCTGTAAGATATGGTCGGAGGAAAGCATGGCCCATGAGTGGAATCTCAGCGTCGTTTGTCCGGTCCACAAGAAACGAGACCCCTTTGACTGCGCAAACTATCGAGTGATCAGCCTCCTCAACATCGCGTTCAAGATGCTCACTGCCGTTTTGTGTGAAAGCCTGAAACCAGTCGTCAACAACCTGATAGGTCCCTATCAGTGCGGCTTCAGGCCTGGGAAGTCCACCGTCGATCAAATCTTCACACTTCACACAGATGCAGATCGACACATACCACCTATTCGTCGATTTCAAGGCGCATTTGACAGCGTGCATGGAGACGAGCTATATAGCGCCATGTCTAGTTTTGACATTCCTGCCAAACTCGTCAGGTTGTGCAGGATGACGATGGAGAACTGTCGCTGCTCCATCAAGGTCGGTAACGAACGAAATGTCAAAAAAGGTTTTAGGCAAGGCGACACGCTGTCATGTGACTTCTTTAACATCATACTTGAGAAGATCGTGTGAAACTCAAACGTAAACACCCGAGGCACGATTCTTCCAAAAGTCCGTTCAACTGCTTGCTTACGCGGACGACATTGAAGTGATTGGACGAACACAGCGAGCCGTCAATGAGGCGTTTGCTGGCATTGAAGCGTAAGCGGCTAAAATTGGTCTAGCGATAAACCAGGGCAAAGCAAGGTACACGCTGTCATCACGAAAGGACGCACAACATCGACGTCTCGGACAGAGCGTCATATTGGGCAGCAGAAACTTTGAGGTAGTCAAGGACTTCGTCTACCTAGGCTCTGGAGTAAATAGGGACAACAACACCAGTACCGAGATCAAGCACAGAATTACTCTTTCCAATCGCTGTTTCTTTGGGCTCAAGAGGCAATTGAGTAACAGAGCTATCTCTCGAAACACCAAGCTGAGTTTATATAAAACTCTGCTCTATGGCGCAGAGACATGGGCGCTACTGAGAGCGGATGATAAAGCTCTTGGTTGTTTGAGAGGAAAGTTCTGCGTGCGATCTTTGGTCCTGTTTGCGTTGATGGCGTCTGGAGGAGAAGATTCAACCACGAGCTGTACGGGCTGTACAGCGCCATGCACCTAGTTAAGCGTCTTCGGATCCAACGCTTAAGATACCTAGGTCATGTAGAGCGGATGAACACCACAGCTCCGGCCCGAAGAGGCTTCGATACCGAGCCATTCGGACAGCGCACCAGAGGACGCCCTCGAACGAGATGGCACACACAAGTGAGGAAGGACCTTAACCAACTAGATATGCGCAGCTGGCGAAATATCGTTCTGAGGCATGTTGGTTGAGGCCCAGGTCCACCCCGGACTGTAGCGCCATTCAAAGTAGAAGAAGCAGTTCGTCCGAACATTGTAAATAACTTGTACGAGATTGCACCCTGCAATGGTAATCACTTATGCCAGTCGATGCACTTACCCTGAAGGTCGCGACGTCCAACACGAAAGGCACTCAAAATAAATTACCTTAATCGCTTCAACGTCATCCACTAGAAACCGAACCGAATTCGCCTCCTGAGTACAGTCTCAGTAGCCTATAAAATAAATTCGCCCCCGCCACAGCCCCTCTAACTAGCATAAGTGCCGACCCGTGAGACCTTAAATTAATTACCTAAATTTCTACTTAAAGCAAACCCCAAATTACCTTAAATTTAGAAAGCCACGCAAAAGAAAAGAAAAAAAGCCTGCCAACAGTTCCAGGAGCCGCCGTTTCACTTCAACACCGACATCATCGTTGTGCTGGCAGCAGCCTTTAAAGTGCGACTCCGGCTGACAGGAGCGCCGCCGTAAAACAACACGCAAAAGGAGCAAACGCGAATAATTGCAAATTATTATCCCTTTTTCAAGGTTTCACGATAATTCCCCCTGGGAAACCGGAGCAGAGAAGACAAGCCACTGACAGGAACAACAACAGCCGGGCCACGAGCTTCACTCAAACGCCAGCCAACGGAGGAATTCAATTTCCACCCCAACAACGCCCTCACCGCTCGCCCACGTTTCACCGTTTACGTTTCGTTCACCGCTTGCGATTGATCCTTGGCAGGAAGCTGCCAGACACGTTGTTTTCAATTCCAGTGCTACGCGCGTACATCTACGTGCACACCGGAGTTTATGAAAATCCAAGGACTATCGATTCGGGGATTTCCTCGAACGACCGGCAAAAAAGAACTCAAATTCAAATTCAAATTCCCTAATTACGCTGGAATTTGCAGCCAAGGCAACGAGGCTGCTGCAAGGCTGTAACCATGATCGTATTCGCTTCGGGTCGGCTCGGGTTACATGACAGCCTCGTTCGCTGCCATCGGGGAGCATAACCCCCTTTGCACCGACACGGCACACGGGCGACGCCAAACAGAGGTGAACAAGAAATTTCAATGATAACAGCTCCCGCTTGGCGTGACGTGTGCGTCAAGCTACCCAGAGCAGCAGCAGCACATGCAGCAGACAATCAACAGAAGGGACACCGGGGAACGACGCGACGGTGGCCACAATCAGGACACGGGAGTAACAGGATTGACATTTCACGTGCAGGACGTGACGCACTACAAAACGTTCCATTTTCGCCCTTCACTCGTTTCTTTTTCGGCCCTCGTGTGGTTTGTTTTTTGTCCGCCCGTTTTCAGTGTTTTTCGTCAGTCCTTGGAGGTGAAACCTGGAAAGACTCATCATCCTGCCACTCGCCGAGAATGGCTCATCATCTTCATCATCATCTGGCCGGGTTGGGGGCGGCCGCACTCAGGGATCACCGCCAACCGCTGTGCCGGTGCTGAACTGAAGTGGGCAGGACCTGTTATTGAGGATTGGGGCCAGGTGAAGGGTCGGAGTTGGGTTCCTCGTGGTGGAGTCCTTCATTAAAAATTCTTCATGCAAATTGTTGACGTTGAATGCGGTACGAGCTGAGCTTCATGCTCTCTGACTGATGGCTCCTGCATGACTCTGTGGGTTCGCTTCACTCGGGAGGGAGTACATGTGCCCACGCTCCCTCCCTCCCGCCTGGTTAAGGGTTGTCGACATCTTTCTTGTGGGGT
This sequence comes from Eristalis arbustorum, assembly GCA_916610145.1. NCBI lineage: Eukaryota > Metazoa > Arthropoda > Insecta > Diptera > Syrphidae > Eristalis > Eristalis arbustorum. The sequence continues at coordinate 7,404,428 of OU744317.1, forward strand.
TACCTTTATTGCCCCGTTTTAGGGAGTCGCCTTTTGTTCTAAGAGGATGAAAATTAAAATGTTTCGTGCGCAGTGGCGTTTGTGTGTCCAGGAGTGGTCTGAATGGGAGCTCGCTTTTCCACTTCCACTCGAGCGAAGGAGGCTGATGTGAGCCTCATGTCGAGAATTTGATGTGAGCTAATCAGATTCGGTGGAAGGTAGACATTATGTTGCAGATGTTGCGGCCCACGTTCGGAGGGGTTAATGTACACAGGCCTTTCGAATTGCACATGAAAGGGCACGTGAAGTGCTGTGTGCAAGCTGCAAGATTAAAACCAGGCAACCGGCTTTGAACTGTTTTAATTGGTCGGATTGTTTACTGCGCTGTCAACCTCGTGCGAGATCTGGGTGAATCGCTGATTCATGTGCGACTTGGGTAAACGGGGAGAGCACATGCACACACAGACCGCTTGGAGTGGTGCGTTGCGTTCTTAAGGGAGAACAGGAACCTCGAAGTTGTTTGAGAAAATCATCCGTGGTCACACGAGTCGGTGGTAATTGCCTTAATCTGAGCAGACAGGCCTTCGAATTCGATCATGTTTTTTGGGAGTTTTCATAATTTCTTGATGAGTATTTTTTTTCTTATTCATTAGCATTTGCGATTCAGTACGATTCGTGTTGCTTCTTCTTCTAGTTCGTGGCATCGACCTTGTGGTTCGCTTGGAGATGCTCTGGCGAGTTGGTTTGAAACACACATTCATTCATATCGATCACATTCTGTTAAGCAGTGTCATTATTTGGACGCCCAAAGCAGGAGCGGAGCTGACATCGGTCTAGAACCAGATCCTGGTACTGCATCCGCATAAAACAGCAGATCAATCTGGCTTACTTCTGTACCGACCATGTCAGAGCTTCCGTCTCCCCAAAGTGCGCCAACAGATTAGAGACTATCCGCCCTTTAAGGCAGAAGGATCTTGGCAGATTAAGGAGAGCGCGGATGACCACTGGAAACATACCTAAACATCAATGGGCATGCAGTCATAAGGCCTCGAATAGCAGGGGCCTGACTCGTTGAGGTAAGGAAGCTAGAATCCTAATGCCGTGCGAAAGGAATGAAAATGCAGGATTGTGTACGACATGCTAACCACCAGCTTATCATCACATAGCCTAACATTGGAACAGAACCCACCACCGAAGCTTGTTGCCTCGAGAGTGAAAATTCGAAGCAGCTATGCCAAATGGAATGAGGAAACCGCGTTACTTCTGTTTTAGACTCAGGACTAGTTGTCGACGGCGAAAAAGCAGGTTTTCGGGTCCAACGTCCTGAATCGATTTAGACATGGCTTGCGGCCTATGCTCTTTAATGAACAAATAAATATTTAACGTCTTTTTTAAGACAACACATTTTTCATATTTTTTATTTCTGTTGTTTTAGCACTTTATGGCGCTATAGTCCGAGGTCGACTTTGGTCTCAACCAAAAAGCTTCCCGGCTCAGCGCAATCTCCAGCGAGATGTCCCCAGTTTCGCAAGTCAAGTTGGTTGAGAACCTTTTCCACTTGGGTTCACCATCTAAGTCACGGCAGTCTTCTAGTGGGTTGTCTCATAGGTTTAGCTAGAGCTGATTTGTCAATACGCCCTCCATGGCCCAGCCACCTAAGGCGTTGGAGCCGCAGATGCCTGTCTAGGATATAGCTGTACAGCATTTGGTTAAATTTTCTGATCACATAACGACCTTTTTGACATTGAAAACTTTCGTGTGCTCTTTGGCGACCTCTATTGAGCCGCAAGGATTCTTCGCCGTCAACCAGCTGAACCAGACGAGTTTGGCAGGAATGTCAAAACTAGAAATTGCATTGTATAGCCAGTCTCTATGCACGCAGTCATATGCAGTCTGAAAATCGTCGAGTAGGTGGTGAGTGTCGTTTTTTCCTTCTTTTTTCAGAATCTGCCGTAAGGGCCCGTTCATATGATCGGCGAATTGCAAACGCGAACTTTCAGAAACAACATTTCTTCCAGCAAATATGAACAAAAGGTTTTACTTATAATATAATACGGGTGGCGCTACAGCCCATAAAGGGCCAGGGCCTAGCTTCTCAGCAACCACTCGTGTTGTGCGTGCTATTGTTCTCTTACGAGTGGAAGGGACCTACAAGTTTGAGAAGCTTTTTCTAGACAGGAAATACTCTTTAAGCATTGTCAATGACTCGAAAGAGTTGGGCCCGTGAAAATTATTTTTACGCTCAGAGCTGGAATCGAACCTTCGACGTCGAGGTTAAGGTCGACGCACATACCCACAACGCCACGGGCCACCAGGCTTTACTTCTTGGTATGCAAAGATATGGGAACTGATTGGCAAAAATCTCAACCAAAGTAAGTTTAGGTATACTAATTAATGATTTAAAAGTTTTTCCCTGCGAATCATTCATTCTCTTTGCGAATTGTCAAGCTGAGGTCGCAATACACAAAGAGATAAATGCAATCCACATCCACCACGACCAAGCAATTCGCAGTGCGGTGTCAGTTTGCACCCGTAGTTCTCTGCGAATGAGAAAAATCCATAGAGTAATTTTACACACCTGAAATCGAGCAGTAATTTTTATCGGTTTCCCTTTTGTGATCCCACGCCACTTCTTCACACGGGATCCCAACAATTGCGATTTTTCGTCATTCTCATTTAGTTGCGCGCCGGAATGGTTTGAAAATGCATGCTGAGGATACATTTATGTATATTTACAGAAAATAGGATAGCCAACATGTACCCAATAAAAACAATTATCAACAGGCATAGTAGATCTCGTATAGAGCATCTTTTCACCCTTTCACACATATGCCCCATGTTTTACGTTCAACTTGCGATGTCAGTGAGTCTTACCCTCTGTAGTTGGCGAAGTCAAATAGGCCTCATTTCCTGTGAATCAGGTAAGAGATTAATCTTGTGTTAAGGCTTATGAAAAATCACGGCCATACAACTGCACAACAATGTATACGTCGAGCACTTTGAGGATATCTCCTAGGAAGGCGAATGGAGAATAACATAATAGCGCTCACTGGGCTGTGAAGCAAATTAGCACACAATTAAAAATAAGTAAAAAAATGTCATTCGCGGTCGTACATCAACATAAATTCATTCACATTCATTCGAAAATGACCGATGAATGCAAATTCCTCACCTTTTAGCCCACTGTAAACTACACCCAGACAAAGAAGTGCATGACGTTCGGTTAAGGGCTTGATGATGCAGTCGGCTGACTGCCAGCCCTCGGTAAGTGGGGGCCGCAGTTAGAATCCAGTAAAAGCAAGCTTAAAACGGTTTTATATGGTCTTTAAATCTGATTTAATGAAGGGATCAAAATAACGACACTGGCAAAGTGTGCTGGTAGCCCAATAACCCAATCTACCCTTTTAACACTCGACGTTATTACTAAAATAAAGGGTTTCATGATACCCCTAAATGAAACAAAACTACAACGGTATAATTAACGCAGCCAGACAGATATCTGTCACTGAGCAGAGAATTGGGAAAGAACAGAAGTAAAAATTCAAACGTCTACCCCTCAAGTTTCACTTCTATTTGTAAATGGTCGATGAACTTAGGGCATATGATACAGTGCAAATCAATCACGCTATATCCCTTAACATATCTTGGCGTATTCAGACTGCAGTCATACATCCGTCTCTGGCTAGAGGGTACTGCTTTGAGGTCAGTAATAATGATGGGAACTATCGACTAAAAGCTATCTGATTATTCGATAGTTGCAAATTATTCATTTACTCGATAGTCAAAAATCATTCATTCATCCAATTCAATGGAATAAAATATTACATTTTTTTTACTTGTATGGCTGGTTGGACTTGTTTGAGAGTGAATTTTGTGTATGCATACAAACATTGCAAAAATATTTGCATGACAGATTGTTCACGTATACGGTTTGGTTCGAGTCGATAGTTCGACTCAGTTGGGAAATGAGTTCGAATGGTTTTTATCACTGAATGAATGATTCGGTGAAAAAATGTTCGAATGGTTTTTTCATTCGTTTGGACTTGGACTATCGACTCCAATGAACAATTCGTTCACATGCATGCATAGTGTATGGTTTTTGTGATTTTTTTATTTTTGATATGTATATACCGAGGAGTGGTGGCCCGTGGCGTTGTGGGTATGTGCGTCGACCCCAACCTCGACGTCGCAGGTTCGATTCCTGCTCTGTGCGACGACTATTTACACGGCCCCACCTCTTTCGAGTCACTGACAATGCTCAAAGAGTATTTCCTGTCTAGAGAAAGCTTCTTAAACAAAGCCGTTCGGATTCGGCGCACAACTGTAGGTCCCTTCCACTCGTGAGAGAACATAAGCACGCTCAACACGAGTGATTGCTGAGAAGCTAGGCCCTGGTCCCCTACGGGCTGTAGCTCTGTACCTCCTAACTGGAGTAGCACCCCCCTCCCTTCCCACCAAATCCTGGTCATAGGTCTTTAACGAGGCAGTATGTGAATGTATGTCCACAAGAAAGGAGACCCCTTTGACTGCGCATACTATAGAGGGATCAGCCTCCTTAACATCGCTTACAAGATACTCTCTGCCGTTCTGTGTGAACGCCTGAAACCCTTTGTCAGCAACCTGATAGGTCCTTATCAGTGCGGTTTCAGGCCAGGAAAGTCCACAATAGACCAAATATTTACACTCCGGCAGATCCTGGAAAAGACCCAAGAAATGCAAATCGACACTCATCATCTGTTCGTCGATTTCAAGGCCGCATATGACAGCGTGCATAGAGACGAGCTATACAGCGCCATGTCTAGTTTTGACATTCCTGCCAAACTCGTCAGGCTGTGCAGGATGACGATGGAGAACTCTCGCTGCTCCATCAAGGTCGGTAACGAACTCACCGAGACCTTCAATGTCAAAAAACGTTTTAGGCAAGGCGACACGCTGTCATGTGACTTCTTTAACATCATACTTGAGAAGATCGTGCGAAACTCAAACGTAAACACCCGAGGCACGATCTTCCAAAAGTCCGTTCAACTGCTTGCTCATGCGGACGACATTGACGTGATTGGACGAACACAGCGAGCCGTCAATGAGGCGTTTGCTGGCATTGAAGCGGAAGCGGCTAAAATGGGTCTAGCGGTAAACCAGGGCAAAACAAAGTACATGCTGTCATCACGGAAGGACGCACAACATCGACGTCTCGGACAGAGCGTCATATTGGGCAGCAGAAACTTTGAGGTAGTCAAGGACGTCGTCTACCTAGGCTCCGGAGTAAATAGGGACAACAACACCAGTACCGAGATCAAGCGCAGAATCTTGTCAATCACTGCTTCTTTGGGTTCCAGAGGAAATTGGGTAACAGAGCCATCTGTCGAAGCACCAAGCTGAGTTTGTATTAAACTCTGCTCTATGGACATGGGCGCTACTGAGAGCGGATGATGATGCTCTTGGTTGTTTGAGAGGAAAATTCTGCGTGCGATCTTTGGTCCTGTTTGCGTTGATGGCGTTTGGAGGAGAAGATTCAACCACGAGCTGTACGTGCTGTACAGCGCCATGCACCTAGTTAGGCGTCTTCGGATCCAACGCTTAAGATGGCTAGGTCATGTAGAGCGGATGGACACCACAGGTCCGGCCCGAAGAGTCTTCGACACCGAGCCATTGGGACAGCGCAACAGAGGACGTCCTCGCACTAGATGGCGCACACAAGTGGAAAAGGACCTCAACCAACTTGGTGTGCGCAACTGGAGGCAGCTGGCGAAAGATCGTGCTAGCTGGAGAGGCATGTTGCTTGAGGCCCAGGTCCACCCCGGACTGTAGCGCCAATCAAAGAAGAAGAATGTGAATGTATGACTGAATGATTAAAACTATTCGACAGTTGAAATCATTAAGTTACTAACTATCGATAGTGCAGTTCATTCCATAGTTTTCATCACTAGTCAGTATCAGTTTCTAAAGTTCTAAAGTTCATCACCCATAACCCTGCGATTAGCCTACGTGGGATTTTCAAGATTCCAAACAAAGACTTCGCAACAGCGCTGGCCATCTTATTTCTTTTTTTTTTTTTTTTTGACATCACGCAATTAGTGCTGTCAGATTGACAAGGGCACTTCCTTACTCATTATAACGCGATTTAACCACCACCATAGACATTTTTGCTTGTAGCTGCTGCCTCACTCACGATATTAACGTCTCCCTTCTTAGCCAAGATTGTGGCTTCAAAGGTCTGATAAAATTGCATGCGAACCCCTCGAAGGCATTCTTTAAATGCAAACTCCTCCCCTAGTCATTTCAGGCTTTGCTCGTGGAAAATGCTGCCACAATATGCACGCCCTCATCCCAGACCTTGGTTCTGTTACACGCTACAGACAAGGCACGGCATGACAGAAACTCAAAATTGAATCCATAAGAACAGATAATTCAAAAATAATTACAACTAAGTACCTCACCGCTTGATGCACAAGCAAAAAGCCAGCCAACCAGTTGACGTCAGTATGCACGACTCTACACGGAGACGGATTGCGATAAGGGAAGAAAAACTGTTTTTAATTTAAACTTTTTTTCTCCAAGCTCAACTCCGTTGATAACTACTTTTATAACTCAATTAAAGATCTATAAAAATGAAACATGGTGCCTGAGCCCGCTTCGCCGGGGAGCACTAGCAACCCTGCAGTTCCTTGCACCGGCAGGGATTCGCTGGTGCTTCTCCTCGTCGTCCTCATCGGATTCTCTCTTTTTCAAGCGGAATTCTATTCCCACATCCCTTTGAAAAGATTTGTAAAGAAGTTGAATATTTTCCCCAGTTTTTTGCAAATTAATTCTCATTCGCTCGGTTCTCCGTGCTGTCTTCTTCTCCGTTTTTTTTTTCAATTTTCCCATGCACCATGTTCGGAGGAGTCCTATAAGCCAGGGAAAAGAAAAATTGTTTCAAAACTTAGTTCTACTTAGTATTTATTTAAGAAGCGAAATAGAAAACCCATCCGACACGGCGGTGGCGGCGGCGACGACGGCGGCAGCGAAGCGGACTCCTGACCAACCGAGACGCGGCCGGCCGGATGTTCAAACAGTTGCGAGGCTTTCCTTTCGTCTTTGAGCACCGCTGCTGGCCCAATTGAGTGGAAACCACTAACAACGACAAGCAGAGCGAGAGAGAGGGGAAGATGGAGATAGTGGCGCAAGAAAAAAATATCCAAAAACTAGAACAAAACCGAAGGACAAAGACTAAATGAACGAGAACGAGCAGCGGGAGGCGGTCAGAGAATGGATCCCTTTCACAATGCAGGTTGAAAAGTTCCTCCACTCTCCGGAGGACGTTCCCGGCCGTGGTTTGCAAATGAAAATCCTGTGTGTTGGTGTGTGTCTGGTTTTTCTCCTTTTTCATCATTTTTAAACGTTCCTCCCGAAAAACGGTCCCAGAAGTTTTTGCTTTCATTTCAGAGGCTTTTGCCTCTATTTTCTCTTCGTTTTTTTCCCCGTTTCCTTCGCCTTCATTTTTGCGGGCACTCTGCGCTCTTTGTGCTCTTTGTGTGAAGAGGAGAAAGTTCATTCGGTGCTCCAGGAGGACGACTGGGTCCTTGTCGATAATTCGATAATTGAAGTGGTGCGGTTTTATGACCTAGATATAAGTGCCGAGCAGATGTTTTAATTCGATTTTGAGATGAAACATTAAGTGCTGGTGGTTTGTGAGCACTTTTAAAGATTCGATGATGACAAAAGTTTGGTTCAAAAATGAGGTGGTGCGGCATCTGCTTCCGGTGGTGAGTTACGGATGGATTTATTGCTTCCTTCAACTCATTAAGAAATCTGAATCATGTCAGTCGAGAATTTGGCAGACAGTCGAAACTTTAAAGTATTTAATGTACGGGCATAGCAATGAAGTTTGCTCACTCTCTCGGACATAAAAAACACAGCAGACGATTTTGACTTTTATGGCATATATCACATAGGCTGGAAAGGACGTCAAAGGATGCAGATAACATGCCATGGTGTTCAGTAAAGGGACTTGTTGGTTAAGGTCCAAATATACCGGCCAGTGATAGAAATTCCAACTCATTCCGAAGCACAATTTAAATAATCAATGTATCACCGAAAAGTGTGACCAATCTTTGTTCGTTCCAACTTCCAAGACTCACGACCCTGCTCTTCGGCTGAATTGGAACGGCAGAGTATGTTAAGCACATTGTGTTCCGATCGTAAAATCATATTTAATAGCGGTAAGGGCGATACAGTGAAACTGAATACTGCCATCTAAGCAAGTTCCTACTCATCAGACGTGAACACTTAGTTATCAGCAGTAGGGTAACTAGGATTCGAGGTGTTTTGTCTTCTTTTCTTGGTGGCCCGTGGCGTTGTGGGTATGTGCGTCGACCCCAACCACGACGTCGTAGGTTCGATTCCTGCTCTGTGCGACGAGAACAATTTTCACGACCCCACCTCTTTCGAGTCACTGGTGGTGGTCAAACAAAGCCTTTCGGATTCGGCATTAAACTGCAGGTCCCTTCCACTCGTGAGAGGACAATAGCACGCACAACACGAGTGGTTGCTGAGAAGCTAAGCCCTGGCCCCCCAAGGGCTGTAGCGCCAGTTTCAGGTTGATACCCACCACCTATTCATCGACTTTAAAGCCGCGTATGGCAGTATTTACGGAGACGTGTTATACAGCGCCTTGTCTAGTTTTGGCATCCCTGCAAAACTCGTCCATGCTCCAATGGCCAATGCTCCGTCAAGGTCGATGAAGATGGTACCGAGACCTTTGATGCCAGAAAAGGATTTGGACAAAGCGACGCACTGTCAAGCGATTTCTTTAACATCATTCTCGAGAACGATCTAGCGGAACTCAAACGTCAACACCATAGACACGATCTTAATGCAACTTTGCAACTGCTCGCATATGCCGATGACGTTGACTTCATTGGAAGAACACAACGGGCTGTCAGTGTATCGTTTGTAAGCATGGGCGAAGGAAGCGGCCAAGATGGGGCTTTCAGTTACTGACGGTAAGACAAAGTATATGCTGTCCATCAACCTCTTGTCTACCTACACCACCGCGGAGATAAAA